>LQNS02278070.1:31723729-31733837 GCA_001587735.2 Parhyale hawaiensis
CTCTGCAACGCATGCGGTGGCATGTTTAGGGGAGCTGCGGGGTTACGCATGCACACTCGACTTAAACACCCGCCTCCCTAGTCATCATCGTATCGATGGACTGCAGACGACGACGACGATGCTTGAGTTTTTGACCGTTGCTTCACAAGCGATCATTGAGGTCTGTTTCAAAGAGTCCCGTTGTAGGTACGTCATTGAAGCCATTCAAATACTTGAATGTTTCTATTAGTTGCCCCATGAGTCGTCTTTGCTCGAGAGAGATCAGACTCAGTTTTTTAGGCGACATTCATATCGCTTGCTTCGCAGCTGAGGTATCAATTTTGCTGCTCTGCTTTGGACCCTTTCCAAGTTATCGAAATCTTTACACAGATGTGGCGACCAGAATTGAATAGTAAATTCTAAGGGGGGCCGCACTTATGCCTTGTGCAAGGGAATGATGGTGTCCTTGGATTTGTATCCAAAACTTCTGGTGATGAATCCGAGTACTCTGCTTGCCATTTTCACACTCATGTCAACTTGCTGACTGTGTTACAGTTTATTTGTAATAGTGATTCGCAAGTCACGTTGTTGGGTGACAGCAGCTAATAGTGTCCCGTTCATTTCCAATAGAGTTGAAAGGTTCACCAGCCCCATGTGCATCACTGAGCATTTGTCAACATAAAAGCTCATCTGCCACATTGTGCTCAATTCCATGAGGTAGTCAAAGTCTTGTTGGAGCTCGGCTCTTTTCGTGCCAGGATGACATAGTTTAGTATCATTCGTAAATTTACTGATTTTACTACGGATGTTAAGTTCGAGATCATTGATGGAAATTGAGAATAGATGTGGGCCAAGTACGCTACCTTGTAGTACCTCTGATGATACCTGCGTCCAGGCGCTCGTCTCTCCTTCAAGCTTCACTCGCTGCTGCCGGCCGTAAGCCATGCCCTGTTCTATCGTAAATAGTTTTCCTGGATGCCATGGGCTTCCAATTTTTTCATAAGCTGTTGATGCGCAACTTTGTCAAAAGCCTTTTGGAAGTCTAGATAGACAAGGTCTACACCCTTTTCTTCATCTTTAATATCCGTAACTTTTGGGAAAAAGTCCAGTAGACTTGTTAAGCAGCTTCTTCCATTTCGGAAACCATGCTGAGAGTCAGATATGAGCCGATGCATCTTCAGGTGATCAGTGATGCACTTTTTCAAGAGGCGTTCGATGGTTTTGCCGACGACCGATTGGTCGATAGTTGTTGGGGCTTTCCTGATCCCCCTTCTTATGTATCGGGATCACATTAGTTAGTTTTCAATCGTGTGGAACTTCTCCAGTTCTTAAAGACCGATTGGATATTTCGAGCAGTGGCTTCACAATGACTGGAACCATTTCCCGTAGTACACGAGGAGTAAAATTATCTGGGCCAGTGGATTTGTATACTTTTAGGTGAGTCAGTTCTTGAAGGATCTCGATCTTCGTGAAAACGCATGTGTTTATGGGAGTAACTTTCATCGGTGTTGGTTCAGGGATGTTCGCAACATTTTCAATAGTAAATACAGAAGTGCAATAGTCGTTCAGGATTGTGGCTTTGTCTCTTAGGTTATTGGCGATTTCACCGTAAGGTCTTTTGAGCGGACTCATTTTTTCTTTTTTGAATCGTCTTTCATTTACATATTTATAGAATGCTTTTGGGTTACGTCAGTGGCGCAGCCAGCCGGAAATTTCGGGTGGGGACAGGATCCCCGACAACCATATTATTCCTACCTATTTAAACATTAAGCAATGCATTAAAATCCGTATGAATACAGTTTCAATAGATGATAGGATAATGATCTACAATGTATTTTCATGGTAGATGTATTACATAGCTGCATGCAATGAATATTGATTTACGTAATTATATGGTATTGATAGTAACTTAGTATTTACTAATATTACCACTCGAAAAGGTTTTGAATCATTTTCCTTTGAAAAACGTGCCAGTTGTATTTAGAATAACTAAGTATTATCAAATTCTTATTGAAATGATAACATGAATCGTGATTATATACGCTGGCAAATAAAAACAAAACATTGTATCCATTGTAAGAAAAACAATAAACCTATACTATTGGGCATCATCAATTATTTTACTGTAAATTTTAGATGAAAATCAAATACCTACTTGATGCCAACATAACATTAAGGGCGTTACAACGGGATATTCAATTGTCGATTGTTTTTTTTTTTTTGTGCAAGCCAGTTGTTCTATAACTTCGTCTGGCATGGGTATCAGTGGGGAGCCACGATAGACGGGCATCATTGCCAAACCAGATAAACGGCCTTCACCCATTCTTGACTGTAAATAAGCTTTCAATTTCCTGCGACAACTGAAGGTTCTCTCAGCCGCAGCCGCTGAGACTGGCAATGTCATCAAAATGCGAACCAATATCGTGATGTTGGGGTAAATTCCGCAATCCCCCCCCCCCCAACGCCAAGATGTCCTCACATGTTCCGGACCAGCTCACATCATCTGCTCGTGTCCACTGAGTGACCCAGGGTAGCTATTTCAGCATCTACCTCAGCACCAGAGCCAGGCAAATCATCGCTGTTGAACAGTACAGCCTCAGCCAGTGCCTTTGGTGTATCCTTATCGAGATATTTTGGAATGATCGCCTGTAGAGCTGCTGCAGGATCTACGTGAGGCTGAAATCTTGCGTAGAGTTGCTCGATAGGATGTCCAAATAAGGAAGAAAAACAGTTACACGTAGTAAGAATATGCGTCTGAGACAGGGTGGTTGGACCGGATCTTCTGTCTCTTTGTTGTTCGAGGAAATAAATGGGCTTCATCAAGCAATATTCAGCATCCTCAATAGGAGAACTAAGCTGGCAGTTTTAGCAGTGAATCGCTTGTCATTTAGAACTGCGATCAGGCGCTGCACTTCTTCGACACATGCGACAAGATCGAGAGTTGGCCGTTGCAGGTTAACCGAAATCTTCAACAGTAATGAAGCAAAATGATGCGTGACAACAAGCGCTTGTGACGTTATTACTGTCCAAAGATGAGATGCTTTTACTGAAGTCTTACTGGCTGTCTACGTAGTCATGTCTTCAAGTGGGTCGATAATATCGTAATAAAGTTCCTTAAATCCTGATTACACAATAATTGTGTCTTTCAACCCATCTTGTTTCACACATAGAAATGAGGGATTTCTTCTTCTTCTTCTTCTTTGCAATGCAGAGGCTCTTCTTTTGCTAGTAGCTTTGAAAACCGTTGCGACTTCAGCGATTGTTCCAATACAGTTCGAAACTTCCCGGACCTTGCAAGCGTCACTCACAACGTGATATAAAACAGAATAACTACTGGGGCGTGCTACTATCAGGTCCTCGATGTCACCAGCGCTACACCGGCCTCCAATGCGACACATGTTGGGTAACACCGGGTGACACCGACCACAACTCTCTTACATTTTAAGGTTATGATGTGGGTAACACTGCATTTGTTTACAAACATTGACTACGATACTCGATATGTAGTATTACAAAATATATGACTTATATATTGCTTGAGTTCTATATCATCTGAGGCACTTTTGCGTAGTTTTCTTAACTTTTTATCCTTAAATACAGCCAAAATAAGGCTCCGACCGAATTGTTTATATTTAAGCTTGCCGAAAATTCCGCAACACTTTGTTGGGGCGCTGAGATCGCACGTCGCATTCACTGCGACACGTGTAACACTGTGAGGGTAACACCGGCGTTTGATTGCAACACGTCTCTGCAGTGTGTGTAAATGGCCTTTCTATATTGTTGCTTGATGTGGGCCTGAGCTCCACTTACATTAAAAATAAAGCATGTAATAATGTAATATGAAATAAATTTAAAACGAAGGCAGTGTTTCTTCTACAGACATTATCAGCATATCCTTTTACTTAAAACTGCGTCTAAACCTGGCCTCAGCCAAACATTTCAGGAGGGGCCATTGGCCCCGTGCCCCCCCCCCCTCTGGCTGCGCTACTGGGTTGCGTTTTGCCCTTTTTTCCCTTATTGTGGTCCTGACTATTTTCTTTACATCCCGACATACCCTTCTGTGACTGGACCTGTTCTCCTCTGTTGGGTTGCGCTTCCAGGCTTTGTTATGGGGAGCAACGCCCCCAGGGAGTTTGTGTAGGTTACCTTAGCATTATCTAGGCCTTTGGGACGTCTATCTTCTACTTTGCTTCCTTCCTGATTTCCTACTCCAGCTAATCTTACTTTCATCTGTTCTTCTTCTTTCCCGACTTGCTGTTCCCATGTGCGTTGGTCCACCTTCGTGCATGGGTTCCACATTTCTGTCGACATACTATACGTCCCTTCCTTTTTCCTCCCTTGAATTACAATAGTTATTTGTAGAGAGGCTTAAACATGTAATATAATAATAACATGGTCAATATATCAGCGGAATCTCCTTACAGTCATGACGCATAAGGTATCTATAATGCACTTATCTGCAGCTGAATGTCGTTTTCTGCTCGTATCTTCAACTGAATAACAACTCTACTACGGTTATCAACACAGCTTTATATAGCCATCCATAAATTATCTACTTGTGCATATCTTCACGCTCTTCTAGGCTCACCCAGCGGTTATCATCATGACTAAGATATCCGGCCGGGCAGATGACGCAATTTCCGATAAGCTAATTTCCTGAGTAGCTTCTCTGAGAATCGCCAACTCAGCGGGAGGTAAAGATGAGCATCTCACCGCTAGATTGGGAATGACTGACTGAGAGTTCAGAAATGTCTGGCCTTACAATGTAGGAATGCTTGGTCTGGTCTTAGGGTTAAGGAATTAGGAAGGCCTGGCTTTGGGAATTATGCAAGTCTGTCGTAGAGCTTTGTAGCACCAAGGCAGCCTACACCAACCAAATAAGGCCTATGGCTAATTAAATAAAAGAAACTGCTCATTGCAATACAAGGAATACATTTTTCAGCAAGAAAAACACCCTGATCAGCATAGGCCATTGGCAAGAAGCAAAATTAGATTATGCCTTTGTGGAAGTAGGGCATAAGAATTCCACTCCCGTCCTGCATGAGGCGTAAAAGCCAACCAATGATGGGTCGATTACAAGCAACTAAACTCTTATCCCTTCTCCTTGGCTACCGGCTGACGCTTGGCGGGAGCAGGAGCCAGGAGAAGGTGGGGTTGTGGGAACCTTCATGTGAGAAAATTCTCATGAATGGCGGATGAGCTCCAAGGAGCCAATGGTTACCAGAGAGATCACCTGGTTGATGCCTTAGCCGTGTACCCGGCATTCTACAGTCAGCTCTTCTCTCTACCTCGAGAGAAGGTAGAGGCACAATCGAGCTTCTTTCCTTTTTTTTTCTTTTTTGTGTGCTAATTCCTTATTGTGAGCGGCAGGGTTATGGGAGGTTGGTGGAGGCACCCACTTGCTCACGGCAACTGTCGTCTCCCACAATCGGGCGAACCTGGGGTTGTATTAGCCCTACTCGACAAGGCAACTCTATCGAGTAGACTGAGCGGTGGATCTGTCCCATAGACGGAGGGTTGCTGCCTCTGCATGTTCTGTAATGTATTCTATGGTGAAGTCCGCTGGCAACACTCTTCTGTCCTACTCCTGGGATTTCTGAACGAAACACGCGAGCTGCGTCCGTAGCCCATCTTTTCACTTTGGGAGCGGTTAGATGCCAAACTCGCCAGTTCGGTCGGTGTTTCATTCCTAGAACGGTGTTGTTTGAAATTTTTTAACGAGATCAGTGTTCGACGGTGCCGATCTGCAGGCGTTCAAGTCTGCTGTGAATGTTTTTTATGGATTTTTTGTAAGTAAAGTCGTGGGTGTGTTAAGGAGGTCTGGTGCTTCATTTGGATTATTCCCGTTCCTTGGTGCCCTGACGTGAAGTTTTAATAATAATGAAATTTCATTGTCAGTGCATTCAACTGTACAACTTCGCGATTTCTTATTAGTCTACGCCAGGTCACTCTAGGCGGGTGTCTGTGTATATTTCTCTTTCACGGTTCTACCATGTACTTTCCTATTCCATATGATGAGGATATTAAGAAAGTTGGGTAGATATTTCGTACCTGGTACATTTTTGAGGGGGGGGGGCACGAAGGGGCCCAAAATTATCAGTTGACAACCGATTGTTCTGAAACTTGCTCAGAATATGTATTTTTGAGAAAGAAACCTATTTTGCTCCCACAACTTTTTTGATTTAGGCCTTATTTTTTATATACAAATATATATGAAAATTGTAGAAATTTCAAGCGAATAGAACTCAAGAATTTTCATGTTAGCAAAAAATTACAATTTTGGAATCCTTGAAACATTCCTAACAAAACTATAGAGCCGGATTTTCTATTTTCGCCCTCATAATATTTTTCGTCGCTGCTCAGAATAAAATCCCTTAATTGATTTTTCCCTATATTTTACATAGCGATCGCAGCGAAATAGAAAATGGAGAATCCAGGTGTTATAAAAAAATTATGAGGCCAAAAATGGAATATCCGGCTCTATAGTTTTGGTAGGAATGTTTCAAGGATTCCAAAACTGTCATTTTTTCTAATATAAAAATTCTTGAGTTCTATACGTTTGAAATTTCCAAAATATACGCATATATTAATGTATAAACTCCATTTTCTCAAAAACTTAGGCCTAAATAGAAAAAAACTGTGGGAGTAAAATTTGTTTCTTTTTAAAAAATACATATTCTGAGCGAGCTTCAGAGCAATCGGTTCACAATTGATAATTTTGCCCCCATGCCCCCCTTAAAAATAAATCAGGTGCGAAAGTTGTATCCAACTTCTTTAAATGTCCTTATCATATGGAATAGGAAAATACATGGTAGAGCCGTGAAAGAGAAATGTACACAGACACCCCCATAGTTCTTGGACTATGTGGCGTTGGCCAAAGAAAATGCTCTGCGAATGTAAGGGGAACAAGTCTGCTGTAGAACTTGTCATATCGAAAGTGAGGCGCCCGCTGAAACCGAGACTATATGCCCGTCTATGTTTTCAGGGTCCCCTGTAATACTAAGTTAGTTGAAGTTAATCATTATTTTTTCCTCGCTTTCTAAATGATTTTGTTTAACGGTAATAGCTCATAAAGGGCCGAGGAGCAAGTCTCGTTTCTTTTGGTCCCTCTACTGCCAGATATCTAATCTACTGGTGACTGTTATTCGAAAGCCCCCTTGATCACACAGTTATGAGGAAACCGGGTGCAAGATTGGCAGGCGTGATTTTATGGTTCAGAAATTATTTTATGTTTCCTCCGACAGGACACCATGCTGGACGGATTGCCGCCCGAGAACCCCCCACCCCCTCCGCCTCTCTCCCCAAGTGGCTCTACTCTTAATGACGCATCCCCCACCGGTGAGCTGTACGCGCATAGAATTTCACTTATAACTGAAGCCGTTCTCGATTTGCCTTATTTGAGAGACAATCTGTTTCAGTGAGCCTTAAAGTGCCCGGAACTTTAATCTTGAATGTTCGATGCACCTCTGTAGGTCGAGTTTTGGCTGCTGATCGCAAACCATTTACTCATAAAACAACCAATGTTGTAAAACAAGCCTCCTCAGGGGGCATAGGATGGGCCATAGTCCATAGGGCTAGGTTAGTTAGGTTCGCCCATCCTATATTATGGAGAGTAGCGCCCCCAGGGGGTTTGTGTAGGTTACCTTAGCCATTAGCTAGGCCTTTGGGACGGCTGTCTTTCGTGCCCACTTTGCTTCCTTCCCATCTTTTCCTCCTACTGCTCTTTCTTCAATCTGTTCTTACTCTTCTTTCCCCACTTGCTGTTCCCATGCGCGTTGATCCTGTGTGGGAACACCCTCGTGCATGGGTTCCACGTATCTATCATCACACTATGTGTCCCTTGCTTCTTCCTCTGTTAGATTGCCGTTGCTGTGGAGACGGAGACTTAAACTACTCAATATAATAATGTAAAACAAACACTCGAAGTTACAGTTCCAGAAAAGTTGAAGCGAATCATATTCAATTTTCTTGCTTAAAGGGGGCAATCCGAGCACAACTTACCTTGGATATACACTGCCATTGCACTGTTTATCTTGTCTCCTATATGATATTTTTTCACAAAGTCTGTCAAACTAAAGCATGTGCCACGATTAAAGAAGGTGTTTCCTGTTTTTCCAGAATTGTGGACAAGATTTTCATACGAATAAGACATACAGCAAATATAAAGATGTTGTGCAAAGAGAAATGCCTGTTTGACTGCCAGTGGAGAAAGGTGGAAATTTCGTTGACAACAATGGAATAACAGCTATTAGTTATATCGTTAATAGTCCTTGGAGCTTGGGGATTGCTTTCGCACTGTGCCAAAATTGAGACACGTATAGAACTTGCCTAGTAAGTTTCACCATCAAATTTAAACTCCGGCAGAAATGCCGAGTAAAAATGCGTATCACTGCTGCAGCGCCTTCATGCCTGCCACTGCGGAGGTTAAACTAGGACTCTAGTAATAACTACAATTAGGCTGCTGTTACTGTGGATACAACAGTGGGTGAAAGTGACCTGAACCGTACATATATATTCTTTCACAAAAATCACTTTCGTCAAATATTTTTTCGGTTGCTGTAGTACGGTGTCACCTCCCAAATTCACATCAGGTATGCATTAAATTTCATGCACCAGTTATTGAAGATTTAACTGTTTGTTCACTTTCACTGTTTAGGTGCCAGTTACACAAGAAGATAGTTCCTACGTTAATCATTCTAATAGAACTGTTGAAAATAAAACTGTTGAGGCATCTTGCATTGCTCTGTCTGGTATCAGCCGTGTTTCACCCCAGAAGATGCCACTAATAATATAATAGTGGCAATGTTGAAACACCTTACCCCACACAAGCACTGGCAAGTTGACAAATATCCAGACCAATGTGCCAAGTACCTGTGTACTAATGAGCAGAGGTGGACTCCTCCGGCGCTGCGGCCAAGCCACAAAAGCAGAAGCAGGAAAGGTATCGGGTTTGCAGAAAATTCTGACCTGCAGGTTTTGAGGTCGTCGAGTGTCCACTTCTGCTAATAAGGTTGATCGGGTGCCTGGGCAGTGGACGAAGTATTAGAAGCAATTGTGACAGTCCGGGTTGCAGAGACGGATTTGGTAGGCGTGAGACACTTTGGGGACCAGAAGTCAAAGCCAAACACAAGCTAGAAGAAGGAGTCGGAGTCTGAGAAAATGAAGACCTATCTTGTGTACATCGAAATCAGTAGGATCTGATATTTTTGGAGCATCCAAGGAGTCGGAAACCAGCCGAACCAAGGATTCAGAGTCAGATTTCACCATTACGATTCTGCAGCCCTGGTGAGAGCTGTTCAATGTAACTTTTTGTGCTACGTGTAGAGACTGTAACCCTGGTAGTTACTGCCGCCTTCAACCTTCGGATCACTTCTTGAGACAGCCTCGCATGTTGGCCTGCGAGGGACATCTTATTGTTGCTTGCAGATCCAACTTATAACTGGTCCGCCTGCATTGTTAGCTTATTGTTGCCATGCGAGAGCCGTACCACAGGGCGGAGTTCTACATACTTGTGTGTCCACGCCCCATGGCAAAGTCTGTTTGAGGATCAGTATCTATCTCGCACACTCTTATCGCATATGTAATTCTATTCGGCGGCCTGTGGGTTTCAACGAGAACTCTAGTATCTGTCAAACTCAGATATTCATTATTCATACTCACATACTATTCAGCAGCAGTTGTGGTAGCAATAGAAGTACTAGTAGCAAGATGATCAGCTTACTACAGTTGCGATTCTAAGCCTATTCGAACACCCGTTTGTGTGCTTCTCCTCATCAGTATAAAAATAAAAAATAATCAACGTTCATCCAGTATTCATGTCTTTTTTTCAGCCCCTTGCAGCTGCCCGTTGGCCGATGAGTTCCACAAGTATCGCCTCATCCACCATGAACTGCTGCCCATGAAAGTACAGGATGTCTATAAGCTCGTGTTTGTGCACCAGAAATTCATGATCGATGTCATGGCGGCGCGTAAAACCTCAAGTAAGAATACAGTTGCACTATTATTTTTTTTTAACTTGCCTTGCTCGGGCAGTGGTGTTTTGGCTCCTGTTTTTTTTTTTTTTTTTTTTTTTGCGTTGGCTGCGGAATAAAATTTTTCAATATGAAACTATTGAGCACTTCCTCTTGCT
>LQNS02278070.1:31769617-31787244 GCA_001587735.2 Parhyale hawaiensis
TTGTTCGTAGGCATCTGGCCACTGAAAGTCCCATTCATAGTCTGCAGCCATATGAAAGTCCCATTCATAGTCTGCAGCCATATTGCTTGCTTAGAGAGCAGCGCGAACCTCACACCAAGCTGGCACAAGGTGGACTGTCAAATTGTCACTGCACTGCAGACAGCCAGACACGTACACGCGCACCGCGCGTACACGTCATCATCACTTACCATCACCGAGAATGTCCAGGGTTCAGACTAGTGCGCCCGGGTAAGATAAGATTTAAATACAAAATTAGCTGTAAACACCAGGAATGCGCTACCCCAAGATTTGAGGGTCCCATTACCTGCTGCGTATTTGCTATATTTACGATGTTTCGATGTATTTTAAACTTTCATGCACTGCAGTTTTGATATTTGATGCCGATGCAAAGCAGTTCTGAAATCAAGAGAGTGTTCCTTACTAGCAAGAATAAATAAGCAGTGTTAACTCTAGAACACCGTGGTGGTAGAGTGTAATATACCAACGCCACGGTAGCTGCATGCTTCCGTTCTCAGCTCTAACACCTTGTATCGCTCGCAGCTAGGTTCGATGCCCAGCCAGGCAGCAAGCTCTTTGCAGATCTTGGTGTGCTGACTCGGCAGTTGTGTGTGCATGCACGGCGCCGTGGCGGAATTGCCTTCCTTATAGATGAGGGGGGTGGGGGTCTCGGGTCATTTGTTCCTTCCGTCAAATTGGCGCCATAGTTCTTGGAGACCCGAGGTCGACTACAACTACACTTACTCATCTGGGGCCAGTGGGCCTATACCCGCAGCACAAACCAGTGCATGTGGGTTTCCCAGGTGAGGGTGTGGTCTAAGTTGACTTTACCTTTACCATTCTTTATGAACGGAATTCGGAAGTGCGTTGAAAATTTCTCTTCAGGCGTCAATACTGAAGCAATAGCGTTTGATGCGGTCTGATATGAAGGCTAACCTCCTACTGCAATACATAACACAGGTGGTAAAAAAGGTGGTAATGATGATATGGTGGTCCTGATTAATGGTTAATTCCGAAATACTAAGAATCGTCATTCTCAAATTCGCTTTCAAAACTAAGCTCTAGAATTCATTTTCTCTTCATTCGATCACAACGCAGTTATCACTAACCACATGCCCCCAGGGGCATATTGTGGCAGGCCCTCTACCTGCCACAATATGTTCGGGCATCACGCACCCAAGGGTTCTGAGTGCCTTCTCCGCAGGAGATATAGCATCTGGCCGCAGTTCCTGTTGAGAATGTTAGTTTTGTAGAGTTAGATAGCTTCTCTATATTTCCCCTTCTGTTCCACGAGGTGGGCCGAAGATTGCTGGTAAGCGACCCATCACATGGGACTCCTATCTGCTCCCGTGTGGGGGGCCACGGAAGAGACCCCCGCACGAGTGTTCACTTCCTTCTGTCTTCTTCTCTTTTCGTTGTTCGTCTCGTTCTCTGCGCCGCACGACTGAGCGATTGCGTTCGACCGAGCCGTGTGGAGTTGGAGATGCTTGCGCCTTATTTCCTGCCAGACACGGTGCACCTGGCCAAGACTGTTCAAATAGAACTCACTTGAGTTCGACTCAACTTCTAAACTATATCATACACAATTGGATCGCTGTTATATAGTGTTTGTATCTAATGCGGCGGGAAAACCCACAATATAATAATAATAATAAATTCTGAAGAATTTCTTCTTCTTCTGCCATTTCATGAAAATAATAATAATGATAATAACACTAACCACATAAACACCAAGGCGCAGGAAAATGCTATACTAAAGACTTTCCAGCGACATCGGTAAGAAACGCCTCATGGTCATCTTCAAATGAGGAATTGCGCATCTACCTATCCAAGTGCATCAAACTTACATCGAAGTCGACAGAATGAATTCGCAGAAAAGAACACTCCACTTACAGAGAAACTGACATGCAAAAACTCATGAAAACTTCTACTTAGGTTGAATATTTCCCGTTATTCCACGAACTTTTACACTTTCCGTCTCATATTGAGTACGTTAGAAATAATACTTTCCACAATCGGATACTTTAGCTAAACACGTTTTTGAAGTGGACAGTATAATCGCGATACTCTAATCCCATTAGCTATACCTTTTCCAGAGTTTCATTTTTGAGCTTAAATTTCACCAATTTGTGTAGAGTTACAAGTCGTTAAAAAAATCTTTCCTTCAGTGACTCACTGCTGGGTCACATCGCAGCAGCAGGAAGTTCTGCATGACCCAACAGTAGGTCACATAGCAGGAAACGTGTTTAGCGCAATCGACTTGTGACTAACGTTAGAAACCCAATCCAATGTATCAATCCCTTATTATTGAGATTTCTGCCAAATTAATGATAGTCAGATTTTCCCAATCACTGTGAGAGAATCGAAGACACTGTAATTATCCCTGTCGGTCATGCGGCTCCTGCTGCGAAGATAATCCATTTAACAGACGCATCGTAGCTTAATTCCACCTTTTCGTTTCGGAAACTCAGCGGTAGCAACAGTTAATTTTTGTATACTCATGGAAGATAATTCTTACGGCTTTTGACTACTCATGCAGATCTTAGTTTCTACGAGTCAATAAAAATCCACGACACATTCTTGCCGAATGTTTAGATGTGGTAGCTGGCAGTAGACGGACCAACAGGCCCGTACCCAGAGATCAGTCGGGACTTATGCTCCGTCTGTCTATGAGCTATTGCCCAAAAGTCAACATCATGAAGATATCTGAGGAAAAAAGGAAGACGAAGAAAGTGTTACAAACACGGCCTAATTAAATTGTAGTAAATGGAAACAACGGGATATTTCGAATACCCAAGCTAATAGTGGTGAATAGAGATACCTCCCATGGCAATGAATTAAGTTAGCGTGTCAAATTTCCCTTCAACTTTAGATAGATCTGTGACAGCTGAACACCAAGGTAGCACGGTAGGTGTCAGTTAGCATGCAACTCGTACCTTGTAAAGAATGGCGAACGTCTGGGTTCTTTTCCTCCATGACGTTATTAAGAGACCCTTCTAAACCAATTTTTGATTGTCCTAGCTTTCGATATAAATCTATTCCAGCCCTCATCAGAGAAATATGGATAATTGGGTGGAGCTATTATAATAAAAACTTTATCATGAAGAGGCATTTATGAACCTTATGGATCAGCTAACTAGCTACGGTCTCTGTGGGTCTCAATTAACGTTTCTTCGATGGCCTACAAGTCTCTAAAGCAAGTGCTGGACTTGTCTCAGTCACCTCTTTTTCTATGCTTTAAAATATGCTCTTATTACCTGAATGGGTGACAAGCAACCTTCCTTTTTGTACGCGCGTGTATCTACAACGCCGTCAGTCGCGTAACCTCGACGGTTCGTTTCTTCGACATCCAGGCACAAACGTGTGCTGAACCTGTCTCCCACCCATCACTCTTGTTCCTGTGTTCGTTAGGTCAATACCTTTACAGCCTGTTATGTACAGCGCCGTGATAACTACGATGCTCCCCAATACCACCAGCAATGTTATCTCTCTAGTTTCTTATTGAGTGTCAGTCTCGTAGCCTATCGCGGTAACGTGGTAGCCACATCTTATCAAGAGATTCTTTATCTGATTGTTATCAATTCTCGTAGGTGGATCATTTGTGAGTGTCGTAACATATGGCGCGAGGTTCTTCAGGTTATATTATTTGTTTATGGGCCCGCATAATGCGAATAAAGCAGAATCTTATATGGGGAGGGTAAATCATCTTTTTCTCCTATGGCATTTATTACCCGCAAACGAAGTGAGAGAGGTGATAATGTTTTTGTTGAAGATTTTAAGTATATTTGTCTGTCCACCCAAAAAGAAGGTGAAGGAGTTGAGGACTAAAGGTAAAGGTAAAGTCAACTTGACCGTGCCCCCCACTGGGAAACCCGCACGCACTGGCTTGTGCTGCAGATATAGACCAACGGGCCCCAGAGGATCATATATGGCAGCAGTCGACCACAGATGTCTAGAGCTATGGCGCCAGTGGCGGAAGACTCCATACGACAATATCTACGACCCCCAACCCTCCACATTGCCGGAGAAAGTCAGTAAACGCACATTAGTATGCAGACCGAATGCTGACCGATCACATCAAGCGCGCAAAGATCTTGCCTAGCTGGGGGCGAGGTTCGAACCTGCGACCTTGAGAGTCAAAGTCAGGCGCTCTAGTCTGCTGCTACTGCTACTCAGGTAGGTACTGTTCATAATTTTAGCAGGGAGTCGTGTGGGACGACCTAGATGTGAAAATTGCCAAAACTCTTGAGAAAGTTTGCCATCAAAAAAGACAGAGTTGAAGTTTGCCCCCACCGCGGGTGATGGTCTTACGCCCTTCGGCGTTCTAGTTTCCTCTGTATTTATACTGCATGTTAATCTATTGCTGATCTCACGCCGTATGGGATAAAATAAGTAGAAATTCGAGACCCAACTTAACAAAATTAGCGGCAAATGATGCAAAATGGCAATGTGGTTCCCCTAGTAGCTCAGTGGTTAAGGGCACTGGGCTTTCGATCTCAGCCAGGAAGAAACGTTTGTACATTTGTTTGTACGTTTGTATGTACAGCATCAACAGTTCTTTCAATACCAGTCACTGAGAGTCACTGGCCTTAGGTTCTGGAAAGAGGTACGCAGTCGTTGATCGGGTCTTCCAATAATGTGATGCCATGGCCCGGATAATTTGTAATCGACTGCAGCCGTTCTCTGGGCGGGCCCTTGTGAACATTTGCCTGCGCCACGATCCAGTAGATGTAAATCTTTTAGTGTAATTTTGGCGTGCTGTTGTTTTTACCTCCGCCAAGTAGGTTATGTTTTCGTCGTGTTTGTCTGTCTGTCTCTTTATCTGTCTGTCACCAAGACACCTCAAAAAGTTCTGAACCGACTTGGACGGAATTTACAGTGATTGTTAGGTTAAATAGGAGGAGCAGATGATTAACTTTTGGTTAAGATATGTTCATCCGTTTGTTTGTTTGTTTGTTTGTCTACCTCATTTTTCTCAATACCGTAACTCAAAATGTTATGGATGGATTTTTATGAAATTAACATGAAATGTTAGGTATATAACAAAGAGTAACTGACCAAATTTTGGCAATGATCCGTTTGTTCGTCCGTTCGTTTGTCACTGTTTTTATTTTTATGCTTGTAGCACAATAACTCAAAAAATAATGAATGGATCTTTATGAAATTTAACAGAGTTGTTAGTAATGTTAAAAGACATGAATGATTAAATTTTGGTGCAGATCGGTTTGTTCGTTTGCATATTTGACTTATGTTTGTCATAACGTTTGTTAGCAGTATAACTCAAAAATTTATGAACGGATCTTCAAGAAAATTGCACAAGCTGTTATTACTATCAAAAGACACAATGATTAGATTTTGGAGTTTATAGAAAGAAAATTATGGTTTCAGAGCCAATTTAATTTTTTTTGCTACCGTTGCCTCGCTTGGCGGAGGTATGCGCTCTCAGAGTGCTCTTGTTATTATAATTAAAACTTCACCCTAGAGCCACCACGGACAGGTAGTGCAACCCAATTGCAGCACTTTGCAACACCGGGAAGCCCGAAACGCTGCTAAAGAGAGTCCAACAAAAAGCCTTTGATAGCCGACTTAAACGCCTGCAGGCCAACACGACCGAAAGCCGATGCCGGCAACGACATTACCTTCAACCCAAGCTATAAGGAAATTTTGAGTTAAACATTTTGATGTTTTTATACACTGAGCAGGTAAATATAGATAGAGATGACACTAAGAACATGCATTTCATTAGAAAGCGACCCGCTGTTGCTTGCAACAACTGGCTGGCAGCACATGAATGTTGGCTGAAATGGAACATGCACGTACGTCTTAGTATGTAAAACTACATAGTTACTTCAAGGCCAAAATATAAGCCATATCAGCGAGCACATAACGCTACATTGGTCGACGAAGAAAAAGGGAACTGCTGGCCGGATTGTTATGTCACCTACACCCGTATTTCTGTAAAAGTCTTGCAGTCCGATCAGCTATGTGTATTTATTGAGAATTCCTGTACCCCGCTGCGACCCATCAGGCACAGTGGAACTCCTACGAAGAAGAAACTGAAGCAAATATCTTGTATTACCTGGAAAAAAAATTATACTTCGCTAAAAAAAATTTTGGCCACACGGAAAGATAACGGTACCTACTGTTCAGCTAACTAGAATTAGCCGTGTTAAGCTGAAGCAGGCAGGTGCTGTGTATTCTACTTAGCAAAATCTAGGACGTTAGTGCCGGAAATGTAACTTTGCCGAGGAAAATTTTTTACTGCTTTCCTTGTCGGTCTGGCACAGTATAGTGAGCTTCTATTGATGAGATTCATTAGAAGTGAAACCATATTGCATAGGTGTGCACATGCGGCCATTTGCGGCCCAGTTACACGCCGGATGTTTGCAACTTTCAGCTTTTTTCGACTTGTGTGTAAATCGTAAGTGGCCGTATGATTATTTGGTCGCACGTGTAACATCACCAGTGTAACCTCTGTCCACTGTACGTTTCGGCTCATATGTGTAATATGTAACATATATTCCAGTAGTGTACGAATGAATACAACGGGACAATGTTTTTCTATTTTAACACCCGCGAACGAAATCAGAGAGGTGATAATATTTTTCTTGAAGATTTAAGTAGCTATATACAGTATATACAGTATATCGAAATATTTGACACTCAGGATTCATATTTATCGGATAATTTAGAATATCTTCTAAGTTTTAGTTTCATAAATAAAATAAAAAATAAAATAATAAAACTAAAACTCAGAAGATATGCTAAATTATCCGATAAACAGTATATATATATATATATATATATATATATATATATATATTTATATATATATGTATGTATGTATTTTTATTTGTATGTCTGTCCACCCCAAAACAGGTAGAAGTATCTTCATAAATTTCTGTAGGATGTTTGGTGTGTTGACCTAGATGTGACCCATGCCAATAAACTACGCCTAGCTGGCCATCAAAAATGACGGCGAACTAAATTTGCCTCTATGGCGGCAGATCGTCTTACGCCACGAGGCACTCTATTTTTACCTCCGGCAAAGAGGTTATGTTTTCGCAGGTTTGTCTGTCTGTCTTCTATTTTTCTGTCATCAAGATAACCCCAAAAGTTATGGCTATATTTAGACGAAATTTACAGGGAATGATAGGTATGTTAGGAGGAACAGATGATTAACTTTTGGCGAAGATCCCTCCATCCGTTTGCTTGTTTCTTTGTTTGTCTGCCTCATTTTTCTCAATGCCATAACTCAAAAAGTTTTGAACGGATTTTTCTAAAACTTGCTTGAATTGTTAGGTATATCACGAAGACTAAGTGACCAAATTTTTGTGATGATTTGTTTGTTTGTGTCTGTGTTTGTCGCTGTGTTTGATTTTATGCTTGTTAGCGCTGTAAGTTTTCTATGGATCTTTATGAAACTTACTGGAGCTGTTAGTAATGCTAAAGGACATAATTAATTAAATTTTGGCGCAGATTAGGTTGGTTCGTTTGTATGATTGACTTATGTTTGTCATAATGTTTCTTAGCAGCATAACTCAAAAAGTTTTGAATGGATCTTTATGAAATTTATATGTTTGGTTAGTAATATTAAAAGACATAAATGATTAAATTTTGGTGCAGATCGGTTTGTTCGTTTGTATGTTTGACTTATGTTTGTTATAATGTTTGTTTGCAGCTTAAGAAAAAAAGTAGGAACGTATCTTAAAAAAAAAAAAAATTGCAGAAATTGCTTANATTTATATGTTTGGTTAGTAATATCAAAAGACATAAATGATTAAATTTTGGTGCAGATCGGTTTGTTCGTTTGTATGTTTGACTTATGTTTGTTATAATGTTTGTTTGCAGCTTAAGAAAAAAAGTAGGAACGTATCTTAAAAAAATAAATTGCAGAAATTGCTTGTACTATCAAAAGCCACGAATAATTAGATTTTGGAATTAATACAAAGAAAATCATAGTTTCAGAGGCAATTTGAATTTTTCCTTAACGTTGCTTTACTTGGCGGACGGATGCGCTCTCAGAGTGCTCTAGTTTTCCTATGTTATTATGAAGAGAGCTAATATCAGGGGCGTTGTGCGGTAACCTTGTCGGACAGAGCATCCATATGAGAAACTAGGATTAGCTGGCTATCAAAAATAACTTCGTTTAACTTGCCCCCACCTCGGTTGATGGTCTGACGCCACGAGGCGTTCTAGTTTTTCCTTTTTTTCAATTGGCTTCTTTCTCATTTGTTTACTAAATACACAGTTGGATATGAAAAAACTTTCTTCGTGATGAATGCAATGTGACAGTTTTTGTACACAGATTTTCCAGTTAAGATCACTCAGCATTAATGAACTGATGACTTGCTAAATGGAAAGCATATACGTTATATACGTAATCTTCTGTCTACAATAATTTAATCCGTAGGTTTTGTTACTAGTACAAGTGAACATGCAAGTTCTTTACCGGAGTGTCAGTAGGTACTACCTAACATGAACACTAGGATTTTTCACTTGTTCTATACAGTATTTTTTTTACACTTCGGCGTCGTTTTAACCCGTTAACAAACTAATCCGACTATATTGGTCCTGCAGTTGTCTATTTTTTGGAGATGATTCCTTCCAAATTGGAACGAATTTGAAAAAAAGTAGTAGACAATTTCACTTCTCTTGCGCAGATTATGAAACGACTCCGTGGGTCACAGATCCGGACACTAGGGAGTCCAAACGCGTAGTCAAGTACAACATGACCATCCCATTGACCACCAAAGTGGCCGTCGTCACCGAATCTCAGGTAGGTACACTAAGCGATGGACAGCTGATATTTTCCACAGGGTGAGTGCCGGGCGACGACCTGCAAACGTTTTGACTTACTGGTTTGACTGGAATGTTGATTCCTAGTGAAGCCTAAATGCCATTGAATTTCTAGGTCAAGAGTGGCTTGAGATAGAATTTTTTTATGTCAGATATAAACTAAAGACTCTTTTAGTCCTCTTCAAACGCAGAATACAGTCTTCTACCTGATTGTAAAGCTCATCGAACTTGTTAGTGGTCCAATTTAAATCTAGAACAAATAATTCCTAAATAGTAATGTGACTGCGGTAAAACAACTCGAACGTTTTGGGAGATAATCTGATCTTAATTAAAATTAAGCGTGGTAGCTCGAAATTTCCTTGCCAATTGTTCCCGAGGAAAACACGAATGTAGTTTTATTAATTAAAGAATCACAGTATGATGTATCTTTCACGTACTGAATTCATAAGATATGGTTTCTGGTGTTCAGGATACATCTATGATGTAGTTTGTTTCGTCTAATTTATTTTGGCAAGCTTGTACTGAATGTGACTCCTGAAAAATCGAGAGCTTGTTATTATTTGGACGTAGTCCGTTGTGTTATTTCGTTACACAAAACATGCAATGGTTAGCATATCTTACTCATCTCTGATGTTGTAGTGAAAATCGTAGCCTACTATACGTCTAGGTGTAAATAATGTGTACGTTCACTGTATGCAACTTTTTGTTAACTGTTTAGTAGAAGTTTCCGCTATCACTTGAAAAAAATTGAGTAATCTTCTACATGTTTAAATCTTCTGACCATTTTATGAAGGCGGTTCGGTAGTGGTCAAATTCCTCTATGCCGGTGCCAATTCTATGAGTATATCTGAGATTTTGTTCGGCATATATATCTTAGCACCGCCCACTAACTGCATGTAGAGAAATCTCAGAAATATTCATAGAATTGGCCCGCTGTTAGAAGAATTTGAACACGACCGAACCGCCTTCATAAAATGGTCAGACTAAAGTAGAATTGAGTAAGCTAATCATAAACAATAAAAGTTGCTACAAAATCTATTTAAAACCTATGAGTAATTTCACTGCAATGCAGTTGACTAATCGGCAAAATTGGAGCTACCCAAAAAACTATAAATCAGCTAGAACTAATCGCAGTGTGTAAATAAAATTAACTATTGATGCTCTATTTACTTCGCAAATCCTCAGTTTTTAATAAATCTAAATTAAGAAAACATTGCCAAAACATGTAATGAAACACCATGCAATCTAGCAGCGCCTAGTTATGCTATCCGTAGGTTTTGCGCAATTCTGAATATGTTGTAAAAGTTTTTATGGAAGTTCATATTCGATAAAAGGAGTTACGTAACCTGTGTGCAATAATTTAATCCGTAGATTTTGCGCAATTCTGAATATGTCCTAAAAGTTTTTATGGAAGTTCATATTCTGTGTGAAATAATTTAATCCGTAGGTTTTGAGCAAACCCAAATTATATAGAAGTTTTTCACAAATTATTTGATGAATATCTACGCATTAAAGCTGCGTTTAAGTTACTATTTAATCTGGAACGTTTGAGCATGTTCCAACTATATAATAGACGCTGGTACCAAAATATTTCACCAAAAATTGAGTCATCTAGCTACATTAATTATTTAATCCGTATGTTTTGAGAAAATCCGAACAATATCAGAGGAATTGTAAGTGAAATGGTTAATAATACCCAAAACTACCTACGTAATCTTGTTGCATCTAATTAACGAATCTAATTTTTAAATTAACCCGAACATAATCTACCTACGTTTAATTATCTAGTCCAATCACTACTACTGTTACCGTATGGTACTTATTCACTCGAGTTTGCCTCGGGGCTGTCCTACGTCCCTGATCAAAGCTACTTGTTCATACCATCAGCAGAATATGGGTTAACCCACAGGTACTGAGCAAAGTGACGAGGGCCGGCGAGGTATACGTAGTTACAGCCGAAGCAGTCAACGAAGGAGCGCCGTTTGCCGACTCCTTCACCATCATAGTCCACTCGTGTCTGCTGCGCGCGGCGCCTCCTGACAACGCGGACAGTTCCACCGGCGCTGCAGACTATTGCGCATATTCCTGCTATGCCAACGTTAAATACAAGAAGCCTGTCTGGGGAGTTGTTAAAGGTGAGGCGATGCTGTAAAGGCTAGGCAATAATTCTGCTGGTGCAGTGATCTCGATGAAGATCATTTTAATTTATTTGGTGGATTTGTTGGATTGGAATCCCAGGGGACTCGTGTAGGTTACCTTAGCCATTTGCTAGGCATTCGGGACGTCTGTCTTTCGTGCCCACTTTGCTTCCTTCCCGATTTCATCCTCCTACTTGCTCATGCTTTATTCTGTTCTTCCTCTTTTTTCCCGACTTGCTGTCCCATGTGCGTTGATCCTGTGTGGGAATACCTTCGTGCATGGGTTCCCCGCTTCTATCTAATGCTCTTTCCTCTGTGATGTCGTTCCGCTCGGAAACGGAGGCTTAAACTTTCTGGCTATAACTAACTAGCTTATCGGATTGGCTGATTTTTTTTTTACCCTGCAACCTGTTTACGCTGGCTGGGATTAAGTATCGATGACAGTGCTCTGATGATTTTACGGGCATTACGTTTCAAAATATGAAATAAATCCTATTTCCCATGTCCGTGGATTTAATAGATGCTTTATTTCAACCTACGACAGTCAAATGAAAGGGTTTTCTCAGCTCAGCGTCCGACTGCGTTGTGCCTTTGTCAAGACAACTGTGTATCTACTAATTGATTTACTAAAAATCTACCCGTCGATTCGGTTAGCATAGCAGGTAACACTACCACAGTTTCTAATATTTTTCAATTTGAAGTGAATTGGACCTCAGAAAATAACACACTATTCAACTGTCTGAACGAACGCCCTGCTGCATTTGAATGCTGAAATGAGAGAACGCGTTCATTTGTCATTCAGTTTCACTAGGTTTAAAAATTCAAATGTTGTTTTATCTGTGACTGTAATAACCTAAAAAGTTTCAGATTATCAACGAACAAACAACAGGATAATAATCAACCTTAAGCTTGCTCAACAATAACGCTTCACATAAACTTTGTTGCATTTGTCTGTAAACAGTTACCCAAAGTATACGGTTTGTTCGATATATCACTTGCTGCAGGACTAAATTGTCAAGGGCTACTATGAAACAGAACCTGCACGAGCCCCCGTGGATCGCCATATTTTGTGAACAGAAGAGGAATCGTTCCCTTTATTATTGTCCTTTATGAAAATAACACGCCACAACTTCGAGGGACAGAAAAATTCAAAAGGAGTATTGAATGTCTGCAAATCCATCCGGCCGAACCTCGGTTTCCGGCAATAAATTCAATACCAACACAGTACAAAGCACTAATTGAGCTGCGGACTTAGCACAGAACAGCCAGCTTTATGAAGAGATGGCCAGCAGCAGCTGTTCCTATTCTTCTCTCTAAGATTTTAGGCGAGAAGTGTTCTTTCAGGATGATGATTGGGAACGTTCCAAGCTGATTGAAAAACTGAAGATTTTCTGAGTATGGTATCTTCTTCGATTTCAACAAGAGGCTTTAGGGTATCTTTGTCTTGTCACAGTCTAACGTTGTAAACGGTAGGCGAGCGATCATAGTCCGCTACTGAACTGAGTATGAATGTGGTCGCGACTACGTGTATTAGTTCGATCTCAACACGAGCAACGAGGATTTTTCAAGCACGAAAGCATCTTGAGTAGCCAGAGATCAGGAGATGTACGAGTGATTCTTCAACTCTCTCTCTCTGTCTCACTATTGGCGACTACTGCTGTTATTCCCCTCCGGGGGCATAGGATGGGCCATAGGCCATAGGGTTAGGTTAGTTAGGTTCTCCCATCATATGTTATGGGGAGTAGCGCCCCCAGGGGGTTTGAGTAGGTTACCTTAGCCATTAGCTAGGCCTTCGGAACGTCTGTCTTTCGTGCCCACTTTGCTTCCTTCCGCTTTCATACTCCCACTGATCTTACTGTTGTCTGTTCTTCCTCTTCTTTCCCGACTTGCTGTTCCCATGCGCGTTGATCCTGTGTGGGAACACCTTCGTGCATGGGTTCCCCGTTTTTCTGTCGACATACTATATNGGCCGCTACTAAACCGCGTCGGGTTAGTTGCGGCCGACCCGCCCGTGTGACATGGTAAAGGCGGCCTGACCGCCAGCGGGCAAAACCCGCTCGTCTGACAGGGGTCTAAGACTTTAGGCGAGAGGTGTTCTTTCAGGATGATTGAGCAACGTTCTAAGCTGATTGAAAAACTGAAGATTTTCTCAGTATGGTATCTTCTTCGATTTCAACAAGAGGCTTTAGGGTATCTTTGTCTTGTCACAGTCTAACGTTGTAAACGGTAGCCGAGCGATCATAGTCCGCTACTGAACTGAGTATGAATGTAGTCGCGACTACGAATAGTAGTTCGGTTTCACCATGAGCAACGGGGATTTTTCAAGCACGGAAGCACTTGAGAGTAGCCAGAGATCAGGAGAAGTACGAGTGATTTTCCAACTCTCTCTCTCACTATTGACGACTACTGCTGTTATTATCTCTATCAAAAGTTAGATTTAACATTATCTGTCCCAGACTGCGCTAAATCGCTATCAGCGCTTTTCCCCATAAAAATACAATAGGACGATGAGCCTAGCGTAACCTAAACTAGGGCTATTTCGACACCAGAAGCTAGTTAAAAGAGATGGGCACCTGCAGCCCTATAGCCCAGTATAGAGAGTAGAAAAAAGCTTGCAAGACTGGATTTCCTACAGCCCTTCGGCATTTTTTTTACTCATGAATGTATTCGCTAGTGTATTTATAGTACCTATGCGTGATTATAAATAATCAAACAGTTTAGCAAAGACGAATGTGTATTTATCTATTCAACTGTCCATTTTGTTGTTTTACTTGAGGAAAACCGGTGGAAATTAGGCTAGGTTAGTGACAGTGGTCATCCTGTCACGCTCTGCTGAAAATTAATAGCAATAAACAGGCCACTTTGCAGCAAATAATGGTAAATTTAGGCTACTCATATATTTGAATTTACTTCTTGCTCTGCAAAAGATGGAAACCCAAGCAATGAAGAATATCTACAGGTTCTCTTAGTAGCAGGCCTTGCGTGCTTGACTGATGTACTAGAGCCGGGATCGAGCGACAAGCCAGCTGAGCGGTCTTTGTGGCGCCCGGTGCCCTCAGTCAGTAAACTTGTATGGTATGCACAGCTACCGTGGGGGCATTTACCTTGTCCAGTAATGGGCACGGGTAGGGGCACGGGTAGTTGAACCTACCATCGATGGTGAAATAGTTCTTAACGACCTGTGGTCGACTGCAGCTGTACTTACTCCTCTGGGGCCAGTTGACCTACATATGCAGCACGAACCAGTGTGCGTGGGTTTCCTGAGACCTTCCGGCAGAAAAGCCGAGATATAAGTCATTGAGAATGCGGTGCGAGGCGGGTGTATTGCTCGCCACACTGGTAAGCCCTTTTCCAGTTGTACATATTACTATTACTACATGTATGAAGAGCGATAAGTAGTATGACTTATTTAAAGATAAGATATCGAGTGTTGGGATTCACGACTGGCTTTAACTTAGATATGTACGTGTTAGTGCTTACGGACAACGTTACGTTAGACGAAGTTCATCCGTGTTAAGTGAGGGGCGCTAGTTAGACGAGATGGTCACTTAGGGAACATCGCGTAGGTCAAATTGAAGTAAGTTTGTAATAGCGTGGCTAAGGTTTGATGCCATTCAAAAAGTGGAGATTTTAACGAATAATGGAATTTTCATGGGTACAAATAAACATACAAATAAACGTACCTACAAATAAACATAGAAACACGATGGTGTTTATTATACGGTTTTGATTACAAGGTGGTAGATCATAGGTCTAGTATTACAGTGAAAAGTGTGAATAAATTATTTAAATTTGGCTTTTTTGTCCACTATAAAGAAGAGTCCTTGATAATTCGTATGGGTTTGGAAATGTGTAGGAAAAGTATCTACAATACAATAACGACCGATGTGCATTTATCTGCGTATTCATTTCTTTGTTTACTTACCTGTCCATTTCTGTCACACTTGAAGAAAACCGATAAGTGAAAATTACGCCAGGTTGCAAACGATGGCAAAAGTATATAAAGCAACCGCATATTTCCATGCACTTCTGGCATTTTCCAACGGTGAAATCGAACCACTGAAAATATCTGCAGCTTTCCTTAGCACTCTCATTCATCCTGATTGATCGTTCTTTCCACAGATAATTTCGTTGCACCACTTAGTCTTCGAACTTGATTTCATTCGTCGATGGCACAACTTTTCGCTCCTTGAAAAAATCGACCGATAGGATATCCTGGCGTATCCATGATGCAGAGTCCAGATTAATATTTTGCGTGATGATGGACTGCCTGCAGAAAGCAATTATTTCTCCTCTGTCAGAGGAAGAGAATTAGCTTACGCTGTTCAGCAGATGTGCTGCAGAGAACACTAATCTCTAATGTTGTATTAACGAAAGTGTTGCAGAGGAGAAATGTCACGAATTCTTCATCGTTATTTTTGATGGCCGGCTACACTAATCCACTATATACTAAATTGCAGATTATTTCCTTGTTGCTTGATCCCTCTCTTCGTAGGTTGGAGGAATAGTTGGTTGACCCGTCTGTCCGTCATGATGTAAAATATTTAGATAATAAAAAATTAATCTAGGGAATAACAAGTTTAGATGGCAGGGAATACGAGCCCTAAGATACAAACATATAGCATTATAGTAAGGTCGCGTCTTTAAAAAAGTAGTTAAGTACTATTTGATACCCAATCGAGTGTAGTATAAAAGGGCGCAATCTTGAAGGAAGTTTTCCTGCCTGGCTTACATAATCTATTTCGCTTACGTTTTTCTTAGCTAAATTTTTTCGTAGTTGTTGAAATTGCACGCTGAGCAAAGGCCAAAGCATGTTCAGTTCTCAATACCGCCAAATTTTTGTTCTAATAATTCAGTTGCTGGCATCCGAGATACAACAGGAACTGGGTATTTTCAGTGAATTCTTTCGATTGAGCTCTATTTTTTTGGTACAGCTTGACTTGCAAGCATTTCAAAACTGATGTTCGCGCTTTTACTTTCAGGAGGGAAATTTGTTCTTGTAAACTCAAGATGGCAAAACTTTCGTTGATTTAACTGAAGATTAAACCTTCATCCGTGAGGCATAATTCGCAGCCACACCCGTATACCATAAGCAATAACGGTAAAAAGCTTCCTTACGAAATTACTGCATGCCATCATATTTTACTGCTGGGTACTCTAGCAGTGAATAAGTGTCAAGTCTGATGGTTCTTATAATAAATGAGTGCACTCAATCAGCTAAAACTGATGTCCGGTTTCTGATGACACTTCATCGTTGAGCGACTTTCAACAATTTCATATCATCAGTCGTTTCAAACATATATACGCTTTGATATTTTCTTCAAAGTTCTGAAAACATGTTTTTGCTGGTTATTGATTTATTCAGCGCAATTTTTTAGTAAAACTAGAAACAGGCTGTATGTAAGGCAACGTTTCGGTAGTCAACAGATGCCTTCATCAAGCTAAGTAAAATATGCAAGAAATGAAAGCTATCGTAGATGAACTCAAACAAATACAAAATATTAACATTGTAAAGCAAAAAGTGATGGGCACTGCTCTTTATTGGACCCTGACACGACGGAAGTTGTAAATTATTTGATAACTTGTTTGCCGATAGAGCAGCTGGCGACAAGGATCATGGAGCTGTTGATAGGCGAGACTGTACTGCAGTTATAGATTGAGAACGTTCGAGAACTTATTGTGTTTGACGTTCATCAGCGGCAGTTCTTGTCAGAAGTATAGGTGTCGATGATTTTTAACGACGTGGTGTCTTGACAAGAAAGCAGTGCAGAGAATGATGAAAAAGTTGCATTTGGAGGCGAGTCTTTTCAGTGTCCATCAAGTTAGTACTTGCGAATACTGCTGGATTATACTTTCGATACTAACATGGTTATTACGGATGCACTATAACGGCCAACTCAAATTTAAAAAGTGATGAGTGCTTTTGGTTTCAATTCAAGTGAGCTACACAATCCTTCCTTCTCTTAAATGAAGTGAATAAAAAATTTTCTTTTAGCTTGCACTCGAACGTCACTGAATTTAATCTTCCGTCGTATATCCTGTATACACAACGCTACAACTTCAAAAGAACGGAATTTTTACCGTCAAGCAAAAAGCTGTTTCATCAAATGAAGAAAGCAAATTGAAAAAAAAAATTATTGCGTCTACGGCGCCTACTGTGCCATGAAATAGAAAAATCGCTTCTCCGTGCTTCGTTGACCATCTACTCAATTGGTACAGCGTGAACTGGCGGCAAGTAAAGTTTCGAAGTGAGGAGAAAGTAAAAATCAGACTTCAGAAGAGCGCTACGATAAGTTGTAAAAAAATGTCTTCATTGTTTTTATTTAGAAAAATGCATCGAATTTTCAGGCCAAGCATTTCCACTTTGGCCGTCTTCTGCAACTTAATGTAATTTAGCCTATCGGTTTCCATCAGAACGCAACAGAAACACCAAAATTTCAAATTTGGCTATTTTTCGTCTGAAGATTTTGCTGACGCGCGATATGAAAATATACAAATATTTATACATTAAATACAAGTTGATGGTCTTATACTGTATTGATTTTGGTGATTCTCCACATTCAGGTCAGTTGGAGAGAGCGGCCTACGGTGGCATGGAAGGCCTGCACAGGGACACCGCCGCCGCGGTCAGAGGCCGTGCGGGGGGCGCTGCCGAGGCCGACGGACGTCGCA
>LQNS02278070.1:31790837-31804067 GCA_001587735.2 Parhyale hawaiensis
TCTTTAGTGTTACACTGCACCATCGTCTTGCTAAGTCTCAATTATGCATAGAGTATTCTATAAAATACAAAAATTCTAGATTATATATATGAACCAAATTTATTAAATCCCTCGCAAGTACTAAAGGTTATTAATTTTTTTTTTTTGTTTACGTTCGTGTGGAAGGACTGATGTTTTGCAACTTTAGTGCACACTCAAATGCAGTGAAGCTAAAAATTATAATATTTCTCTTTCTCGCGGTAGAACGTCAACACTTTATACGTTATTGAGGCGCGCCGTGACCACGCAGCACAGCGCCTACTCCTCCGAGCTGCAACTACTGGGACGCTCTCTGAGCTCCGTGTCAGAGGCCCTCCACCAGGTAAGCTTGCATACACGCACGATCTGTGTGCACTTTACGACCTAACAACCTTTGCAAATTACGACCTGTGCAAGTTGCCAAGTATGAGCCTCGCAACCAATGTAAGTTGCCATCCCCACAACTTCTGACCGATCGACTTTTCGTCCTGTGACGCTTCCAACCGATTGACTTTACCACCCTTGCGATACGCCCGACAGCCTCCGTACCCGCTTTCGAGAGCGGTTAGATACAGAAGTAAATGTGGCATTTGTTACGTTATATAATCTGAGAACTTTGTACATTAAGTTTTACATAGGCCAGCGTATTTAAATTGATTGACTTACCACAAACTTATCGGAGCTGATCACTGTCATGCGTCTACGACTCTGCGCCTCTGTGCTAAATATATGAAAACTAATTTAAAGGTCTCCAAAAAGTGCTTGCCATTTTTTCTTCAGTAAGGATACTTGCTGTTTATTATCAGGGAAAAGGCGTAGGGTAATATGTCTAGTACCCGTCCACCATGCTAGTAGCCGTTCACTTGGCACTAAAAAGTTTCTGTATGAAAACTAGCAGTGCTAGAAAGCCGTACATAGGCTTAAACTGTAGGCTAAGTAGTGCCACACCATCCCTGAAAATGACGGACGAAAAAATGAAACAATAACAATGTTGGTGGTTTTCACTTTTTTTCATGTTTTTTGTGAAAAATTTGTGAAAATCACCATTTTTTATTGTTTCATTTTTTTTCGTCCGTCATTTTCAGGGATGGTGCGGCACTACTTAGCCTATACAGTTTAAGCCTATGCACGGCCTTCTAGCACTGCTAGTTTTCACACAGGAAGTTTTTAGTGCCAAATGGACGGCTACTAGCATGGTGGACGGGTGCTAGACATGTTAGCCTACCGTGAATTTGACTCTCCAATGCTTCTGAAAATAGTCCGTGACTATCCGCTACCGCCAGCAGAGGTCCGATATCCTAACGGTAAGGGTCCCTATATATAGTTACCGTAGAATGGGGTAATTGAGATCATGTGGGGCAATTGAGATATAGTGGGGGTAATTGAGTTCAATGATTATTGTGGCCTTGTTAGAGTACTTACACAATCTATAGGCTTGTGGTAGGTATCTGCCAGGATTTCACATTTAAAAAATATGTTCTGATTTGTGTAAGTACTCTAACAAGGCCACAATAACCATTGATCTCAATTACCCCCACTATATTTCAATTGCCCCACATGATCTCAATTACCCCATTCTACGGTACATATATCAAAGAAATGTCTTATTGCTTACCTAAGGTCAGCTTCATTTACGAAATGTTGCCCACGAAGATGATCGTTCTAGGGAATGGAAAATCTGGTAGTCTATTGGTGCAAGGTCTGGGGAGTAAGGTGGCTATGATCGTGTTTACAAGTCTAGTTAGCGTACGGCATCTCTAAGCAGCTGCACCACACGAGACCTGAAAATTAACTTGGAAGAGCAGGCAGCGTTCCGATTAGCTACTACTGGCTCCCTCTACTGCAGTGCCTGTTGCGCACATACCTCCTCTTAGGGGGGCATAGGATGGGCCATATTAGCTAATGCTGGCTCCCTCTACTGCAGTGCCTGTTGCGCACATACCTCCTCTTAGGGGGGCATAGGATGGGCCATATTAGCTACTACTGGCTCCCTCTACTGCAGTGCCTGTTGCGCACATACCTCCTCTTAGGGGGGCATAGGATTGGCCATATTAGCTAATGCTGGCTCCCTCTACTGCAGTGCCTGTTGCGCACATACCTCCTCTTAGGGGGGCATAGGATGGGCCATATTAGCTAATGCTGGCTCCCTCTGCTGCAGTGCCTGTTGCGCACATACCTCATCTTAGGGGGCATAGGATGGGCCATATTAGCTAATGCTGGCTCACTCTACTGCAGTGCCTGTTGCGCACATACCTCCTCTTGGGGGGCATAGGATGGGCCATAGGGTTAGGTTAGTGTAGTTTTGGTTCGCCCATCTTCTGTTACGGGGAGCAGAGATCCAGAGGAACTCTGTAAGTTACCTAAGCCATTAGCTGGGTCATCGGGGCGTCTGTCTTTCTCACCCACTTTGCTTGTTTCTGCTTGCATACTCCTACTGATCTAGCTTTCATCTCTTGTTCATCTTCTTTCCCGACTTCCTGTTCCCATGCGCGTTGATCCTGCGTACCAGCTCAGGGGTTCCACGTTTGTATCGGCACACGATATGTCCCTTCCTTCTTCCTCTGGGAGATCGCCTCAGTCGTGGAAACAGTGGCTTAAAGTAATAAAAAATGATAGTAACGCGCACAATCCCACTGCTGCGAGCACAAACAAGTTTGCAGTGATGGCTTCGTAGTTTTAGCAGCCGGTAGAGCGTCGTCACCTGTCTGCTAGTCCGTTAGCTAACTGCTGAGTATGATCTGTGTCAAGAGTGTGTCATGCTGAGTTTAAAGAGCAGAGAGTGAATATGATTACTTGGAAATTTGAAAAAAATATATAGGCTAGTCCAAATTTTTATGATGCTCGATTTCTGGTTATAAAAATAACGGATTACAGAAGTGCAAACAAAAAAAAAAAAAGAAATAGGCAAAGATGTGAAAGTTGTGATGACCTTGTTTTTTATCAATTTTCTCAAATATTTAATATTATTTATTTTGCTATGTCTACAACAAATTAGTTGGTTTACTTCCAGGCTGATGCTGAAGTTCGCCAAGCATTGGAAAGGTTGCCACAATCTCTAAGCGTCCTGGAAGCCCAGGAGAAAGAAAATCGAAAAAACAGAGTATTTCGCCTTATCAACGAGCTGCTGGAGAACACCGCAGAGCCCGAAGAAGACGCTTTCGAACAATCCTTCTCGATGTTAGTTGGCAGTGATGTCGACCAAGCTTCCTCGCTGCCAGTGACGTAGACTAGTTTCGTTTGTGTTGTGAAGCTACCTCTCGTGTATATATGTCATGGCTCCAGGTCCCATACATAGCTTCAGGCCCGAGCTGAGCCCACCGGGATGTAAGGCTGGAAGGGACCTAATCAAAACGCTACTATTGTCCTTCTTTGGATACGTCATTGCATCTGAGACCAAATTTCTCACTCCGGGGAGGGGGGTATTCAAAAAGAGTCTCCCGTATGAACAGCGATATGGGAACAACAAAATATCTTTACTTGTCCGGTTGAGGGTTAAGTCACGTACATAGATGCACTAATGTCACAAAAAGGGTCTAAAGTGGGTGCGGTTCGGCTAAGTCCCGCCCTATGAACAAGCCTAGAGTCTTGGTGACATCACCCCTGCCAGGCCGCACTTGTGCCAAGAGCTGGCCGCAGCACCCTGTAAACCCGAGCGAGTGCGTGCATGCGTGCGTTTGTACATACGTATAATAATAAGTGGACGCCGTCCGTGCCTGCTAGTGCTGTGCTGCACAGTACAGTAAAGGAAGTAGGGAAACTTCTAAGGGGTAAATTAGCGCAACATTTGGCTGATGGGCGTGGTTTAGAGGCCTACGTCATCGCTCCTCTACGCTGTGATTNACTAAATTCATAATTATAAGTTAAATATACATAACTTTTTTCTTATCCTTCGGATCGTAATAAATTCTTAGCATATTATTAGGTATCCCAATACCTCTTTTGTGTTAAAATTTCAGTGTTGAACCTTTTACATTTTTTGAGATATGAATTTTTTTTATTTTTGTCCCTTAATTATGCTCGCAACTGTATGCACGGCTTTCTAGCACTGCTAGTTTTTACACAGCAAGTTTTTTAGAGCCAAGTGGACGGCTACTAGCATGGTGGACGGGTACTAGACATGCTACCCTACCGTGAATTTGACTCTCCAATGCTTCTGAAAATAGTCCATGACTTTCCGCTACCGCCAGAAGAGGTCCGATATCCTAACGGTAAGGGTCCCTATATATAGTTACATATATCAAAGAAATGTCTGATTGCTTACCTAAGGTCTGCTTCATTTACGAAATGTAGCCCACGAAGATGATCGTTCTAGGGAATGGAAGATCTGGTTGTCTATTGGTGCAAGGTCTGGGGAGTAAGGTGGCTATGATCGTGTTTACAAGTCTAGTTAGCGTACGGTATCTCTAAGCAGCTGCACCACACGAGACCTGAAAATTAACTTGGAAGAGCAGTGCAGCGTTGCGATTAGCTACTGCTGGCTCCTTCTACTGCAGTGCCTGTTGCGCACATACCTCCTCTTAGGGGGGCATAGGATGGGCCATAGGGTTAGGTTAGTTTAGTTTAGGTTCGCCCATCTTCTGTTACGGGTAGCGATCCAGAGGAACCCTGTAAGTAACCTTAGCCATTAGCTGGGTCTGTCTTTCTCACCCACTTTGCTTGTTTCTGCTTGCATACTCCTACTGATCTAGCTTTCATCTCTTGTCCATCTTCTTTCCCGACTTCCTGTTCCCATGCGCGTTGATCCTGCGTGCCAGCTCAGGGGTTTCGCGTTTGTATCGGCACACGACATGTCCCATCCTTCTTCCTCTGGGAGATTGCCTCAGTCGTGAAAACAGTGGCATAAACTAATCAATAATGATAGTAACGCGCACAATCCCACTGCTGCGAGCACAAACAAGTTTGCAGTGATGGCTCCGTAGTTTTAGCAGCCGGTAGAGCGCAGTCGCCTGTCTGCTAGTCCGTTAACTAACTGCTGAGTATGATCTGTGTCAAGAGTGTGTCATGCTGAGCTTAAAGAGCAGAGAGTGAATATGATTACTTATAAATTTGAAAAAAATATACAGGCTAGTCCAAATTTTTATGATGCTCGATTTCTGGTTATAAAAATGACGGATTACAGAAGTGCAAACAAACAAACAAAAAAAGAAATAGGCAAAGATGTGAAAGTTGTGATGACCTTGTTCTTTATCAATTTTCTCAAATATTTCATATTATTTATTTTGCTATGTCTACAACAAATTAGTTGGTTGACTTCCAGGCTGATGCTGAAGTTCGCCAAGCATTGGAAAGGTTGCCACAATCTCTAAGCGTCCTGGAAGCCCAGGAGAAAGAAAATCGAAAAAACAGAGTGTTTCGCCTTATCAACGAGCTGCTGGAGAACACCGCAGAGCCCGAAGAAGACGCTTTCGAACAATCCTTCTCGATGTTAGTTGGCAGTGATGTCGACCAAGCTCCCTCGCTGCCAGTGACGTAGACTAGTTTCGTTTGTGTTGTGAAACTACCTCTCGTGTATATATGTCATGGCTCCAGGTCCCATACATAACTTCAGGCCTGAGCTGAGCCCACCGGGATATAAGGCTGGAAGGGACCTAATCAAAACGCTACTATTGTCCTTCTTTGGCTACGTCATTGCATCTGTGACCAAATTTCTCACTCCGGGGAGGGGGGGTATTCAAAAAGAGTCTCCCGTATGAACAGCAATATGGAAGCAACAAAATATCTTTACTTGTCCTGTTGATGGTTAAGTCACGTACATAGATGCACTAATGTCACAAGAAGGGTCTAAAGTGGGTGCGGTTCGGCTAAGTCCCGCCCTATGAACAAGCCTAGAGTCTTGGTGACATCACCTCAGCCAGGCCTGTGCAGAGAGACAACCTTGTCTATAAGCTCATATTGAGTTCCATTTGATCTTACGAAGATCGTCAAACTAGTTTAATCGAGGTAGAGTTTGCCGTCAACGTGTTGTTTAGCACTAAGTGCTAGTTATTTACTTGACAGAGTGTACGGTTTTTAGGTCGTCGTAGGATAAATAAGTTTAACGGCAACAGACCCTTTAGAGGGCGTACAATGAGCCATAGGAGTAGGTTAGCCCATATTAAGACCAGCCGATCATCGAAAGGAACTTTGTTTCTTTAGCTGTAGTTGAGCCCTACAGACACATTTTTCAGCCATTCATGGCCGACTTGAAACGCCTGCAGCCCCCCAAACATATGGCCGAAAACATCCTGCCTGTGAATTATTTGCCACTTATGCATCATAACGCAAATCATCGACAGACCACTTAGGGTTGTTATGAAAATTTTCAACTTAGCTGATCGTTTACGCCCAAATTTCTTTGAGATTTACATATCTAGCATTTGCTCTGGAATTTCTCTACAAAATTTTAGGTCATCAAGAGCATGGTGCCGTCGAGTTTATGTTTTCGAGGCGAGGTTTTTACGTGCATGGATTCCACTTGTCTTTGACAGACTCCGTAGTCCTTTCTGATCCTCAGTTGGAACAGTGCCAGAGATTTGCCCAAGAAAAATCATGCGAACATATTATTCAAAGTTTGATAAGGAATAACTTTGTAAAAAAAAACGTAAAAATAACAATCATGATGTCGATATTAACGCTACGTTTAATCTTTACTATAAGGCAATGCCATCTGAAATCGTACACAGCTAAGTTGCTAAGTAGTTTGTAATATTTTTTTGTGCCCAGTGTACTTTTGGAATGAATGCAGGAGTAGAGGATAAAATGCGTTTATAATAATAATGTTCAAGTTGATCCGCAATAAGGTCCAGGTAGCGTTGAACACGCCACCAGACGTGTGCTGAATTCTCGTCACGCTAATCTCGCGTGAAATCGAAACTTGTGCCCAACCGAAAGCCCGTCGGTAATCCCGGACAGTTGACAAGTGTTGCAGGAGCGACAGGTAGCCGGGGTTCTCGGGTACATCGTAAATTGGGCCATAGGGCTAGGTTAGTTAAGTTCGCCCATTCTCTTTCATGGGGTGCACCGCCCCAGGTTGGCCTCTGGGTTACCTTAGCTAGGCCACCGGGACGAGACGTCTTTAATTCGTGCCCACTTTTCTTCCTTCCGCTTTCGTACTCACTGATGGTACATTCCTCTGTTCTTACTCTTCTTTCCTGACTTGCTGTTCCCACGCATCGCCCTCAGGGGTTTATTCTGGCGAGCCCTTTCCCTGCCACAATATACTTGGGCCTCACGCACCCAAGGGTCAGAGTGCTTTTTCCGCAGATGTTGCAGCTTGCCGCAGTTCCTGCTGTGGTTAGTTTTGTAAAGTTGGTTTGCTGAACCCTGACGTAGTTAAGGTTTCCCAATTGGTCACATACAAGCGCATAAGATGAGGTTTTGTCTCCTCTTTAACTGGACATGTGTATATATTATATAGCTATATTTATGTTTAGGTTAAGTTTCAACGCAAAATTACCAACGTTCGCGAAACTTTTTGGAACAGTGTCTGAACTTGTTACCTATGCATGTGGTCAGGTTTTCCTCGGCAATTAATCATTATTAAATACAATAGTTTAAGCCTCCAGTACCACAACATGCTCGGCAAGTAAGGATAATAACAAATCAACAAGTGTTAAAAAGATTTAGTCTTACTACACCGACACGAGAGAAGAGCGCAACTAATCATAAAGAACTGTAATAAATATGAAGACCATAATATAGTTCTGACTTTGCAATCAACGGCCTGATGATCTAACACTCATTACAAAAATAATGTACAGTGAGAAGGACTCTTAAAACCTAGTGTCACGATGGGAAACAAAGAGCGTGTCGTGTAGAGAATTGTGCGTTAAACTTATTCCCTTTTAGAGTCTCTTATACCAGCCCATTTGACCCTTTTGTACCCATTATCGTTGCTTTCTTACCGCCCATAACTCAACAACAATTGAGCGTTTTTCTTTTAGTATTAACCAGTAACTGTGACGACATTCCTAGGAGCTCGAGGCGAGTCGTAAGAAGTCTCTTTGTATTCGGTCATGAGCGTACTAACTTTTACAGGGAAGCAACCCCATGATAATGCCCTCATATAAGGCAGAATTTACGGTGACGTCACTAGTATCAGCAGTTGTTACTGCGGTAGTCCAAAGAAGACAAAAATATAGGTACGCAGAAAAGGCGCTATACAATACGCATAGTATACTTAGATGATCTGGTGAATTTCAACAAATTTATCCATTATTCTTATTAAATTATACTTCCAGCACGCACACCAGTTCAAGTACGCGCAACACACCCGAGAGCACAGTAGCGGGTTATGAAGTTGGCCCTTAATAAGACGGCTCTGATATTCTGCTGGCCAGTGTCCTCCGAGGAGGAAATTTCAAACTTTACTTACAAGTGCTACTAATAACGTGGGCGTTTTCAGATACAAAATCCGGAAGTTTCATAAGCAACGTCTAGGCACAAAAGGGCCCCGCTCTCCCGACAGCTAAAGCGCTGAGAGTCACTGTGTCAGCAGCATAGTAATGGATGGTACTTGAAACGATTGTTTCAGGATTGTCACGACGGCTGCCCTTCACTACAACGTAAAACTACTCTAAGTTCTTTTAGTAAAATAGTTCAGTTTCATTCATAGCCAGGTAACAGCGATAACCGAAATTTACAAATCAGCGAGTATGGTTGGGTGAAAAAGGCATTTGAAACTTCGATTCGAGGCGAGTATGAGTAATGTCCAAAGTCTCCACCAACACTATACTGCAACTATTCCATTATTGAGCCAATGAAAAACAAATTTTACTGTCGAGAGGGCGAATGGAAGGCAAGAGACTGGGGGGCTAAACTTGAGTACAAAATCTTTTTTATCAACATAGGCGTGAAATTACTTAAAACCTAAAGAAAGTATAAAATAGTAGAAAGTTACGATAGGAAAGAGATCGAACCTCCGAATGATGCGAGTCAGATGACGTCTGCGCTTCAGTTAATACAACGAATCCAATCAGCAAGACAGCGGTGGGAATTTACTAAGAAAGACCGCAGATGCTGCAGCCCATAACGCTCGCCCAATCAACCGAGCCTATCAGCTGCATTGGATGCGTCGGATTTTATTCCATGCCCAAAAAAAAAACACAAGTTGATGCCTTGGTTTTCGCAGGAGCAGAAAAAAAAAATGAGAGCGGATATTCACCCGCGGCAAGAATGATCCCAAACACCAATCTAGAGGACTTTCACAGAAGACGAGGACGAGCACGAAATTTTTCTCAACTGCGCTTTCTGCTTCATTAGATGTAGGTACAGCCGAATATTCTGCTCCCCATGGAGGCAGTTAGCGGTGTCGAGAACGAGCGAGGATGGAGCTGGCATCGCCAGCAGAAAAACCTCGGCGACGTACGGCGAAGCTCAAAACATTTTCGGTATTCCACATTTCTAAACGGGCACAAAATACTGAAGAGAGACCTAGCATGAGCAAGTCTCACAACATCAAATCAAGCTCAACAAACGACTCCTGACATGTGCAAGCAAACGCTAATCGTACTTTCCGGAGAGTATTTCGGCGAATAAGTCAGCGCCAACTACAACGACGACGCTGCTGATAAGAGAATGTAAATAGTTAAGTAAAGAAGTCTGTGCGCGCTAACTTGTCTCTGACGTCACATATACGTTACAGCAACGAACCTCCATGACAGACCAGACGCTCTTCACCCAGTACAAGCTACAGTAACACTCAATTGGGTACTCATGGGTCGTGGGTAACCCTGCCACGCGTAGCTTGTGGGTTACAGATAACCCAGCCACTCGTGGATTGCAGGTAACCCAACCACTCGTGGATTGCAGGTAACCCTAGTACTCATAAGTCACAGGTAACTCTGTCAGACACCAAGACGCAGGCAACCACAAGAGCAGCGAGCAGCCGGTCACCAGCGATCCAAGAACTGCACCAACGCAAGTCTGGTCCGAACAATCATGAGGTTACGTCGAGTACGAGGTTTGTTTACATGAGTAGGAGGGCATCTATGATCACGTTGAGCTATGGTACACTAACAGATAAGCCTTATGATGGACACCGATAAAGCAATCAAAATAATGAACACTCAGGGCGAATTGCGGCTAGCGTCGGAGTGTCGCAAGTATCATCTTCGACATTATCACCACCACCTACACAATATTATCATAATAATTAGTTATCGTCCAGCTATCAATCATAATAAACAATTATGATAAAAAATTCCTAGAGTGAGCAACTTTCAACTTCTAGACACTAACGGCAACTAGACAAAAATTCCAAAAAAAATCGGTAGGAATTGAAATTCGCAAAAGTTAGGCAAGACAGGCGTTGCTCTACAGAACCTAATTCGTTACTATCTACGAGCAATAAAAAGTAGCCTGTAGCTACAAATAGCAAAAAAGGCGCTTCGTTCATTTGGATTAAAAAACAACATGGGATGATTTTTATCACAAGAACGGCATTTTCTGGTCGTTCTTGCTAGTTAAAAAATTTGCCCTCGACATCTACGCGTTCCTACAAAAGACGGGGTCACCATCACAAAAAATAAGACCCTTCTTCAATGGACTCCGCCGCGTTCAGAAGCGAATGCGTAAAACCGAAGATTATTTTCGGCGCTTAAAAATACGACACCACAAACACCACGCCACCACATACCTGCCGCCTCCTATTACAAGGACCGCTCCGCTACGTTCCTTACCACACGGCAACACGGTTCCATTTCAGTCAACATGAACAATCTTTACGAACAAGAAGAACATAAGAAGTACATTGGAACGTATACAAGTAGAGAGCAGTAGACGAATAGCAGCCAAGTAGCTATTCACAAATGTTCAGCTTTATGTGTAAAAACGAGTAGAGAGCTATAATTAAGTAGGGGTACCTAAGACTAACTTCACTTTGGAGTTCAGCAGAACTGATATCAAAACGAGGGAAATAAACTACCACGGGTGAATTAAGAGAGGGAATTACCCGGCGGGGTATAAGCAATGCATCCGAGACGGGTGTTCCTTGTTGAACAACTGCAAAATAGTGCAAGTTCAGCTCACAAAACAAATGAATCATTTGCTCATAAGGCATCACAGCAACGATTTTCCATCAGTAAACCAACTGCAATAAACATAGGAGTTCTACAAATGAAATCCAATCGTTTACAAGATATATCGCAGTACAGGGGCTTCCGTTTGAAAACACAAATAGTTCTTATGCAATGCGCAACAATAAGTCTTTCGTCTATCAGAACATCCTTATCGTTAGCAATGCACAGAGGCAACATGGGATGCATTGCTCAACTGAAACCGAAGTAGATTTGCAGCCCTGAATACTATCGTTCAGTACAATTTACAAAACGCATCAACCTACCAAACAAAGAGCCGCGAAAAAGGGTGCAGCGTCACGTTAAATAAACCGCAGTAACGCAAATCCACTGATCAATTTCGCATAGGTAAGACTGAGCAGCCATCCTACAGCGAATCATTCAGGGAAGAAGTGTACACACCAGACCTTGATCCTAAACCACCTAGCTACTACTGTATATTCCACGGTTGTGACTGCAAACGTCGTTATTCGTACGGGATACCAAACTATCATTTCGGCGTTTGAGGGTCGACCCATTTCTGCCCAAGTAGGACGCTAGGCATGGATGGGTAAACTGAAATTGGGTGCTCATAGATGGCAAGTCCAAGGCAAGGAAAGAAGCTATAGCTATTAAAATAAATGAGAGCTAAAATATGTAGTCTACCATAGACGAATGGAGGAATATGCCAAAAGAATGCGCTAAACGAAAAAAAATGCCCCGAAAAATACTTCAAGGAAACACGGCTGATGCGGAGGACAAAACATGAGAGAAAATTCCCAGCTGCAGAGACTTAACAATTACTATACAAAAAGTGTGAAGATTCGCTGTATCAAACAAGCTAAAACTCCAAATAAAGTAAAGCTCCTTTCAATTTTTAACAGCTATCTCAGTCATCATATAATACAAATTGATTTGGTTCACTCTTTTCTAATCCGTAGGGTGAAGCGAGTCGCGGTTCATCCGTCCTGTCGATACAAAAGCACGCGCCGCTCCACGTCAGCGTTGCACATTTACTTCTTCTCTTCGGTCTTCTTGTTGTCGTCCTTATCAGCTGCATCCTCTTCCTTCTGAGCCTTCTCTTTCTCATCGGTCTCCTTTTCCTCTTCCTTCTTTTCCTCCTTGGCATCCTCCTTCTTTTCCTTGGCGTCTTCCTTCTCTTCCTTCTTCTCCTCCTCAGGAGGAGGCTTGGGCAGGTGGGAGTTGAGGTCCAAGTTGGAGCACATCTCGTCCCAGTCAGGGAAGGCGCGCTCCTTGATGCGGTCGCAGAAGCCTTTGAGGTTCTGGCAGTTCTCCAAGAGCCAGTCCCGCAGCGTGTAGGTCACATCAGGGTCCATGTACACGAGCTGCGCCAAGTTGGCGAATGCCACCACATCCAGCTGTAACATGAACGCTGCATTAGTACGGCCTCCACAGGAATAAGAGATTCACACCTTATCATCAAGATTTAAGTTGGTTTAGGGCATCCCTAGCCACTGCTAACCCTCTCCCAGGGAGAAGGAACAAGGGGCACACAACATTATGCTGCTGTGACAAAGGTAGAACCCATACACAACGGTGTCTCACCCAGGATAAGAACAGCAAGTCTTGAAAGGTGAAGAACACAACAGAACATCATTACAGGAACCACGAAAAGGGAAGGAAGCAAAGTGGAAACGAAAAAACGATGGCCTGAAGGTTTAGGTAGAACTAAGATTACTTGTGAAGTCCCCGGGGGAGCGTAATTCCCCACAGCAGCTAATGGATAACCTAACTGAACACTATGGCTTATCCCAAATATGCCCGACAACAGACTCTGCAACCCTGATCACGTTGTGCTATTCCTAAAAGAAGACATTTACTTTGGCCGACGATGGATTAACTCTATTCTAACGAAGTTGTGCTACATCGCGACCAGGGTTGCTTCCGCAGAAATACAAAGGGTTCAAGAAACTTTGCAACAAAATAACACAACATGGATAAAATTGGGTAGAGCATTTAATGACAAGGGCAAATGCGCAATAGGGGAGGAGAAGGAGGAGAAGCATGCACGGAAAATGTCAATGCACTGTCGATAAAAAACCGTAGTCTGGCAAAGCTCTCATGACTAAGACACGGACAGCCACTCGAGGCACGTTATGCGTGAGTCATCATCGACCTGATGACTAACGCTAATCGATACATGAGGGGTCTGCACGCC
>LQNS02278070.1:31804099-31826648 GCA_001587735.2 Parhyale hawaiensis
AAGCTCTCATGACTAAGACACGGACAGCCACTCGAGGCACGTTATGCGTGAGTCATCATCGACCTGATGACTAACGCTAATCGATACATGAGGGGTCTGCACGCCCCCAGCGCCTGGCGTAGTCGGGGCTAGGGTTGCGGAGGTGACTCGTATGGCATTTGAAAGGCAAACCTTGAGATCAGTTGCACACGCGAGTCGAAACTCCGAAACGTTTCACGAGCTTGGAACAGAAGTTACTGCGTGGCCTTGACTACAGCTTGTGTATATGAGCAACGCTTCCAAATTCAACCCCAGTTGAAATTATGAGAGACTAGAAAGTGCCATTTTCGCTAGTTATACCAGCAACACTCCAGTCGCGGCTCAAATAGTAAGCAATTATGGACAAGTCGAAGCCGTCGTGCCACCGACTATATACTCGGAAAGGCAGGAGACAATTTTGGGTGTTTTTCTTCTAGTGTGCAGCGGGCTCAACGCGTTACAGGACCGCCGGAAAACGTTCACACATTATGGCAGTTAACCACATATCTGCACTTGCCGGCAAAGAGTTGACGCGTGCGGAACTACGGATTGCTAATAAGATCAGTTAGCCGCGTCAACGTCCGACGTAGCGAGGAGGTCGCTAGTAACTTTCACAGTCATCAAGAACGTAAACATCGTATAAGTAGCCTAATTAATTAGAAGGCTTGTTAGGTGGTAGCTAGCTGCAGGCTCGTTTGACTGCAGTCGAAATGATAGTACCCATCTGTTACATACGTCAGAATTAGATATCAATCGGCTGAGCAGCACCCGCAGGTTCACTACTCTAGAATCAAAATGGTTAATTAATTGGCTAACCGTAGGCAACAGATGACATGATGGTTCTCTAGATAAGATGATAATAATTAAGTTGCCATTGCGTAGCTCAAAGTCGTTCCGCCTAATAGTATCAAGATGGAAAAATGTGGGGTAGCGTGGGTTCAACTGAAGACCCTGTCACCAGAGGAGTCTGAGGGGATGTTCAACTACTCATAGTCTTGGAGGAAGGTGTTTCAACTCTTCACAATTGGGGAGGATGATCTTCTACAGTAAATATCAGGAGAATACGATGGGTTCCGAAATTAAAAAAAAAAAAAAACAGACCTACCCTCACCTAACCTACCCGACCCTAAACCCGAATATTTACCAACTTACCCGAAATTAGTTCGGTTTTCCGACAGTACGGCCTAAGGTGAGCAAAAACGGACCAAATTGTCCGCACCGTCAAACTTAGGCGAGGGTGACGTTACCTAACGTAATCTAACTTATATTTATTCAACTGAGTTAGCCTAGTACCTATGTGAGAGGCGGTTATTTTATTGATTCGAGTTGGGTGGAGGGGGGTAACGCGAGCTACCAAGCGCTGTAACCCTGTCGTGCCTAAATTAAACATTTCAAGTAAAATAGTAGTAAAAGTGTACAATAGGCACGAACGGGAGTTAACATGTTCCGCAACACTAAGACGCAACAATATACGTATAGCGTTCTGTACGCGTTGTGGAAGAGATGTGGCGCTGTAGACAACATTGCAATGCACAATACATTGAGGTAGCTACAAGCCTACATATATTTATCATTACAGAACCCTTTTTCTTAAGAATTGATAGCACTATTTGATTAAGGAAGAGATGAATGGTCAGTGAATGGTCAATGTAAAAGAAGCACGAAGCAGTTCAAAGGCACCCAAGATGCAGCAAAAATGCACCTCCTCCCCAAGAAAAAAAAATCGCCGACGCACGGGTGACTGCAGCCTGCAGCCTCACTTGGGGCAACACAGATCAAGGCAATGTATTCTATAAGGGCACACACTGAGGTATGCCCCTCACAAAACACCTCCATCTTTTCTTTCCTGAACATAACGCTTTGTAATGTCCGTGCAAATATTGTCTGTTAACCAAAAGTTTTGCTAAATGTCAGCCGTTATAGGAGCTGGCTGTTAGTTAACAAGTGTCACAAGCGGAGTTTTGGTTATCTCTTTAAATTTTGTAAAGAATAAGCACTCGAAAAGTGATCGATTTTTCTGCTGTTTAAAAAAAAGCAACAGAACATTCAGCGGTACGATGAGTTAGAATAGCGGCAAAAAGAATTGTGCGAACTCGACTTCACACTAAGCAGCGTAGGAAGAACTTGAGTTACTCACGGTGGAGGGGCTGTCGCCGAAGAAGAAAGGCTTATCACCAAGCAAGTCACTCAGAACCTTCAGGTCGTTCTGGCCAAACTCTTCAATCTCTTCAGGCTTGTGGACGCCGATGCCATGAGCTCGAACCTTTTTGGCGGCCTGTAACAAGTACTCTCATGAGGAACTCCTAATTGGAACAAAATATAGTTAAAGCCATGTACTGGTCGCCACCGCGCGGAGGTAATTTCAACTCCAAAGGCGTGTTCGATTCACACATTTTGCGCACGATAGTCTCATCTAATTAGCATCAACATATCCCGAACTTTTGATCCGTATTAATTTATCGGGACTTTTAATTAGCATTAATTTGTCCGGAAGTCCTATTGGAGAACTTGATGGACGATTCTGCATATACAGTAGGTAGTTTCAGGCGTTATTCACACACCAACTGACGCCTGAAACGGCCGTGAACTCCATGCAACTCCACGGGTTAGAGCCTTCGGTCGTCTCAAACGCAACTAGTTTGTGATTATAGCTTGAAACTCGACCCAGTGTTATAATAAACGCTCAAAACGGAAGTCTTTTTTTGGTTTTTTTTTGCTCAAAGTGAGGGAATCGACTAGGACTTTACTAATTTAATTACCAGCATTCTTCTCAGCATATAAACTTCATACAGAACTGAGACTTTCTTTATATTTGCAGATGTTCGGGGCAAATGCTTCCAATGCATCCAATTTTAGTAGCTGTAAAGATATAAGCTTTTCAACTGAAATTTGAAATTCTCTATTAGTAAAAATTCAAGTTTTGTAATTATCAAGATTCAACTCTTGCATTATCAAAGATTCCTGCTTTGTAATTGGACAGATTTAAATTTTATATTGGTAAGGAGTACAATAACTCCAAAAGATGGCAGCGACCAGGTTTGAGATGAGAAATATGAATATTATAAAAAAAGTCATGAGAAAAGAAGAACAATAATTCAGGCACTGTATTCGAGCAAAATTAAAACTTGATCCGTCATATTCAATAATTTTACTTCATTTAACGACATAAAGGTTTCTCAATCATATAAAAAAAAGTACATATGATCAAATTCAACAACTTCATTTTGTCAAAATGAATAACGTAAAAAATTATTTTATACAAAATTTAAAAATACCGTAAAAGCTTTCAGAATACGATACTAGAATACAGTACCTAATTGTCCGAATCGTTCAACTTAATGGGCATATATATATCTATGAAAATATCTGTATTGTCTCATTCACTGAATGGAATGCTCCGAAAGATTTATTATGTGTCATTCATCATTAGCTACTAGACTCGTGATACATTCATAAATGAATAAAAGCTCTATGAATAAAGCTCTCTATGATTTCATTACCCACTTGGCAGCGGATCTTAGAAATTTCATCACATAATATCAATAGATTAACAGTGAGCGCAAACCACAATTCACTTACATAACTTCGGAAGCAATCCACTTAGTGAACTGGCAACTATATTATACCTTGCTTTACATAAACTGCGATATAACGCAACTACAGTACAAGTAAGGCCATCAATAACGGTGGGACCACTGATAAAATCAAGTTATTCATAACTTAATCTATATCAAAATTGACATGAATTTTGTAATTGAGCTCAGGACCATATGCCCTGGCTTAAAAATAAAAAAAAAAGTCCGTTTTTTCAAAGTTACTGACGCAAAATTAATCTTGTAATTTTACAGAAGGAAGTACAACAATGCTTTCAAATTAAAATCCCTAGCATTTTCAATGTTATAGAGGACCAGGCAAATAATACCTATGCTTCAATTTAAGCTGCCTTGTACGAATATGTCCCACAGGTATGAACTGCCGTCAATTTCTTCAGTAACTGTAAACGATATATAAAAATATATACTTACGCCTCGTACACAGCACATACATGCTGTCAATACTTCACAAAGCCATAAACATACAATATTCAAATATATATATATATACACAAGACTGCGAAGAAACCATAACGAAAACAAGTGAACACAACACATACAGAAACGACGATATGAACTGACACAAAGAAGACACCCAAAAATAACAGTTCAACACCGCTGATTCAAGGCTTCTCAAGAAATAAACTACACTAGCGTATTTGAAGGTTTAAACTTTAGGCAGAGCAAAAGTAATCAATTGCATATTCACAGCGAGCCAATTGCTTCCTTTTATCATTAAAATTTTCACTGCCGATATAAATTATATAAAGCTGATCAGTTATTGGGAATATCACAATTTTTTAAATATTTGCAAGCAAATATATTCACATTAAATGTGGTAGTACTATAGCCAATACTTTGTCAAGCACGTTTTATTATCAACATGTAATTGCTATTTTCATAATACAGTGAACAAATTATCCGTCTGGTATAATCCTTTGGCTAATCTGTAGTCTGTGAAACGATATTCTCAACACATTCGTTAACACTAATAGCTAGCTATAGCAAATGAGTCTTAGTACAGCTTAAACGTAACTTAAAATCCCGCTTCCCTGTAAAAACTAATTGTTGGACGTAGCTCCGCACGATATCTTACCCTCCTAATGATGAACTTCGTAAGGGCATTAAGTATAGCCTTAGGCCATCGCTTGCCAAGGGCGACCCTCATATCGACTTTATAGCCTTTGAGCGTGCGGCCAGGATGTTGGGTACGCCATGCCGCGTACACCCTGTGGCAGTTTTATAATAATAATATTGCCCCAGGTACAGCCAAGTCGCAAAAATCAAGAACAAATACAACGGCAGTAACCCAGATAGAAGACAAACATCAACAAAAAATTGGCAATTCATACAAAATTTAGAAGACGAGAAACATATATCAACAAACAAAACATCAGCTTAAGAGTGCCAGTTCTCAAATACCGTATTCAAGACAGACGGCGCCAACACAGCAATCGAAAAATTAAAATATGTAAATCCAAACAGCACGATAAAATTTCAAATTCCCACAAAGTATTTCAAATAGACGACACAAGTACAAGAACAAGTTCGACAAGGACACAAAAGTCATATCATCGCTCCTCACACAACATTTCAAGAAAAAGACAATGATATTGTTTTTCCACGCCTCTCCACCATAGCAAGCAATGGGGCAAGCGTAAATTTGAGTAAAAATTGTTGTCATGCCCAAGCACACAAACATACGCGAGCAACGTGCACGAAATTGATAACAGGCGTGAACATTAATAACGGGGAATAGTGAGGAAAACGGGAACAAGATGCAACGGCAAGATAGTATATATGACAGGAATAAATATTGCAATAAAATAGGCAGTCCATATACATCAACGAATGAACTTTCCACGACAACAGCCAAAAGTGCAAAAAAAAATCAAATTTACAATATATACCATCCATATGTAGAGTTGTACGTGGTCACAAGACCCACACATAAGCACACAAAGTGCATATCCAATGCACGGAGGCAATATGATTCACAATGAAACATTACAGAAAAGATAGCCATAAGCAGGAAAGATGATGATGAACAGTAACAAATGACGTGCAAAAGCGTAACAAACACCACATCACACCACCAAGTTTCAGCACAGGCCGCAAGAGAAATTAGCATATGTACAATAGCAATAAACAGAGAGAATGTAAACAATGCTCAAGTGATGAGGAGCGCAGGCAAGGACCAGAAGGCCGAAGACAGTGCCGAGTTGGGATGAAGGCCAAGGAGCCGCGTAGGCCGAGGGCAGGATCAAATCGGGATGAAGGCCAGAGATGGCCAGTTCGTGCAAGCCGAGTTGGGATGAAGGCCAAGGAGGGCCAGGCCGTGCAGACCGAGGGTAAGGACGGAGTTGGGATGAAGGCCAAGGTAGATGATATAAGGACCAAGTCGTGCAGCAGGGTAGACAGCACAGCAGGTCACACAGCATGATGGACGGAGCCAGCAAAAGAAAGAAAAAGTAAGCAATAAACTCTGCTGACGATCCTAAGCACAGGTACCGCTCAAAAGAATAGGTATGTAGCTAGGGCTATGAGGGTGCATGGACGATGCTCCGCTACTGAAGCGATTGAAGCAAAGCTAAAATTAGGAGGATCACGCAAGCTGGCAGTATATGATCAGCACATGGCAAGGGTTAGTACACACCAAGCTATAGAACTTATATAAGCGGTAAGGACAAAATTACTGTAGTAACAGACGTCACAAGATAACGCTCAACACGGAAGCAACTTGCGTGACCGACACTCAGCAATATGTAGCTAACGAATACACAAGCACAAGCGTTCTATGCATATGGAAACAAATGGTTATACAAATTAATACACAGATATAAGGCACAGTTGTATCGTACGAGATATAGCTACGGCACAGTTGTACGATAAAACAGTACAAATACAGGAAGGACATTAAGCAGAAGAAATGCGAAACCCGACAGGGACTGCAGCCGATCAACCGTCAGAAAACGAAAGGATCCCCTTATATATAAGTTAGCTGTGGCGGAAACTAGCTCTTGTTCGAAGCTGAAGCCGATCAGGGGCGGAAACGACTACTGTGCTGGCGAGTAAATACCTATTCCAAAAACACATAAAGTTCTTATATGTCTTCATGCCTAAGCTAACGTCTTCCGGTGCGTACTGATGAAGTCTTGCATCTGCACCGATATATCAAGACTTGATTATCAACACAAGCGTGTTGTTTCTTTTTGTGTAAATTTACCACAAGTTCCTATAGACCAAAGGGAAAGTCTTGAAATATATCTCGCTCTTTTTAATAACTCATATTTTGGCAACTAATGTTGTGTCAATCGACGCTAGCTAAATTCCCTGCATGACGCAGCTGGTTTGAAAGTCAAGCCCCGCAAGTATCAGGTTGGAAACTAAGTCCTTGCCGGCTTTAACATTCCAAACTATTAAAACAAAACGACAAAAGCTTATAGTTTCCAATCTAATACATTACGGATACAAATCAAGACTCACAGCCGCCTTAGAGACATTCGGCGACAGTACCGAGCAGCAGATTGGCTACATTTTGGGATTTTCCGGAGTATTGGGAGCTCATTCCCTACCTCCACAATCTCAAAAGTTGCGTGTTCTTATTTTCTCAATTCGATTATCAATATTGAAATCTAGCTCCACACTCGTGGTGCGCTTGCATGTGTCCCGATTTTAACGCTGGCGATAAGACCTTGAACATTTCGGTCCCACGCGGCATGCAAGCTGAAGGTTATTAAATAAATGGGGTAAATTTGGGGATTCTGAGAACGAGGCATACGGGACGCAAGTGCGTGCTGCGCAGCACTGTTGCACGGGCCGCACAGCGTCCCTGAGTGCTGACAGTCGTGAAGCAAAACTATACAGAGCGTGACACTGAGGCAGTAACCGGCTGCAGCAAAACACGGAACTCCATTGTTGTTACTTAGAAGAGCTGCCGGAACGTCGGCAGAAGAATGCGGCCACTGGCACAGGATGCTCGTAACGAGATGTTGGCACCATCACAACATCCTCCCTCAATGGGAGCCTTGAGACACTCAGGGCTTGTCTCCCATCCTTTAGGAACCAGCTTTAAGAATTTCACCTTTTTATCCACACCAACACGAGTATCATAAAAAAGCTGCGAAGTTTTGGAACGTGTCAAGAGCAGCAAACTCGTAAGACTGGCGAGCATGAGTTAGTTCCAACTAAAATAAACAGACAAAGAAAAAAAGAAATTGAATATTGGTGGAGGTTTGAATTTCCGAACTGTATAAAGACGAGTCCTACGGAATAAACATCAATTACTTCTGCAAAGGCGAAATCAGTCACAGTATGTTGACTATGTTCTTAAAAGAAAATGAGGCTCATATAATACACTATTTATGGAGTACAGGTACAGCTTTAGAGAAAATTAGCAATACTGACATGAACATCGCTTTCAGCAGATTGCAGTGACGAAATGCGGCCTAAACGAGGGTGTACAGTGGCCGCAAACACAAAGTGAACCCCTGTGCCTCAGAAACAAAGTTACTGCATCATTCGCCTATCAGTTTATTTTCGCATTCACCGCCATATGAGAGGGGCGAGAAGGAGGCATGACGTGTGTTACCCCAGCGCCACACACAAATCCTCGTTACACAGTCAATTTGAGATCTACTATCAGAGTTCGAGCAGAGTACACGTATTTGCAATCGTCCGCGGGCCTCTGCTTTCTTATATTTTCATTTATTTTGGCACCATACCGTACACCACCACGGCATCACAATGGATAGGAAGAAGCTTACTATTGAAGAAAAGACTCGGACCGTCACCCAAATCGAGCTGGGAGTGACGGTGAACCGCGTAACTTTCCTACTGCATGTCAGCCGAGTGTACCTCTTCAAGCGTAAAAAATCAGCTGCCGCACTCCCTGCCGGGACATACCGCCACGAAAAGTGGGATGTGGGAGCAAGATAAAGACACACAGCAAGTACTGAAAAGGTGTCTTTCTCTTGCGCCCACACATCCTACTTTGCGTGGCGGTATGTCCCGGCAGGGAGTGCGGCAGCTGATTTCTTACGCTTGAAAAGGGACAACCGGCTGATATGCAGTTAGACAGCTACGCGGTTCACCGGCACTCCCAGCAGAATTAGGGTGACAGCCCGAGTCTTTTCGTCAATAGTAAGCTTCTTCCTACCCATTGTGATGCCGTGGTAGTGTACGGTATGGTGTCAAAATAAGTGAAAATATAAGAAGAAGATGCCCGCGGACCAGTGTAAATACGTGTACTCTGCTCGAGCTATGATATTAAATCTCAGACAGACTGTGTAGCGGGGATTTGTGTGTGGCGCTGGGGTGAAGCAACACACGTCATGCCACCCTCCTCTCCCCTCTCATATACAGATAATGCAAAAACACAGTCCTTAACGAACTATGCGATAACTTTGTTTTTTTGAGGCACAGGAGTAAACTTTGTTTTTGCGGCCACTGCAGTAAAACCTTCTTGACGGTGTGCCTTACTGCTGCTTTGATACAGACAGACTGATCGAACACAAACCGAGAAAAACGACAGAAGGACGTCCCCCCCCCCAAAAAAAAAGTGGACTATTCGTGTCAAATTTGAAGTTGACCAGAAACTGAGAAAACAAGAGATGCTGATAAATCGAACTATTCAAGGTTAAGTTATACGTAATAAACATGCCTCAGAAGTACCAAGAGAAACGACTGTAGAAGATTCTTTAGTTGATGCAAAAAAAAGTCCATGCAACACTTAAGAACCGAAAAACAAGATTCCCAATGCGGTCTCGCGGTTATTTGCATGCCAAAATGCGTTCCGCACCTAAGTAACTGCCCTCAGAATAGCGTTAGGAACGATTAGGTAGCTGCTGAAAATACTAAAACAATCACGTTACAGCTTCGGGAAAAAAGTGTCACTACAGCTTAACCCTAAACCGACGGACCAAAATAAAGCATAACGTGAAACTACGAGTGCTTGAAATGCAAAGACAAGCTGACACTCGGCGGTTTAGGGTTAAGGAGGCCGCTGTTACTGGAAGCGACTAGGCAACTGAACTCAGAACGTGAAGGCAAGAACTACCTACTACAGGCGGCAATCATGCTACAGCTCTACAAAAGGAAGCATTTCACTATGCGTTACAGCCAGCGTCTGAAACGCTAAGATGCTGCCTTCGGAAAAAATTAAAGTACAAGCGACACCCATGCAGCTGTTCTTCCAAACATTGCACTATGCATTAAGGCGACTGTGTCTGTGAAGCTAAAGGCAGTACGGTATCCAAGTAACTGTCTAGCGAACACGGTTAGTAGCTGCCATAAGGAGGACCTGTTTAAATCGAAGCTTGAAGGCGAAATTGAGCACAGCGTTGGGGATGCGGGTGTTGAGAGCTTGTTGGAGGTTAAGCTTGGCTGCTCGAACCCAGTCGCCGGGACAGCGGCAGCGCCACCATTTCACCACCCTATTGTGTTAAAATTAATACCAAATACAATATTGTACGAGTCCATAAGACACGTGATCGGAGGTGGCAACAGGTCTACTACACAGCAGCACACTCGTAGCGTTGATCGAGAGGCGTTATAGGCAGACTCTAAACGGCGAAGTTTAGCTACAAGAATTAAGAACACCAGAATCGACAGGACGTGGTTAGTACACGGAGGTCAAAATACGGAGCTTCTCTTGTGAAACAAGTGCTTGTATATAGAGATCTCTCGTCCATGGATACAACCTGGAGTCGGTACAAAATGTTCAATGAAACAGAGCAATACTAGAGCTTCAGGCGAAACTCGAAGTAACACAACAGTTAGAGAAATGGAGAGAAAAGATAAAACGAAAGCTCAAAAGAATGAAGGAAAAAGACGATACACATGGAATGTAAAACATATGCTATACCGGAAAATGAACGGATAGGCCTACTCCAAAAGCGATGAGAAGATAACAGAAAGTGAGGAAGATATGGAAAATAATAATAGTATTCAAAACGTCCTTTTGGGCAGAACACGAGTCTCGAAACCCACACGTCCATGTGAGACCAACTATACATATATCTTGCCACGATGATCATGTGTATTTACATAACTACTGTATATGTGAAGAAAATGCGGCGAAGACCATGAAATTATAGGCTCCAATCCTGTAAAAAAAATCACAAGCTGTGTCTCAAGTTAATGAAAAGTATCAGCAAACACACGTCTAATAANATGTATCTTGCTACGATGATCATGTGTATTTACATAACTACTGTATATGTGAAGAAAATGCGGCGAAGACCATGAAATTATAGGCTCCAATCCTGTAAAAAAAATCACAAGCTGTGTCTCAAGTTAATGAAAAGTATCAGCAAACACACATCTAATAAGTCACATTCAAAAATATGTGTTCAACTCCAAATAATTAGAGGTTACCAAGCTCAATAAGGCAAACAGTTAGCTGGGAAAATGAAAGAAAGTAAACATATTGATGCATAAAGTATTAGTAATCAAGACACAACACATTCAGTTAGTGGGCAAGTACCTAGGTAGTGAGTGAAAAAATGTTGTACCTAAGCATAGGTACCTAGCAGTTTTATTGGTTCGTGACAAAGTGATATTATATAGATGCGGTGTGACGTGATTTCGAAAAAAAAAGTCCCTAACGTACCTAATAAGTATAAATGGTTGGGTACACTGTATACTAGGCCGAACCAACAGTTAAAACCGTAAAATAGCGTTTGGGACGACCGAAACTCCGTTAGGGTACTGCATTCGAAATTGTTATCTTAGCGTGTTGAGTACCTATATATACTCGCGACGCAAAATCCAATACTAGACGTGTGAAGTGACAGGCACTGATAATATGTTCAAGCCGTAATATACAGCACATAATGCCATTAGGTACAAGATAAGGATCATTTTGTACAGACAAGTGCATTGACATTTAATCTTGTGTTTTGTGCACTGTAAGACAAACACTCCCTGTGTACTACAGCTTGTATTACAATAATGTAATTTCATATTTTAACTACCAAATAGAAAAAAAAGACGGGGGATATCGCAAGCCACATTTGATAATGTTGACTGTAGGTTATGCATAAGTAAGAGAAAAAAAAGTGTGCTTTGCAGTCATATTAGCTTTCTTTCTGAGTTGCTCATAGGCGATACAAAAAAGTTTTTAGTGGCTATACAGATACAGCAGGTACTGTTGAAATGATAACTCGTGGCAACAATAATATTTCGTACTGTAAAATGTATCAGCGTGAAGGCCTTAAATATTAGCAATACCGAACTACCCAAGTAACATTCCTAATAAAAAAAAAACAACTCATACAGGGTTCTCAAAAATTATCAGAGAAGTACTAACAACAGTGCGCATGCGTTTATGCCGACACCTTGAAGCTGCAAAATACATCAAGAAAAGTACAGTCTGTGAGGAGAGAAATTCATGAATTAGTGCGTAAACTTTTGTTGAACGTGCGTGTTAGATCCGTCATTTAGTGCGGAACAGAACGACTTCTTGACAGCAAAATCAGGACTCAAACTTCAATCAATGCACAAAACAAGGAAAATTCCAAATCGAATTAATGCCAAAACCACAAAAATAGCGCGACTCGTTCAAAACCTTTATTCGAATTTCGGCCTGGAATTTGGAAATTGAACTGAACGATATTGCGAAAAAGCCAAGGTGAAGTTAATTGACGATGACCAGAGCATTTACTATCGAAAAGCAGTAGTTACAGAAGCCGACCACTGACACTACCCAGTCATAACCATCGGACAGACAAGAAGAGATAGGCTGCGAACAAGAGGAACCGCTCATTATAAGTCATCTCATTTTACAGTTATTTTTCATTAATAAAAGTTAAAATATTTTTAGTGCCAAGTATCTGATATAGGTACCCTGGCCCACGGGTCCACGTTTCGAACACTTGGAACAGAAAAATTTGAACCCGTAAAACAACACAAAATGAGATGATCTCTAACGACTTGTTGTACTCGGACAGCTTCTATGTCGAGCTAGATGAAGAAGAACAAGGACATTTCACTCAATGATTTCTATAATACAGATATGGATACCTCCACAGTTCTCAAGACGATTTTAGACTCTCTCAGACCCACATGTATGTAGCTCTAGGGTAGTTATGCAATTAGAGCACCGTATCAAATTTTACATTAACCGTTATTTATATTGTATACTGCACTTTCAGTATCCGACCTAAGCATTTTTTCTTAAAATACAACTGTCCAGAAGCCATCACAGAATTGCGGATAAACACATCTGAGTAGATAATAGGTAGTTTACTGTACGCAAATTGTACAACTAGGCTGCTACCTTAAGCTCCGCGGGTAATGCCTATTTGACCTGGGCTGCAAGAAGTGCTCACCATAAGAAGCTGTGGCCACTAGACAACAGGGGGTCCCTAAAAAACGAACCTGTTTTTGGAATAACACTTTTAACTACTTACTCAGCGCCGAAATACCGCTCTCGCAAAACTTTATATACTGTGAATCATGGGTAAAAAATAACGACAAAAGATGCCGTTGTTCATGGAAACTTTTATTATTATTTTTTTTGTTTAGATCGGTGCAGATTTTTTTTTTAAGCGGGACGCACTGTAGAAAGAATCACAATTCAGCGTAAACACTGTACCATATCCCAACGAGTACCCACATACACATCAAACGAGAACGAAGCACAAACACCGAAACAGCAACATGAACTGAGTTTGCAGCAACAAGGAAAACAATGGCAGGAAAGTTCCTGAAAGTAAGCGTTATTGTTAAGGAGTTAATTTCACCGAGAAGCCATGGACCGCTGGAAGGAGACCCACCGATTTGATTTTACGTTTGAACAGGAAATTGAGAATAACAGCAGGCAGGGGTTTCTGAAGCGCTTTCTGCAGGTCAAGTTTGTAGGCTTGCAGCAAGAAATCTGGATGAGCGGAATAGTAGGACTTCACCACCCTGATGAGAATAACCTTATGGTTAGTAAGGGCACTTTGAAACGGGAGAGAATATCTTGCAGGATGCGGATGAATAGGATTTTACCGCCCTAGTGAGGATGAAAACAGGGTTAGCAAGTGTATAACCAGGCCTGGAAAGAATGAACTTGGGGTTAGTCAGTATATAAGACAGTAGCTACGCGCTACATTTTGCATGATCGGTGCTACAGTGTAAGGATTTCAACACCATGGCAAGAATAATCTTCGTGGCTGGTTAGTACAAGACACTGTCAACATGGTATTAAGCAATTCGCACGCTTGATGTATCTTTGTGTGGTTCAGCCATCCTGTTGAGAGGAATTGTAAGGTTAGTAAAGATACGAAAAGCAGATAGAGAACGAAGGTTAAGCGCGATAGGTGTACCCGTATATTCGTATGACGCTACTACATCCATGAATTTAAGTGTTTCACTTAATGAGAATGTGGCTCACTGGTTATAATTAATACTTACAGAGCTGAATGTATACATTAAAAACGAACAAAGAAAATAGATGAAAGAAATAAGGGACATAGAATCTGTCGATAGACTGAAGTCAACTGGAACCCATGCAAGAAATTGTTCTCTAACATAACATCAACGCCTGTAGGATGAGCAAGTGGGAAAAAAAGAGGAAGAACAGAACAAGTATCATCAGAAGGAATATGAAAAGGGAAAGAAGCCAAGTGGGCGCCAAGGAAAGACGTCGCAAAGGCCTAGCTAAGGCAACAAACCTATGGGTAATCCTTAATTGGGGACGGTATTGTATACAACATAGAAAGTGGGAAATATTAGCTCTGCTAACTGATGACAGAACAAGAATTTTAGGACTCTAGAAATGTTAAATAAGACTTTACTAATAGTAAAAATGGTCATATTTTCAATGGAGCATGCTTAAACATGACTGCTCCCTACAGATGTACAAATAACAAATACCGTATGAAAACATTCCTTATCATCTCTACCACCCCTTGCACGGGTGGCCAACACGTGTAACTTCAGCTTATTTCAACAGTAGTGGAGTTCGCAAGTGTCAGTCTTAATAAAGCAAAGTCTCAGAAATTAAGTCTTTCGTGAGCTCGGGGTTTACACAACACAAATTCGACCAAACGACTGCAAAATGGCCCATAGTTGAAAACTAGCTGAAAAGAATATTTTGTAATAAATAAGTGCTAAATACTTGAAAATGACAGATATACTCTACCAGCTTATAATAAACCTCCCAATGAGAAACAATTAGGCCTAGTGATATATGCACAATAACACATTTTTACATTGCGAGAAAAACCGCCGGTATAACCTGTAAATCAGCAATTATTCATATAAAATGGAGAAGTAAAGGTTACATATATGTACAAAATACACACATTGACCAAGTTTAGACGACCTGTAGACGCAAAAATGAATCATTCACATAGCAACGTGATCGTGCGTACACACGCTAAGAAAAATTTGCACAAATAAGTCGGTCATCAACTGAAAGAAGCAGTCAAAACTTACATCTTAATTCAATATCCAAAATAAGAAAAAAAAGTAAAATATAATCTATACACAGTACCTAATTTATTTGATAGGCTAAGAAAAGCAATGCAGTTGGGCACTCAATAGAACTAGACGTTTGAAACAGAATTGCAGAGTCGGAGTCGGTGAGGATTTTATATTGTTGGGAGCAAGGAGACTGCATCCGACTCCTGCCGGTCCAAGGAGTCAGGGACGGAAAAAATGTGGCAATGAACAGACTATCGTACTAACCTTTTTCCTTCCAGTGCTCCGTAAGAAAATGTATTTTACGTAAGAATAGCATGTATTATGTACGGTGGGAGCACTGGAAGGAGGAAGGTTGGGGAGCTGGAGAACTTAAGGTGCAAGGAGTCGGAGACGAATATGGGCTTTCCAGCAGTCGGAGTCGGACCTCAGACCATCCGACTCTACAACCCTGCTTACAATAAGTAACATGAGTGTTATGTCTCCACTGAAATAATGCACACGTTGGTAAGTCCAATCAAGACGTTCTCTGTTTGTAGACTCAGAGAACTAATTATTTCTATGAAAGAGCTTGGCTAATACTAAAGCATTAACTGCAGCTATTCACGTACACTACCTGCGTTTAGCCTATATACACAGTAGCTGGGTACCTATCTTACCTACAGTTAGAATACATAGTAACTAAGCATTGCTACACATATACATTACCTGCATCTATCTAGATATATATATTGAGGCAGCATGTACACACTATCTACACTTGCTGAATAATCTAGATTGAAACTAAGCTAAACTACTCATTAGATTACTGGTGTTAACTAATTGAAATTACAACCGCTACGAGATTTTTGAAGTCAGACTAGTGATCGCACTGGGCCCCCATGACTCCAATAGCTGCCATTTCACGTACAAAGTTGATACATAACTACAGCGTAGGGATAATAAAGGGAAAAACGCAAGGTTTGGTCACGTTACAAACGTTTGGTCAGACATGAACAAATAGTAGCATACACATGAAATAAGTGTAAGTCTTTATCGCAGTATGTGAGCCAACGATTCGTATTTCTCGTAGTACAAATGTAAACAATGTACGAATTTAGAGGTCAGGACATAAGCACAGGAGAAGCAGCGTAAATAATAAAGTCAACGTGACCGCACGATAGGGACCGACCGGGGCCCCGGCCAACATTTTTTCAGCCCCCGGCCCCGGTCTATCAAAAATTGATTATCCCGGCCCCGGTTTATCAATACGGGCCCCGGTTTATCAAACTGTGAAAACCGGGGGTTTAGCTGGGCTTTTTTGGGGAGAGGGAAAACACTTGACCTAATAAGCAATAAAACAAGTTTTCTGGGGAAGTTTAATTTTTTTCGTGTAAACGGATTCCTTATGAGTGACGATTGACCAATATCATATCAATATGTTGTCTTAAAGTACTGTCAGTACATGAAATCCCCGACCCCGGCTATTTGGTTTTGGTCGCTCCGAGTAGGTAATTGATTTTTGGTCGCGCAGGCCCCGGTCTTTCCGAAATCTTCGCCCCGGTTGGTCTCTACCGTACGCACCAACTCGCAAATCCTGACGCACTGCTGCGAGCTGCAGATAAAAGACCGCTAGGCCCCAGAGGAGCGTAGTCACAGCAGAGCCAAGATTTTGGGGCTATTGCGCCAAAGACAGAAAGATCGCGTGAAAATTGTGACCCAATGATCACCCACCCCATGTCAGTACCGATCAGTGCCCTCGCAGCACTGTAACGCGGAGGCTGTAATCCCAAGTAGGGTATCGCAGGAACTCCCATCTCTTGTGAGGAAACGTACACCTGACCACGAGTGCGTAACTCAACCGCAATGCCATAGCGAGTTGTGCGGCTAGGTCAGCAAAATGCAGTCAGGTATCTTTATTATTATATTCCTGATTTTACCACCGCAGAAACGTCAAACGACGTGACCTAAGCAGTGAGGCTCTGTTTATTATGTCGCATCAGTATATGAATGTTCTATCTCGGTATTCCTACTGGAAAGTTTCAGTTGGCCGAGTGCGCTACTACTGGCGTGAAAAAGGCGCAGGAAATAGAAGAAGACACTCGAGTGGGCACTGGGCGGCCCCTTTCGTGTCCTTCCACACAAGAGAGCGGAGGTGCCCCGCGGCTAGGCCGGCTATCTCGATCGACAGCCCACTTCGCGGAACAGTAAGGGAAACAATAGAGAACCTACCTAACAAACTAACCTCAGCAGGAACTGTGACAAGCTGCAACATCCCCTACGGAGAAGGCACTTGAGACAGCCCTTGGATTCGCGAGGCCCATATATATTGAGGCAGGGAAATGGCCCGCCACAGAGTACACCCCTCAGGACCAGCCAGGTATCAATATACAGTACAGGTATGGTCACCACCAACGACCAAAACTGGAACAGCGTATGGCCAGGCAGGCAACAAGAAAGACGGTTACGCAGACATCGCGACACGTCAATTCTTACATTAAGTGGATGCGCTTAGGAAACCGTAGGTCCAGAGCGAGATCAGCGCACGGATGGGTCATCAGCAACAACAACAATTGAATACATTATTATATAGGAGCGTCCTCCCAAGAAATCCACAAGGCGAAGGAAGACGAGAGCAGGGAGGCAGGCACGCCCGTACGGAGGAAGTATAGAAGAGCAACAGCAGGGTAGTAACGCACCGCTGCTACGGTGCTGTCGGGAGCTACGCCGCCCGATCAATAGCGACAGACTAGCTGGCGGCGGCGTCGTTGGTGGGGGATGAGGTGGCGGAGGAGACGGCGAGGGAGATCCTCATGAATGAGACAAAAAGACTCATGATGACACTAAACCATCCGATTGCAAGAGCACTCACATTCCATTAAATAAGCACCAGTTCGGTCTGGGGCCGGTATAAACCGTCACAAACGAAAGCCGTGAACTCGACATGAACAACTGTCGAGTCGAGTACATGGCACACTGCCGTATGGGTGAGACACAAACGCTCGGACCCCAAGCACCTACCACATTATGGGGGCTGCCCGACGGGGCAGCAAAGGTCCAGCGAGTATCAGGTTGCCAGGACAGTTACCAGCGCCGTCACATTTACAGAGTCGCCCGTCATACTTTTTGTGAAAGGTTAACACGCTACAAGAGAAGTTAACCTAGCAATAGTGTCCTTGATGACGTTTCTGGCTGTCTTAGAAGCTGTTATGCGCGGTTTTAGCTTTTGGAGCGGCTAAGAATTCCGCAGGAGGTCACGGCTACAGCTGGGATATACAACGTGTCGAGCGACGCAAACACCGCAAGCGCCAAAAGCCATCATGCGGGCTTAATAAATTGTAACTCGACGACAATCTCAGGCAGCTCGACGCTTACCGTTCACTGAAACGCAGTGGCCTCGGTTTATTTGTTATAGTCAGAAAATTTAAAGCCTCCGTTTCCGAGCGGAACGATATCACAGAGGAAAGAGCAAGGGACATATATTATGTCTATAGAAACGGGAAACCCATGCACGAAGGCGTTCCCACACAGAATAAACGCGCATGGAAACAGCAAGTCGGGAAAGAAGAGGAAGAACAAAATAAAGCACGAGCAAGTAGGAGTATGAAATCGGGAAAGAAGCAAAGTGGGCAAGAAAGACAGACGTCCCAAAGGCTTAGCTAGCGGCTAAAATAACTTACAGGGTCCCCCTGAGGGCGCTGCTCCCCATAACATAGGATGGGCGATTCTAAACTAACCGGGTATGGTCCATCCTATGCCCCCGAGGGGAGACTACTGAAAATATAAGGCCGCGAGCACCATAATCTCGTAACATCACAGACGTACTCACGTTGAGAGAAGAGGAAGCAAATTACAGCAAACGACTGACTTGACAATTTAATTTGTTATATGCACAGTTTAAGTCTTATTGGGCAAGAGAACCGTCATTGTACTGAATAATTTAAGCTTCACATTCCACAACAAAGGCGATCTAACTTAGGACGAAACATGAGACATAAAGCATGACTATAGAAACTTGGAACCCAGGCACCGGGGTGCTCCCGCACAGGATAGGCTAAACGAGCATGGGAACAGCCAGCGGAAGAAGACGAAGCTCAGACTAAAGCGCCGTCAGTAAGAGTATGAAAGTGGAAGGAAGCAAAACGGGCACGAAGGATTGACGTCCCGAAGACCTGGCTAAGATAACCCATAAGCCTATCGGGTCCTCCTGGCAGAGCTGCTCCCCATAACATTGGATGGGCGACAATTGTTATGTAAACAGAAAAAATAAGGGGACTGAAGAACGTTTTCGGCCCAGTCGAGATCCTCGTGCAAGGAGGATCATCGCGCATATAAGCAACAAGTCGGAAGGATTAAAAAAAAAAAGATCGAGAAGAAGAGCCAAGGTGAGTAGAAAATAATAATTAGGTAGGTAAGTACCGAGAGGATAGCGCAGACTGAAGTAGCTAACACAAAATACCAATTCCCGACGAGCAAGTTACCGCATCTGTTGTCTCATAACAAACAGCGTATTTTTCATCAGGCGGAGTGGATAAAAACAAAAACGTTGCCTGGGTGGCACAGCCTGACAACAGAGCGTCACACGAGCAGCGGGAAAACAGAACGGCAATATGATCGCATCGCCGCGACGATGGAAGGGAAGGGNGGGGGGGGGTCGTGGGAGGGCGCCTGGAGGGGGAGGGCTGGAGCGGAGTAAAGTGTAGCGCTAGAATATCATCATGGAAGTGCAGCTGCACTGGCCGCCGCTCCCCCATCTGGTGGTGAGGGAGAGGATAGCGCCAGGGCAGGGGGAGGGAGGCGGGAGGGTGACGGTTGCCGACAGGTCGCGCTCGCGCAAAGTCCAGCGGTAGACAGACTGTCAGGGAAACAGGGGCAGTAGTAAAGAGGTAGCACGCGATGGCCACGTATCCCTTACGCAGAATGATTCTGCGAATAATAATTATCGAACTTCATTTATTTCGCAAGTAGCTAATTAAACGCAAACATTAAATATCAACGTCGTAGCAGTTGCAAATGACCGCGACCTCCGCAACCAAAAGTACGATAAGATGACAGATACTAAGGGAAAAAGTATCATTTTAGGCGAAAAGTACCTAGACTACTCGACACCCCGGGTTATAACGACCAACTAAAATTCAATTATACACTCGTAGATTTAGCATTGTTTGAAATTGTATTCCATGAATTTAACCAGCACAAACTGAAGCCTTGCACAACGCTCAAGTGAATTCACGAGTTTCAAAGCAAGAACAAATGAACATTTTCCTCTAACTACTGCAAACATTTCACATTCTGAGTAGGCGCTATGACAAACATGGGACCATTTACGCCTCTCTATGAGAAGATAAAAACTAGCTACAGGTTTCCGGAGATCTCAGTGCTATGTGGCAATGTCAGAGCAGCAATAATACCGGTAGTCGAAACCGAAAGCATGACGGCCTGAACACTGTTGCAATCTCTGGTGAACAGAAATGTGGCACCGTTGCCATCCTCTACCTAATCTTTCACATTTTCTACAAAAACGAACACATTAATAACAATGTCACCTATATTAAATGTATATCTATGTTATTTGTAGCACGTAAAAAGTGTAGTTACACCGACATGAAAATTACCCCAGGTTGATGTTAACTAACGAACTGAAAACTAAACTTAGCTTCAGACTATTTCGGGAGTCTCAAATGTTTGCATCAAAAACATCTCTCATATGCAATGCTTTACATTATACGGTTATATCACAAACCTGAATAGGTAACGCATTATTCATTAACCAGAAGCACAGGTAAATTAATTCTATAACTCCAACTAGTGTAGTTAGGCTACTCGCTGAAGCTATCAACACGGTCAGCAGTTTTGTTTGCAAATGGGTACACATATAGCCAGGGTTTTGAAGTAGGAGTCGGTGTCTTGAGATATCCATCTCGGTAATCCTGCACATACCCCACAAGGACGACACGCTTATCATTTTCAGCATTATCATAGCATGATTCTTGATGAACTTCTACATAGTAGGCTACCTGAAGACTGAGTTCCACAAGTAGGGAGCCAGCTTTGGGACAGGCATTCACAGACAAAATTTGGAATAAAGTATGAAAGGTAACAGTTAAGAGCTGCTTGCGGATGAGTGTTATGAAGGCTTCGAACGATTGCAGTGTTGGCAGCAATGGCGGCGGTGGTTGCCATGGCAGCGACAGAAGCGCTGTAACTGTCGATACGTACCTACGCACAAACGCACCCACTCATGTATGTAATCACAAAGAAATGCTTCACTTCAAACCTTTAATTCATGATTTAAATCTTACTTCGCCCACAGGGATAACATTAATTGGCAAGCTACATCTATGATGTACCAGAGCGAAATAGTTTACTGCAACCGTTTTGCCAGAACCATCAACAGATGCCCACTATTTCTACCCTTATCTTTAGCATGTGATATTAGAACTTAGCTACATTGTTCATTCTCATTTAGACACTACAACAGCATTCCCAAGTTTCGATCTGAGTGGAATTATAGCACAGAAGAATTAACACGGAAAATCGTGTAGCTACATGGGCCGGGTATGTATACATGTACGCCCTACGGATTGCCAGTTTGGCCTCATCTGATACGCAACTATATTTATACGTTCTACAGGCATGAGTGGTTGACGAAAGCATCTTTCTCCAGTGGGCATCAGTGCCTCGTTCTGACCAGACGCAACAGGTAGAGGTAGCTACATATAATCAACAGTTTAAGCAATGGGCATCATGCAACATGGCAAGTTCAGGTAGGAACATTTTATATGACTTTAAAGAAACTATACTACAAAATTAGTAATGAAAGCAAAACGTGCTTCAACATAAAAAACGTTATCATGTAATTTGCAGCTACAGAAAAAATGACGTCAACAACTTATCGGAAGTCAACGAACTGCTTCAATGTAGCAAATTCCTATTATGACAAAAAAACAACAGTTCACCATCACTAGATGAAGAAGCCAACAGCATGCATGCCATTTGTAGCAACCCGAGTTCAACAGCTTGTGTTTGGAAATAAGTATCTTAACTTGAGCGAGGCAATGTTGCCGCGGTGGTAGGAGTGTAAGCTGCTGCTATAGGCAAAGTAAAGGGACGCATCTACGACACTATCCTGTACAGCTCACCCCCAAATGACCCACACCCCCTCCAGGAAATACCCCCCACCTCCTCCCTCCCTACTTCACCACCGCAACCGATCCAATTGATAGGTACCCTGCCGACTTGATACATCACGCTATAGTGACGCGTTGTGACTCGCAGCTGTAGTACACCAACACGCGTACCCAACAATCGATGGTGTCAGTGGTGGTACACTACGTTCACCCAACGATTGATCGTGCCAGCTGAGGTATACCGGGTGAACCCAGCGATTGATCGTGCCAGCTGTGGTACACCGCGTGAACCCAAAGATTGATCGTGCCAGCTGTGGTACACCGCGTGAACCCAACGATTGATCGTGCCAGCTGTGGTACACCGCGTGAACCCAACGATTGATCGTGCCAGCTGTGGTACACCGCGTGAACCCAACG
>LQNS02278070.1:31827263-31850458 GCA_001587735.2 Parhyale hawaiensis
ACAGCACAAAAAAATGCACAATTACAGCTAATGCCCGAGACACTGTATGCAAACGCATGCTCAACTTGATGAACAGACGTTCAGCTCGTACGTCGTTCACGCCACAGTATCAATGCTGGCGACGGTCTACCGGGACACCGCGCATACTGAACGACCACTCAACTGTTAAGCGTACGATCGTACCGTGTAGCTCCGGCATATGTCACTAAAAATACAAACGAATGCACGACTTTATTTTGGAAAAACTGGTGACATCACTGACGAGCAAAAGCTAAATGATATAAAATGATCAGACCAACAAACACATGCATACTGAAACAATGATCATGTCACAAGTTGTATACTATATCTAATGATCAAATGCGTATACCGAATGATGAAAAGTGGAGTAGCTACAAGCAAGCACAGATACCTCCTAAACACGTGTAAAGGTAAGAGAGATCCAAAGGTGGAACATGCTTAGCAAACCGGCATACCGCAGAGAAAGACTCGGTGTTTAGCTCAAGTCAAGTTTACAACTCAGCACAATAGACAGCAGCAGAGAATTCGAGGTGAAGAGCTTTAAACTAAGTCAGGAACACAAGAATACCAAGGGAATAACCTAAATAAAACTATCAGCAGGAGAGACAGCAGCAGAGAATTCGATGTGAAGAGCTTTAAACTAAGTCAGGAATAGGCTACCAAACAATAGCAGATAAGGTAGGTAATACCAAGAGAAGTACCTAATAAAACTATGAGCACGAGAGACAGCAGCAGAGAATTCGAGGTGCAGACTGAAGCGCATGGCAGGCTAAACTAAGGCAACAGTTAGGACGGAAGGGTTGGAGGTGAAGAGCCTAAATAATAAGAAAGGTTACGGGAGCGTCGGAATATAACAGCGTCTGCGCGGCTGGTGTGACCTCAGCAGCGCCGCTAATAGCATTATAAACCTCCCATATAATGCTACCTAGCGAACAGTTATAACAGGGCCTCAATGCAGGTCGCGAGCCTCGGCTACGTAGTAGGTAATTTTTGCTTTGCAATTGATTTCATACTGATGTTTTACTTCTTTCAATTAGCACTTTATGATCGGAAATATTACAAATGTTAGGTCTGACACAACCGGCATAAACGATGATCATGATACCCATTGAAAAGGTACGCCAGCCAATTAAGCAACGGTTACAACTTTTCATGTGCAATTCGAATTTAAACGGATTTTTTACTGCACAATTGCATTAACGAGACAGGCGTAATTGGCTACACGAATATACTCATATAGCAACTTAGGCAGTGAAGCTCGAAACTAGCTCCAATTTTCCAAAGGGTCACACTGCTATAACAATAAACGACCATCATCATGCATGCACTACCGGCAACTACCCAGTTACATGACGGATTGCCGGGTACTGAAACCACTGGTGTGAAGCTGATCAGAAAATGGCAGACCTCTCAGAGACCAACTAGACCTAGTTTACAAACCTACCCATATTTCACAGTAGGTAATGCAAGATAGAGCTACTTCTCGAGGCTGCCCATACGGCAGCGCGCATATCTCTGCTTTAGTAAGAGCTGCGGTAGGTACGTACAAAGGCAGCAGCTCATTATTGCAACAAGTTAGTTGTCTTCAAAGTTTCAGCCGCCGTATCCACGACAATGATGATTAAAAGTGATGATGCGACATCGAAACATATGACTTAATATAAATAAGACTGGTAACACTCGCGGCTTGCAGTCTGGAGTGGGATGTGCCGCCGTCCGCGCCTCTGGTGGAGTCAACAAGTGGTCCACAGCGAACGGTTTCGGGGACAAGTTTTCTTCCGCTGCGTATCGAACATCAGCGACAATTTTGAGCAATGGCGCGCTGTCAAATCGGTTTCGATGTCGGGAACAGCGCGGCTTTAATAAAGTTCAACAGGCCTTTGGAGAGTGTGTTTTTTGGAGGGCTGAGATTTTCAGGACGTTTAATTGAAGTGTTCTCGGTAAGAGCAACCTGTACCATGCTAGACCAGCTTGCTAAGAAGGCTTTTTTCAAAGAATAAAAGAAGACATGAACATTGTAGGAAAATAACACGGTCTGATATGGTGAACAGCGACAAGATTAACCTCGCAGCAGATAACCTTCTACTAAAATAATTATTAAAATACCGAAGAGATCTGATTCTTGGGCACTTTCCAGCAATTGACAGTCAAAGTCATCGAGGAAAAATTGAATTCGATACAATCTTTTATCACATTCTGATCAATGAATTGGGAATACGGGAAATTCGTGCGACAATGGTTTCGATGACATTACACAGGATCAAACGAACAATAAACAGTAACGAATCATGACCCTTGACGGTTAGAAAATGACCTGAGCTGCCCGGAACGTGCCACTGCCGTCGACGGGCAGTCGCCTGAGCCTGAAACACAATTTGATGGCACACCTTTGCTTGAAATTGTTGCCGCCAAACATTTTCAAAATACAGTACAGTGAAAACATATCGGGGTTAAGGAAAGCAAGCGCTACGGACCACCAGCTAATTTCTACCGATTTAGAACTCGCCTGCATCCCATGAAAATGACGAGCCATCAAAGTTTCCAAATCGAACGCACCGCAAAAAGTCTCATCAAATACACCTGGCAGGTAAATTAGATCGTATTTAAGTTAAGGAAGCCTGCCAGACAAAACGATGCTTCAAAAAGGAAAAAGAAAGGTGCATTTAGTTTGCCGTGTAAAATGAAGAAACTTCGAACAGAACACAGCGCATGGGAGCCACGGTTACCGAGTCGGCGCAGGCACTCTAGGGTTACAGGAGTCGAAATCGGAAAAACTGGACCAGGGAGCTAGAGTGGGTATTTTAGCCTACTTTGCTGAGAAAGAGAGTCGGAATTTGTTACTTTTGGAGTCGAAGAGTCAGCCATATTTGGGGTCTAAGGCGTCAGTAACTGGCTGGTACCGGAGATCCCACCTCTCTTAATACGCGAATTCATGAGGTACCTACCTCTTCCGTGCAGCGAATTCAACAGAAGGTAAAGTAATTATATAATTCTTATTACTGCATAATTCAAAGTTATACCTAATCTAGCACAATTTAGCTGTTTTAAGAGAGGAAAAGGAAGAGACATGGATATATGCCAGGATTAACATGGAACCCATACACGAAGGTGTCCACACATAGGATCAACGTGCGGGCACAGCCAGTTAGGAAAGAAGATTCAGAACACAGAGAAGCATCACCAGTAGGAATACGAAACTGGAAGAAATCAAAGCGGGCACGGACTCGAGATGTCCCCAAGGCCAATTAGAGAAAGTATTTCACATTTTGGAAACTACAGCAAATGACAACTGCGAGGACCGGTCGCGCCATAACACGTCCACATAAAGCATCTCGCCACCTAGCCTAGTAGTAAAGATGTTGATAAACTCCCCCCGCGTGTCTTCAAACAACAGTCAGCATGAGACGGTCCTTTGCGGTGACTCACCAGCAGGAATGTGTTGAGTAAGAGGTTCGAATATAGATCATACTCAGCCCAGAAGTGTCAATATTAGAAAGGGTTCGACGCTAGCGCATGAGCCTGAAGAAGAGCTGACAGCTTTACGAATTCGACTTGAGCTCATCCACCGATGGAGAAAGTTACAACAGACCGTAGAGAAACGGAAGCGGTGATGTCTGAGCAACAGCAGCACCACGTCTGTTCGGCGCTGAGTTAAGATTGAGTCTAGAAAGGACCTTAGCTCACTCAGTGTCTTGAATACTTTATTGGTGTGAGATAGTGATTATGCTGCGGGTTGTCACGAGAACTCTAGTTATCCTAGTTGAACCGTTGAATTTTAAATTATTAACGGCTACAATCGAAAGCACTAGCCACTACAATCGCAAGCGATAGCCTAACCGCAAATATCGAAATTACAAACCGCTATAGCGTCAGAATTCGCAACCTTCAACCGATTAGGGGACAACTCGAGTATAAGTGTCGGGCAGTAGTCTAGTGCTTGGAGGCACTTCGTATCAAACTAAAACGATACAAAAAAAGCCTTTTCGTTCACAGGTTAAGCCTACAAAGACCAGAAAATTTTACAACCATCTCTTACCAGAAACCGAGACTTTATTGTTGTTACAGAAACAGAAAAAAACGTAAAATGGCATGATGCCTAGAGCATCTGCAATCGCCAACACCGCAAGCCGCACCTCTGACTGACATGAGCAGCCGTTAAAACATCCAAAGATTCGATCAAGACACTCAGTAACTCGAAGAATCTGCAGCAGGCAGAGCAGGGAGCAAAGTGCGCGGTTCCGTCGGCCCATCACTCGGCATCCCACACCAAGACTGCTGAGTCATGCAAACACTAACGGCTGCAGAGAGCCCCGTGCGTGTGAGAACGCCTAGAAAGGAAGAGAAGATGAGAGTTGTGTATTGCAGCTATGATGAGCGACCGGTCATTCTCAAGGATATTAGCATATTAGAGACTCGTGTCATCATAAAATGAAGGTACAAAAAAGTACTTCAATACTAGGGACCCGAAGTTTTCGTCGCTTTTGTTGTTCTGCTCTAAAGAATATCGTAGCTTTTTGTTTCGCTTATCATTATTTAAATTGAGAGCATCATGCGCTCAAAGAGCTAAGGAATATATTCATTAGGTATGTGCTGCCGCAGAGCTACGTTAGACGTTTTCAGGGCTTAAATTTCAAATTTCGCAAAGCACCGAATTCTTTGGCTATGCATTACTGATAAGAGTACGGCGCTACAAAGCAAGCAAAACGTCTGTCAACAAACATATAAGTCGGACTTATTAGCTAGACGTATTCAACTTTACACGATAGAGATGACTAGTAAACGAATGGCAGGAACAGCGGGATGATAGGTACCTAACCTATGTGGTATGCCAAGCTAAATGAAGTACCCATGCATCATCAGGCATGAAAAATCATCGGTCATGCAAACAGAAAGTCGAGAAAGAATAGGAAGGAGAGAACAAAGACTGTGAGTGAGAGTGGACAAATGGATGGGAAGGAAGCAAAGTGGAAACGAAAAAAAAGGCGAACCACGCGTGTTATTGTGAACAGCTGGAATGATGCTTTAAACGTTTGACTAAAGCATCAACCCAGGAAATTCTACCTACATTAGAAATTTAAAAATAGATCTGAAGAGTAACTCAATTTAGCTAATTTGTTCCTGCTTTACGTATACGGTACTCGCGTTCATTTAATGCGGTGAGGCTTAGCCCTTTGTCGCCTAAGTCGACTTTGATCGACATTTCAGAAGACGCAATTCCGACGAGCAAACAAAATTCGGCTAGTTGGGTTAGGGTTAACCCTACATTTTAACCAAGTTATCTTGCTACAAGGGTTCTTTGTCCTACAAATCCGTAAGGGAAAAGAGCCATTGTAGCGAGGTTGCACAACCTCGTTAAAATGAGGTTATCTCGTCACTCTCAAAACCAAACATCAGTTTGCGTAGAACAGCGCTAGCGAATTGAAAGTGGCCCCCGAAATCTACCCCCGGGGAGAAGCGCTGGCGAAGGTTGCTTGACGGAAGCTAAAAGGAAACTTGGTTGAGATGAAAAATGAAAAAAAAAATTCTGGAAGTCGATCGAGGAAGAAGGCAAAGCGATTTAGAAAAGAGAATAAAGATGAGTACGTACATAACACGCAGACTCACAAATCACAATCAACATACGGACGTTCGGTAACATATTATTTATACCAGCCTTAAAATGTTTGCCAAGAGGATATTATGAAATTAATGAAAGACTGGTAGAAAACATAAGGACGAACATTAACGAAGTGGGAGCGATTTAAGCAGAGCGCCGGCGGAGTACGGTAGGAGTCCCAATCAAAGTCGGAACGAGGCAGAAGAAACAAAGCTGTAGGAGGAGCAGGTCAGCGGAATAGAAGTAGTGTAGACGGCACGGCAGTTGCGGGGGAGAGAGAGAGAGAAGGAGGAGGAGGAGACGCGGTGGAGCCTAAACCACAGGTTGCCTGCACCGTCATTTAGTCTGCACACCGCCACTTAAGAACTGGAGGCAGACCTGTGACTCCAGCCTGCTGGCTGTGTCGTTGATGCGGCGTTCGGTCCTATAAGACGCTTTATGTGTCATGCTTGTGAGGTGGGCTGAAGAACACGATGCGGCACTGGTTAACTCTTGTTTGTGGCACTCAAGAGGTGATTCCGTCGTTGCATACTGTGTTAGGTACGGTATGGAATTCTTGTTCCATACGCCGGTTATCCACGAGGTGGCACGTGCCATCATTACACAAGTATGATATCTCTATAATCCATGTGTGTCCAGTATTCAATATATAACAGTGTAAAAGTATTTGTACAGAACTCCAGAACATAACGTAGCAGACGAGACGCAGCAAAATCAAAGTCTCGTTATCCGAACGTAGATACTGCAGCCGTGTTGACGGTCTTCGGAGATCTCATCAGCAATCAAAGCCGAACATCCAGAGAACGAGCCGTGATAAGCAGGCTGTTATTTTTAGTTGATTGCAGCACGAAGTGCGGAGCGTCGTCTGTGCGCACCAGCACCGAGCCTTGGTTGGATGATAGCTAAGATTTTATCGAAGGTGTCAGCGCTGCAGGGTTCGACAAATGCAGGGGCCGCGCTGGCGAGAGAACGGCGAGAGTTTCACTTTAGCTCGATCGTTAAGGAACAAACCGCAGTATATCTGTCCAGCTTGGGCGTTTGAAGAGGTTAATCGTACCGAACTGAAAAATATAAAAATAGGGAATGAGGAAAATTTCTGGCAATCCTGCATATCGGTACTCCGCGTAAGAAAAAATTTCTCAACATCATCAGTGGCATAGCGCGATGATGTTCTAGCGACGTCATTTCGACTCTGAACAAACGTAATGGACCAAACTCCCCTCGCCAACACGTCACCGAAAGGCTACATTATTTACAATTAGGCTACACGAAGCAAGCTGAAGCGGACCAAACTATATTATATATAGAGTTTGTTTGACCTCCGTACTCACAACTCCGACAGTGGATCAAACTATTGACGTGGGGACCATGACAACCCGGGGCGACAACCTAGCAGGTGCATTTCAAAGCTGGCACCTCGGCAGATCTCCAGGCAGAGAAAGTCGCACCATCCCTGAGAATCGAATCACTTATAATCAATAGAGCGATTATACGAGAAAGTCCGCGCATTAATCTCTGACCCAGATACGTTTGAATGATAGAGCTAGCTGGCGTCACAAATAAACACTTAACTTGGTTCAAATTAGCAGCCCAATTCTGCTGGTTGCGATAACCAATAAATCGAGGGCTCTGGCGTAGCGGGAAATGCTTCAATGGCGGCAGGCTAAAATTAGACCCGGAGCCAAACGCGTCGACTTGGGCTGCGGGCGTCAAGGATTTCTGGATCAGGAATTTGGAATAAACTAATTTTCTAGGTTCCTACGACCCAAATAAATATACGCAAGCTTATCCAACTGAACGGGAGAGGATGAGAAACATTGATGCTACGTAGTTCATTAAGGACATAAATAAAAAAGAACTGTTATATGGGACGGCTATCTAATTCTTACATCGCTCTACTGTCAAATACCATCACAAATTTTTAAAAATTAAAAGCTGGCTACTGTTCTTTTTTCTGATAAAACGTTGAACCAGTAAAGTGTGAAGGCGGGCTTGTAAGATTGTAGCATGTAAACAATATTGTAAAAGAACGAGAGCGGCGATTAACGATAATTAAATTTTTCTGCGATGCATCATGTATTCGAGAAATAACACCAGATAATAAAGAAAAAAAAAATGAATGGCGTCGTGAAAGTTAAAACATATTTCCATGGACCAGAACACAAATTGAGAGCATGTGAGATCATCATAGCGTCAGCAAAATTTCTCCAAGACCCCGTACACTGGGAAGTGAATGACACCCATAGAAGGAATACGATCGGATGAAGACTTTACCACGAGATATTTACGCGTATAAGACATACCTACGGGCGAGTAAATACCTGATTATAAGGTAAGATTGCAGAATGAGAGAGAAAAATTAATGGAAATAAACTTTATGAGCAAAACTCAGTATATTGTGAATTTACGGCAAAGTTTTCAATCTAGGTCTATGAGAAGGCTTTATTCCGTAAATATTTCAGCGCTTTCAACACACTAGCGAGCTGAAGAAGGAAATGTACATACTTTTAAGGGGAAAGTTACTCGCTAACGACGCTAACCCAACCAAGAGGTCAGCTTCACTACCGCGACGCTTATGACGTCACTTTGTAAGCATGAACTATCGACGGCTTGACTAGAGGAATATTGCATGTATTGTCGTCACGTGTAGGTACTATCTATGTGCTTTTGCAGGCACATAATGACGTCACTTTAGTGCTTAACATTCGACGGCTTTGATTGGAGGAAACTCGATGGCCTACGCTTGCCCAAGCAATCCATGCGCTTTTACCGGTCCATAATGACGTTACCTCTAGTGAGACAGAGTAGTAAAGACTGGTTTGTCAAGCCTCCGTTAGCTCTACAATATATTGGCAAGTAAACTCGCGTTCATGACGTAATATTGGCAAGTAAACTCACCCTCATGAAGTAATATTGGCAAGCAAACTCGCGCTCACGAAGTACGGTAATATTGGCAAGTAAACTGACGCCTCGTGAAGTAAAAACGGAGAATGAGGGCAAAAGAAAGACAGCCAACACGTGAGGAGGCCGAGCAGGCTGTGACACACCGGCACCGGACCATAGGCCAAACCGCTCGCTTTACCGCAACCAGGACACCTGTCGAGTGTCCTATATTTTCCCTGCCTGAAAGTCTAGGTCACCAAGAACGTTACGGTTTCTTCTTAAAAATGCTACAACTTCAGCAAGCGCAAAATTTTCCTTAACTGTTTAAAAGTCTCGGTTATCAAGTACCGGGAGTTTGGGTTTCAAAAATCCATAAATCAACTGGTACAAACATTTTTTTTTTGTGTGTTCTTCAAAGTCTCAGTACACAAGCAGTGCAAGTTTGTGTCTCAAAAAATAATTGAATAACCTTGTACGGCATTTTCCTATATTTAAAATCTAGCTTAACAAGACTGACCATTTTATTTGTAAATAAATTACTTGCAATTAGCCGAGTATTATCTTTTATCGTTTAAGGTCAACGTCACAAAAGTACCAAACCACTACACTTTTTTCAGGTACGTACCTATGGATTCTTAACAAGTGGCTCCAATGGTTTTCTACACTCTCAGTTATATTCTGAACTCAAGTCATATCACGACCAAATTGAACAGCGCTTTTAGTAGGGATAATGAAGGTCACTACGGTGGCGGAAAGTGCTCCTGCCCCCAGGGTCAAATTTCCTTATTGATGACAATGGTGTGATCCACAAGGCAAAAAAGCAGCTTACGCACTTGCATATCGAAGTCATGTCATTGGTGCATCTGTAGTTATTCATTTCTGCTAGGCATGCAGCGTCACATAACTCTACTGCACCGAACGATGTATCATAATATGACAAGTAATAGCTCAGAAAATATCATTTGAGAGACTCCAATAAATGCAAGTCCCTGACATATATTGCCCCTTACCTTGAGCAATGAGTATTGCGGCGTAAGGCTAAAGATTTGTGGCCATGTTGTGGGCAGCCGACGATCATTCGAAAGTGTAAATAACACATTAGACGTTAATATTAAGCCGTACTAGTAACGGTAACGGTCGTCTCATCCGATGAAAATGAAAGGTTACGCATAGTGCGTCAAACTAGAAGGACGGACCCATCCATGGATGACCACAGCGGAATAAAGAGGAAGAATTTTATGAATGCTGTACAGCTGCTTGAATGTGGAACCGACGATAGTAAAGAAGAAAGGGATAGTAAGGGCGCATTCGATTAGGAACTAATATAAAGCCATCGACGCTTGACTTTCCGGAATTTCGGGCAGGTGCGCTGGCTCCGACTCACTAAATTGAGTTTCAGGCGTTGACCCGCAATCGGCGTTCTTGGAGACTTTCGAAAACTCAATCTTGCTCCGTAAGATGGAGTTATCAGCCTGCTGAGCGCAATCGGGTTGGTTTTAACACTTGCAACACACTTCAAATCAAGGCTGTAAAGCCAAAGCTTCTGTCTAAGGTTTCAGAAAATTCAAGCCTTGAAGGTTTAATTCAATTCAAGTTCTAAAAGGTTGAACGGAGCAAACATCACAATACAGAAATTCTATAGAGTACCTATGGTTTCCACGGACAGAAAAGAGCTTTCAAAGAGCATGCAGCACAGTATTATCTACTTGTTTTAATGGGTGGCTAACAGCTTAAACAGAACAAGCAGCAGAGGGCAGTGTACTTCCAGTTTGAAGAGGCGGGTGAACAGCTTCACCAGAGCAAGCAGCACAATAGAATGTACTTCTGGTTTCAATGGGCGAGTAACAGCTTAAGCTGAGCAAACAGCACAGTGCAATGTACTTGTGGTTTCAAAGGGAGGACAATCTGCGGCAATGATCAGGCTAAATTGAAGCTTATGGCACAGGAAATGCAATTCAGTGCACCACCAGCCGCTGAATCACACGCCTGCGCTCAACTCACGCAACGAATGCACACATTAGAGCGACGGTAGCGGATAGGCTTCATTGCTCGCGATGAGTTAACACGAGCCTGATTGAATACGGCGTGATTTTAGCTGGTGCCGACGTGCCGGTGTTCACGTTCTGCATGGCGTTCACAGCCTATCGTGGAACACATGGGTTGGTAGCATGTGCCGACGTGCCGGCGTTCACGTTCTGCATGACGTTCACAGCCTATTGTGGAACACATGGGTTGGTAGCATGTGCCGACGTGCCGGTGTTCACGTTCTGCATGACGTTCACAGCCTATTGTGGAACACATGGATTGGTAGCATATGCCGACGTGCCGGTGTTCACGTTCTGCATGACGTCTACAGCCTATTGTGGAACACGTTTGTGGGTAGTATGCGCCGACGTGCCGGTGTTCACGTTCTGCATGACGTTCACAGCCTATTGTGGAACACATGGGTTGGTAGCATGTGCCGACGAGCCGACGGCCTATTCTCAAACAGAACGTGCTTGTAGCTGATGCCGACGTGCTGGTGTTCACATTCCCTCTAGAATTCTCTTGAACACACACACACAGATTGAGTTGGTACTGACGCGCTGATGTTCAGGTTAAAAGCCTGTTCTTGCATACAGTATGATTATGATGGAAGCTGGTGCCGATGTGCCGAGTTCTCATTGGAGCGAAGCGTCTCTGAAATAATTATTTTGCATTGCCATTGGATATCTATCTAAATTATTTCAAGTTACACTAATATGCAACGTTCTCATCATTGTCATGTCTGGGGTTCAAATTCAAGGCATACTTGAGTAAGTCCATTATGGAGGCTGACTCCCAACATTCAACCTCCAGTAACTTTAAACTGGACTCTTTTCCAACTTTATTTCCTACCACCGCCACGAACGCTGACGAGCGCAATAATGTCAGAATAGCAATTTTGCTCTGCATGTAGAGCTCGAGTCTCCCGAGCTGGATTTGCATTAAAATTGCATAGTCAATCTCTTGATGATCAGTGCGTAAAATGCGAAGAATTTACTTATAGCTGCACTGAAAAATTTCCAGAGCTAAAATTTCGTGAAAATCATGTCAGTCGAGTCCATAATATTTCGTGCATCCAATGCAAAGGCTTCTCCGCAAGAGACACCTAAGCTGACTCGTGCATCCGAACTCGAGTGGATGCGGCGAGGCACAGAGCAGCAATGGGAAGAAGCTAAGCGCGGGATGAGCAGGAGCAGAGAGCCCCGTCCCTCAGCTCCTGTACAGGAAATGTCTCAGACGCTCGGCTCTCCCTCGCAGGCACAGGGCACACACAGGCAGGCAACAAGCAGACAGGTTGAGGCCCTGGGAGGTGGAACGGGAGGAGGAGGAGGGGGGGCAGCAGCGTTTGCTGAGGAGGATGAAGCGAGGCACGTACACAACACGAGCACACACAGTCAGAAGAAAAATCGTTCATTCCTCCCTATTCAGACAAGGCTGTGTTAAATTCCTGTTGAAGAAGGGTCTGTGTCTAACAGTATTCCTGCTGGGGAAAATGCCTTTAGTGGCGAGGTAGTGCAAAGCCGCAGGTACTAATAGGGTTAACCCCTTTTCTGCCTAAGGTCCACATTGTGAATATTACCAACAGTGGTATTCATGGGAGAGGTGATAACGTGCCCTTTACCGTCTACATTAAACAGAAATATTCGTTGGAATCGCAGATACCAGACCCAGACCACCTCAACTGCGTTCTCTGTCGTTAGTGAACGTCCGTCGAAAGCAATGTCACTGCTCACTTGAATACCTAAACGAGTATATGTATAGGTTATGGCACAGCAATCCAAAGCCGCACCGCAGTAGTCAAGTATTCTATCCAAGCATATCCACCGAAAAGTATCCACAACAGATCAGTGCAGCGCTACTATCATGTCCTGGCACTCAGGCGCAAAGCAACTCAAAGAGATAAAAGAGGAAAACAGAAAAAGAAGGAAGGCGTTGGTGCGGACTGCCCCCTTAGTTTGCTCTTGGCCTCACCACACGGGGGTGACACAGCATGAGCAGGTAGTAGTCCCGGGAATAGGTGGCTTACCACCATCCGCAGAATCACCTCACGGAGCAGAAAAGGACACAAAGACCTACCTAACTCTAGGAACTGAGTCCCAAGGCAACCGCCCTGGCGGTGAGGCGCTCGGGCTGACCCGGAGGAGGGGGGGGAGGGGGTTAGGAATTGCTTACGTGATGCCGGGCCAAACTTTTCAAATACCGGCAGCGAACGTCGATCAAAAATATCAATGTTGTCTTAGTATTTTTCAAATGCATAGGGCTTAACTTTTCGATATGAGAATTCCAATTACAGTCATTCTTAGTTCGCAAAAAGAAAAAAAAGTGTCTCAAATATATTAATAAGCTTTTAATGCTCTGAAACTCATAAGCTTAAGTGCAATCAAATGGCAGAGAACACGAAGATTCAAAGATAACAAACGAAGACTATGAAAAACTTAACGGCGATTAATGGTAAGTGATAACAGCGACGAGTAAACAGCTTGAAGATAAGAAAAAGGAATAAAAAACTGATAAGAACATACTAGAGACGCAAAACATGTTCAGGAAGTTTGCAGCAGACGGGAGAGCTTTCGTGGCAGTAAATTACAGCAATTGAAAGGCACAATGAGGAAAAAAGAAAACACTAATACCATATATGATGGAGTACCGTCCCTATCATGGCAACTTCAATTCTTACCTATTCCCAATATAAAACCTCTGTACTCTGAGTGTAGTTTTGCTTAGTCTGCTAAGAAAAACGGGAGAAGCGTCAGTGCTGGTGTAGAAGGCACAATACATGGGGATCACTGAGCACGGAAACAAACAGAAGTTGAGAAGGAAACTAGAACAACGGCTGTCAGCAAAGGCAAGTAATGCAAAGGAATCAATAAGGACATTGAATGAAAGATATTCGGCGGCGTTAGCCATAGCTATAGGCAAGACAACAGTAAGCTATTCCCTGCCAGTGAAAACGTGGCTCCGCGCAACATACAACAAACAAATATACAGCATAACTAAAATCAAATGTCCTGAGAACAGACATTTTGTCTGTAGGGTTAAAATTATTGGTAGGTACACTATTTTGATTCTCAACATTAAAATCAAAGTGTAAGCATTGCACCAACAAAAAGTTTTTCTGTATTGAGGTAAATGATGGAGTCGTCTCAAACAAGAAAACATAAAATTAATTTGTTGCACAAAATGCATTCGTTCTCTTAGAGTGGAAAAACAGAGATGTCCTTTGATACAAGAAAACATGTTATTCAATGATAAATATAGCATGTCACAGCATGTCGCAGATTAGAGCAGCGTTCCCTGTGAGCACAGAGACAGCAATACCGTTAAGGATGAGGAAACTACAGTATACTTGTATTTTGTGCGGTCAAAATGTTCCATTGCATTGGACGTCTTCAATGTGCACGAAAATAGCGATGTCTCTTGACACACACAAAAAACTAACTTAATAATAAATAGGGCTAGAACGTTCCAATATACAGGGTGTTCAGTGTGCACGAAAATAGCGATGTCGTTTGGCCCAGCCCCACATTTCGTTATCAAAAGCTTGTCAGGGCGGCGGTGGCTGCTCAGCACACACACACAAACACCCAAGAACATGAGATGCGACGCGTTGGGTGAAGGAGATCGACTGCTGCTCACACATCAGGCGAGGCGGCGAATACGAGAACTGCAACGTGAGACGGTGGGTGCTCTTGGTGGTGGTGGCGGACAGGCACCGTACGGCGGGTGTAAAAAAGCAGGCATCGCACGGTGAATTTTTACGTAAAACAAAGCACAGGCACCACACGCTTTGTGTATAAATATGCGCAGTGTGGTGCACAGGCATCATATGGTGAACGTTAAACAGTCATCACACGCTCAATGTGTTGGGAGGTGGGCGGGTAGGTACGACTGGGTAAGTGCTACACGCTTCATGTGAAAAGGTGCAGGCATCACACGCTGCAAGTATATCTATTGATATGTAGTTTGTGACGGCGAGCAGCCAGCACGTAGTAAATGTTCAGACTGGGCGGTATAGGCTATAGGCAGACACTGCCCACTCAAGTTATATTGAGTAATTTAAGCCTTGGTTTCCCCACCAGAAGAATAGCTCGCATAGGAAGAAGCGAGGGGCATTTAGTATGCTGATAGAAACGTGGACCCCATGTACGAGGGTGTACTCAAACAGGATCAATGCGCATGGGAACAGCTAGGCTCAAAGTGAGGCAAAACGAAGGGACACAAAGTTTATCAGGCAAAATCACGAAAAACGCGCACGTAGGGCAACAACCAGCCATTGGGAGCCGTAAGGAGAGAAGTCCATACATAAATCGTCTGTAGAAGTGTACGAAATATGAACAGGGAACTTTTTACAGATATATTTTTATCAATCACGCCTTCATAAGCAAGAGATCTCCATCTTCTCCTCCAGACGTGCGGGTGCCAGGCTTCTAATTAAGGCGAGGGCAATGACGAGCCGTGTTAGGCTTCAATTAAATGCATGCGAGGGACCTCTGCAGACTGAAGGAGTTCTAATCTCGAGCCGACGCAAGACCCAGAGGCTGCTCCAAAACACTAGCTTGGTAGGTATCAAGGTTAAGGTCCTCAAAGGAAAGGGACTTAAGTTAGACTTGCATGCAGTGATGTGGTCTTTGAATCGGGCCGTACATGTCACAGTAAAATTAGAGACGTTCTTAAATGGATGGCGCGATGGGTTATTCGAATTTTTCCAGAAGTTCGCTAAATTTTGACGTTCCTATAGTGATACCGTACCCGCCAAAATGACAATTTGGGCATTCGCACAAGTCTGCATTATTCAATTCTACCCATACATCTCACAGCCAAGTTGGCCGTTCGTAGAGTGAAACTACCTATACGTCTCTCAGTGACACGGCACCTTGACATAGCCATATGGGCGTCATTAGAACAGATTAGATTAAACGAGTACTTCATTCTGAGCCTCTGGCTGAAAATTTAACCAAGGAAGCATGGCAAGAAAAACGAAAAAAAAATCTCAGCGGGGAAGCGAAGATGTCAAGGAACGAGATGAAAACGCAGAGGGGGAGTCGAGAGCGACAGAACAGCTCTGCTGGCATTAATTAATGCGAATCGATTGGATAGAACGCAACTTGCAAGGTCCAATACATTAAGACAACTCTTTAGCGCTTAGTGTAAACATTTTTTGTACCGTACGTTACAAACGGTGTCATGACTACGGATGGTGCAGTTTATATCATGCACGATAGAGTTAAATGGGTTCAATAAAACTCACTAACAAATGAATGAGCCACCTAAAAAGCATGTCCAGCTATACATTTCCCCGACACTGGGCCGACAGTGCACGTTAATGCACGCTGGTTTTGCGACACTTTTTCCCGAGTGCGCAGATGCGATGGATGTTTGACGAGTGCCGATAGTACCAGAAAATTGAAGTATACACGGTACATAACGCTTTGCAGCAAAACACGGCAGTACCTACTCTGAAATTCCACATTGACCGCCAGCGCTGAGCGGCTACTAAGATTCCCTAAATGCAGCACGAAGTGTTGCAGCATAATCCACTACACTTCACTCTAACCCTCCTCCACTTGGTTTCTTCGGGACTTTGGTCCGACTGAGGCGAGATCCCACTTATATAGGAGGTAACGTGGACCGCGGTCTGCAGTACTTGCCTTCGCGATCGAAACGCCTCAACACATTCCCTCCATGCGGTCAAAGAGTGTGGTACTCAAGTTCATCCTCTGAGGCAACCCAACACTTACCCAAAGCTCAAGGATACGATATTATTAAAAAACTTCACATAAATCATTTTCAACTCATTAACGCCCACAGCAAACTCGTAATCTAGCAGGAATAGCTTTATTCATACTGAGAAAAAAATTGGACAGTAGGCACTAATGGGTAAACAACGCGGCTACCATTCGTTCACGTAACTCACGTTTCAAACAGGGCCCGGTCCTATACGAAAAACTGGTTTTTAACTGGTGCGTTAATGGCTTAACCCTAGAACACTAAACATATCTCCCTATCGGTAGATATAGTGTAGGTAAAGGGTCTATTTTACCCATGATCAGAGTTTAACCAAACGACGTACAGAAAACATATAGCTATGCTGGATACAAACCACTTACCCACGTATAGAATGGTAATCGACCCAATGAGAAGAAGACAGAAGAGACACGCTGTATGCCAAAAACCCACACACGGGCGACCATCGTACATGGGCTCAAGCACAACAACATGCGAAAACAAGGAACTGTTCCTCTAGTTACAAGAGAACACGATCATTGACAGAACAAGCATCTTAAGTGGCACTGCAATCGAGCCTTGGTGGTTTTGTAGCGAGGCACGTCAACACTACAGGAGTGATAGCTTTTGCCCTGTGTCGTGGCTGTTACAGCTGTATGTGTTCGGCTGTAGTTGGTTTTGTATTTACAGCTGTAGGAGCGATGGTTGTTCGAATTGTCACGGCTGTTACAGCTGTATGCGTTTGGCTGTAGTTGATTTTGTATTTGCAGTTGTAGGAGCGATGGTTGTTCGAATTGTCACGGCTGTTACAGCTGCATATGTTAGGCTGTGGTTGGTTTTGTTTGGCTGTGGTTGGTTTTGTATTTAAAGCTGCAGAAACCATGGTCGTTAGATCAGTCGCAATTGTTGGACCTGCATGCGTCTGGCTGTACTAGTTGCTGTTGTGCTTGCAGCCGAAGAACCAAGGCTGCAGGACTGGGCCACGGCGGTTACAACTATAGTTCAGATTAGTCGCTTAACTCCCCAGCTGTTATACGCATTAATGTTGTTGATACTACTGGCGCTACAGCTGTGTTAGAGAAGCCTGTACCAAAGCAATACTTGTGCGCCTTGCTCGGAAACTTTTCAAGAACACAAAATAAGTTATTTGGCGTACGATACAATTCCTGACGGGAAGCGACCGCTGTTAGCAAAAAAAACCGCACCATGGGCAGTTATAAAATTTTTGGACCCAACACTGAACAAGCGCAAAGCGCGGCACTGAAGCGGCAAGCTCACACACATACTCATTCTCACCCGGCGCAATCAACGATAAGATCTTTTAGTCACACACAAAAGAACACCGACATCGCAATAAATTCTACACATCGCACTTGCACTGCACAAAAATAGAGACAATCTCGGAGCTCTCCACTTGGATTATGGTAGACAAAATATTTGGCAAGGAGGTCAGGTCTGCACTCCTAATTATTTAGTTGTTGTTGTTGTTGTTGCTCGATACTAAGCGGATGGATAACTTATTTCTATTTCACAACAATAATAACAAACAGCATAATACCAACCGTGAACAAGAGTTAGAGCGCTTGTGAAGAAACTTGTATTAATTAGTATCTAGAATATAGATATTTATCTGTTTCTTTGTTTGTTTATTTTATATGTCCATTTTCTGTTACGCTTTAACAAAGCAGATAGGCGGAAATTAGCCCAGGTTGGAGGCTCTGGTCGTCCTCTCGAGTTCCATTGAATACTGCGTGGTAGAAAACAGGCCACGCTGAAGATGATGGCAAACGTTTATCTGAATGTAGTTCTTTCTTTGCCTTCGTTCAAGTCTACTCAATGCAGATACATTCAGCTTCTCGAAGCAATATCTTGCATCGTGATTTGTACTCTCTTCTGAGGAGTCCGTCATACAAACTTGAACTGCTAATGCTCTCACATAATTAATGAAGCAAAGTCTGAGTAAGATATTCTTCAGCGATCAGAAAGCGGATAAATACCAGGGAGATTTCTTGCCAGCAAATAGTTTTTTCCTCTTCGGATTTTCTGTATCTACTGGGAGTATTGGGAACGATATAGACTACGGGCCAAGAAAGCACTGCTTTACAAGATATTTAGTTTCGGCCTGCACGTCTTTCGAACACAAAATTTTGATGCCATTGACAATGTAGTAAGTGATATAGTCACCCAAGGTTGGTATCTTTGATACGCTCTGAATCATGGACGCAATTGCCAAAGTAAAATTCACGCTACTGAATCATCAGTAGCGTGTCTCATCAGGGACAGTTAAAATAATTCAAAGAATGAACATAACGAAAGCTGAATCTGATTTGTACGAGTATTATCTTCTCCGTATATCGAATCTATGACAAGGTACAGGGTAAGCTTACGTATGAATGCACTTCTTGCATTCCCGAAGTTGAAATCGCAGCACCGAAAATATATGAAGCTTATAGCAGCACTCTCATGCATCTTGATTCGTAGTTTCTTCCCACAGATGACTTCGTTGCATCAACAGCTATTCTTCCAACTTTGCTGTAATTGTCGACGAAACATCTTTCAACTAGAGCACTCTGAGAGCGCATACCTCCGCCAAGCAAGGCAACTGTTACGAAAAATTAATATTGGTTCTGACACAATGATTTTCTCTGTATCAACACCAAAATCTAATCATTTGTTCCCTCCAATAGTGTTAACAGCTTCATTAATTTTTTTAAAGATCCGTTCATAATTTTCTGAGTTAGCCTATGCTGCTAACAAGCATTATGACAAACATGAGTCAAACAAACAAACCGATCTGCACCAAAATGGGATCATTTATGCTTTTTAACATTGCTAACAACTCCTATGAATTCCATAAAGATACATCCATTATTTTTTGAGTTAGTGTGCTAACAAGCATAAAATTAAAAACAGTGACAAACGAACAACTAAACCAATCGTAACAAAAATGTGGTCATTTACTCTTCATAATACACCTAATAACTCATGTGAATTTCATGAAAATCCGTCCATAACTTATTTGAGTTATAGGATGGAGAAAAAGGAGGCAGACAAACAAACGGATAGACGGATCTTCACCAAAAGTTGATCATCTGTTCCTCTCAACATACCTAATAATCCCTGACAATTTCATTAAAATCGGTCCATAACTTTCTGCGTTATCTTGATGACAGACAGACAAATGGGAGGACAGACAGACCCGACGAAAACATAACCTCCTTGACACACTAGGGTATCTATGATACCAAATCGAATCAATTCTTTAGGTGTCGCTGAACTGTCTGCAAAAGTAACTATGTATTTTTTTCACGTCAGAGAAAGAAAATAAGCGTGTTGCTGCTGAGTAATTATGAAGCTGTGTGACCTCATCTGCATGAACTTTCAAGTTGGCAATTGTATGAAGGAAAGCATTGTTGATGAAGCAACACAAATTAAATTCTTCACTGTCATTTCTGACAGCGCGGGCACACTAGTATATGATATATCCCCTCCCCCTCTCACTTTAAGAAACTCACACGTTACTTAGACCTGGGTACCGGTACCTTCTTTAATGCTCCCAAACTTCTGCAATTGCAACGTTTTTACAGGAGAAAACACCCAGATCTATACATTTATTATATTGTTATAAGTGGTCGTTTAACGCTCCTTATATAATGATGTTTCTGGAGATGAAGACTAGAAGATATGTAGGTGTTATCTACCAAGACAAGCGAAGAATTCATGCGCTGTGCAACACCGCGTGTGACAGCTACAAAGTGGGAAAAGAAGAGACCAAAGCAAAGACAGTGAGATGTAGGAAAACTTGCAGCACGAAAGGAAAATGTTCCGAAGGCATCAAGATAAAAAATGAGAAAGTGAAGAGAACGGGGGCGTCGAGTACGTTAGCAAGTCCTGAGGTTAGATTGTATTACACGTTAGACTAAGCTTCCCAATACACAACTATACGGTATGGAAAAACAACCATAGAATGAATGAAAAATGATAATGGCAAATAAAAGGGGAAACCGTGGATGCACGAAGAATATAAACAGTGAAATTAGGAGAAGACATTGTATTGTACTGTAATAAAAATAACCATACGTAGACACATCAAGCAAAGAGACAGAATGCCATTGGTAGCTATAGAACACGCAAATAGAAAAACGGTCATTAGAGGGGTTACGAAAGAGAGAATTACCGTGAGTATGAACACACGTAGGTATGGAAAAAGAGCCAGTACACGGAACACGGGCAACAAAGAAATGCCAGTAGCAGGAAAACAAAAACAAACGTCGGTTGCAGCCCATATGCGCTGGAAATTGCAATGAGGAGGAAAACGAAAAAAAATTAGAAGAAACACGAAACGAGAGAAATCGAACATTAGGACAGCATGGCAGAGACAGCGCGCACCAACACTACGTCGGCATGCGGGCTGCTGCACGGACTACGGAGCGTTAGGCCTAACTTGAGCCGAGGCTTTTTTTGGGGCCGCACCAAAATCCTCGACACTGGCCATAGGGGCGCCCATACAACGGCTCTACTGTACGACTGAAGTGCGCCGGCACCGAGCCCTGACACTTCCCACGCCTTTCTCCTCGCTCTACAACTCGTCAATCAATAATAAAAATACCGCGGTAAGTAGCCAAGAGTTGTGGAAAGTCCATACGACAGAAGTTTCATTTTTCATTTATGCCCATGCCCGCATCACAGCTACATTAACAAAGAACGAAAACATTCCAAGTCAAGAGAAAATAACTGTAACCTGTGAGTAGAAGCAAGCGTAAAAACCCACTCCTTTTGCTCCCGAGCACGTCTCAAGGATATGCCATTTTCCCCCTCAATACTCGTATTATTCATCATTATAACTTTCACCCACGACTGAAGCGAAAAGCGGTGATTTATATTTTCGTCGAAGATTTAAGTATGTATAACGTATACATTTGTATATTTGTCTTTGAACCCAAAAAGAGGGAAAAGGAATCGAGCAATGTTCATGATTCTTTGCAAGGAGTCTGGTGGGTTGACCTAGATGTGAAAAACGCCAACACTCTAGACTAGAAAGCTGGCCATAAAAAATGATGGCGTTGAAATTTACCCCTACTCCGTGAGACGGTCTTACGCCACGAGGCGTTCCGGTTATTATGTGGGTTAGTTAAGCTTAGGTGAAGTCTCTCTAATCCATTAACAATATGATAGTCTAACGAGAGGAAAAATATACACCGTAGCTACAGTAGGCACTCCAGCCGTGTTGCATTATTTCGAAGGCATCGGTGTAGGAGGATTCTGGAAAGCCAGCAATCGAACACAGCCTCCTTGCCCTATCAACCAAAGTTGGATGACAACGAGCTGGTGGTAACCTGCTGGACCCAGGATTCGGGGTCGGATTTAGTCCAACCTACTCCGTAACCTTGTTTCACCAGTCGCGGGAAAACGAAAGAAACTAGGAAGTGATTAAAAGAGTTGGTAGGGACACACCTGACAAGCATACTACAGGTGCGCTGAATTCCGATGTCAGGTGCACCAAACCAGGGCCGGGGCCGTTCAGCTCAGCCGGCGTACAACTTTTAAGTACATTCCATGCTTATGCTCGCTACCGGCTTGCACTGCGCATCGGGACGTCGTGCGAGATGAACGTCCGCTCATCACAAGTCGAGTGTGTGCGCGCGATTACATAGCGTGGCCTCGGCATAAAGAAACCTGATTAGACATAGACCCATAGAAGCTGCAGGGTTCGATGCTAACTCCCGTCCCTCCTCCGTCCCATGGCAGAGGAGGAGCGAGCGAGACGCAGCCGATCAGAAGAACGTGACCGCCGACAACGCTCGCAGCTAATGGACCCAAATGACAGCTCTCGTGTACTGCAGCTTTGGTTGTTGTGGCTCGGTGTTGTAGCGTACGGTCTAGTGCAGTAACTCTGTTACGTGTGTATGGATGGCTACGGTTACTGCCTCGAAACGCTCTGCGCAGTAATTCTGCCCCTTCCCTAACTAATTTATGGTCGCCCAGCGGATAAAACTGTGAAACAGCTTCTAGGGCGGCCACAGATTGTATTGCGAATGGTCACTGCCACGAAAGAAACTCAACAGCCGTTAGGGATGCTAACAACGTATTAACTTGACCCATAGACCACACGATACCTTGACTGTCCATTGAAATTTACAAATAAGGCCGATTGTAAATAGATAAACTTTGATAAAATCATTTCTAGGCAACAGAACGACCTCAAACAAAAAGGAAACAGTTGTCAGCGATGCAAGAAATGGGTTTATCAGCAAGAAACACAAATTCATAGCTGTATACCAACTCCGGACATCGGTAATTGAAGCTTGGGACAGCAAAAAGGCCTAACATTGCTAAAATACATTTTGTAATTTAGCGTTGGCCAATGCTCACGCAGCCGTGTTTCTTTCCAAGAGATACCGTACATTCCTTGCGTCTTCAAAAACAGTTTATTTTTACTTCAAGTCGGTACGTTGAATGGAACAAATTTTATCGAAGATTTATCAACTTGCCACAGCCTCATTAGCGAGGAGAGGACAGTGAAGATATCGTGTGGTCCACGCTTGACCTAAAGTTAAGTAACCCAAAGGAGCTCTCAGTACCGTGCTATAGAATTTCATTTTCTAGAAAAATCAAGAGCAGGCGCAGCGACGGCAATAAGCGAGTTAGAACTAAGATATGGATGGCAAGCACACTCACGGAGCTATAATGAAAAGCCGCAACTCTTGAGTAGTAAATCCTGTAACAAAACCGACCTGGCTGTCCAATACCTACTTGACGTCTGGCTACAGAATGTAAACACTACCAACCAATCTACCAAGCCTAAATATGCCGCTACGAATTATTAAGCTCAGAGAGCTATTCTGTGATTTCGGATCTTCTTTTTTTCTATTCTTTTGTTTTCTCCACCCGCTGGGCTGGTTGCGTGGGGGTTTGTTAACCTCATGGAGTTTCTCCGTTCCTGCGT
>LQNS02278070.1:31877207-31903927 GCA_001587735.2 Parhyale hawaiensis
TACATCCCCTGCGGAGAAGGCACTCGGGACCCTTGGGTGCGTGATGCCCAAACATATTGTGGCAGGGAAAGGGCCCGCCACAATATGCCCCTGAGGGCTCGTACCGTGCAGGCGTGAGACGATCAGTGCAGATGGTCAGTAGCACTACGTTGCTCAAGCCCATTGGACCAGCAGTTCTTGTCACCATTAAGAACACGTTTTACTTACTGTATCGACAAAACTCTAAACAAGCAATCATTGAGAATGCAGATACCATTTAGGCCTACATACATTCTGTACCAAAGCGCGAACTGCCCACAGAGCTTGGGCTGACTATTTCACACTTGTTTGCTCGCCACGCGATAACGTTTTTAAGGGAATGGCAACACATTCAAATGATAGGTTAGGCGAATACGTTCAAAATGACTGTCAAGTAAATAAATTTTAAAGTGGAGTTTCTTGACATTTTTCTGTTCCCCCATACGTAGTATTCGTGCAGTTTATTTTGGAGTCTCACCAAAACAATTGTGTGTCCACAAAACGTCTATAAATATTTGCTGTCAATTCAGTGCACTTCACAAGTGTCACTACTGAAGTAAAGTTTCATATCTCTCGCCAAATTTGCAGCGAATTAGAATTTAGAGACACTCTGGCCTTACGCAATGTCTATGAAGGAACAGGAACACCTCATAATACGCTTCATTTACTCGTTTTGCGTGTGGGGAACAAAGGACTTCACGGTGAACCCACTGAATTCGTAGCCCAAGTCGTGCAATAATATCAAGTTGGAAATCTGCAAAACGCATGAAGCTGTGACTCGAGAGCATCGTGCAGACCCAGAGCAGCAGCATAAAGAGAGCATCGTGCAGACCCAGAACCACAGCATAAAGAGAGCACCGTACAGACGCACAGCATAACGAGAGCACCGTACAGACCCAGAGTCGCAGCATAAAGAGAGCACCGTACAGACGAAGCAGAAGCACAGCATAAAGAGAGCACCGTACAGACGCGGCAGAAGCACAGCATAAAGAGCGCACCGTACAGACGCAGCAGAACCACAGCATAAAGAGAGCACCGTACAGACGCAGCAGAACCACAGCATAAAGAGAGCACCGTACAGACGCAACAGAAGCACAGCATAAAGAGAGCACCGTACAGACGCAGCAGAACCACAGCATAAAGAGAGCACCGTACAGACGCAGCAGAACCACAGCATAAAGAGAGCACCGTACAGACGCAGCAGAAGCACAGCATAAAGAGAGCACCGTACAGACGCAGCAGAAGCACAGTATCGTACGCATGAGCGCCGCAGGATATGCGGTCCAACGTACACCAATGACTGAGGACTCCATTGAACCAAGCCAAGCGCGGACACAAGCCAGCTGTGCTGCCTACGCTGCTCCAGTCTTTCAAAAAATCGTCGCGAATTGCTCTATCCCAGGGTACATAGACCTTCAAATGATCTCCGCGAATTTTGATAAATATAATATTTTCTTGGCAGGAGTAGGATTAGACGTTAAGCTGAGCCTACCTTGTCAGTCAACAGTAATTTTATTACTAATCATATACTGTAGTCTTTGTTCAATCCGCCAGTACGGTACCTACGTACTGGCAGACTGCGGTCTCAAACCTTTGCTATAGCGAGGAAGAGATAGGGAACATGTAGCACCTCAGCTACAATGACCAGCCCATGCATGGCAGCATGTAAGATGGAAAGGAGGGGAGAAGCAGCAGTGCAAGATCACCAGTTGCAGTATAATAATCAAAAACAATGATGGGCGTTATCATATAGCTAAGTTTTAAGTCTGCCTAATCCAAAACAAATCGGCTGTTATAAAAGAAGAACATTACGAGACATCGAGTGGGTCAAAATAAACGTGGAATCCAAACATGAGGGTGTACCCACACAAAATCACCGCGTATGGGTGAGGTACAGCAGGTCGAGAAAAAAGAGAAATAACAGAGAAAAGCATCAGTAGAAGTATAATACTGGAAGGGAGCAAATAAGTGGGCCCGCAGGGACGATTTCCCTAAGGCCTAGCTAACGCTAAGGTAACCCATACGGTACGGTACCCCATTGGGGCGCAGCTCCATACACCATAAAATCGGCAAACCTAACCCTATGGCCTATATCCCCCTAGCAACATTTGGGGGGCGCCGCTCAGGAGCTGAATTGCAGTATTAGCTCCTGCGGCGACCTTACAATGGGGCCCCTAAACCTACAAATAATTTGTGTAAACATACTTTAACATCGTGATAGCGCAAGCATCTTGGCTGTGTAGGGAGCGGTTGCGTGATTGCGCAAAATGATTGTGTGATTTCAAAACGGTTTGATATCTTTTTGTGCAAACTGGCAATGCTGGCGTCGTCTGAGGGCAGGATTGCGCAAATAAACCGCACTGGTCTCCCAAATTCGTAGTGAGTGGTCGGTGTTGGGATCTTCTCTAGTATCCGAACTATGTCTTCCAAAGCCACCGACGACGAGTGAAAGTTTTATTAGAGTTTATCGGAGAATATAGGTCAGTACCCGCATTATGGTGCGTTACTAACAGTGATTAAAGCAATAGAAACAAGAAAAATGAACAATGCGAAAAATTATTTGGAAAGTACAAGGAAAAATTTCCTGACGCTGAAGAGAAAAATGCCATAAAAAATTAATTTACTGAGAACAAATTTCAAGAGGAAGTAAAAAATAAATGACTCGGCCAAAAATGGAGTTGGAGCCGATTAAGTTGAATGTTGTGCAAAATGACTGTACAGTCTGAAGCATTCATCAAATAATTTGCGGAATCATGTTCCGCAAATTATTTGTACGTTTAGGAGGGGCTTTATGGTAAGCAGGGTATGCCCCCCTGGGGAGACAAAATGGGACGAAAGGAAGATGTACCGATGCCTAACTAACGGAATGGTGAAGAATTAAGTACACTCCAAAGAGAACCTTTGGTGCCACAACAGTGTGAGTGTGTTACCTGGGTTTCAGCCATAAAGTGTGCCGGCTACAAGTGAGTTAGGCACCTATTTTATCTCAACAAACAAACATATTTTAGCCAAATAAAATAGGACTCTAAGGTCAGGGTTGGCATGGAGGTTTTAGTTTTACCAGACTGTTAAAACCCAGGTAAAACGCCAATGGCAGCCCTGTCTAATGTAAGCTAACTTAACCTACGTTTCAAGTCAATCATCTTCCTCCATCTTCTAAACCTCAGCGCTGAGTATCAAGAAAATTACGGTACCTCTTCCCCCTCCCCCCAATTCTGAGGAGCTGTAGAGCCAGCTCTGAGGAGGGGATGATCTTCAACTGAGCTGGCAAGGGCAACTATTGTCCTTGTGAGAACCCACATCCCGTAGCAAAGCACAACCTCCAATGAGAGTAGACGAGGCACTGAACCCCCCGAACAGGCATTGCTGACTGAGCGCCGATGCTGTCGGCAGTACAGCACCGCTTTCTCTTGGCTACAGAGGACCTTAGCAACTCTCCCGGACCACCAACAACAGTTGCATGAAAAAGACGAGGACGTCAGCTGCAGCAGGCAACAATGTGGCCACCGTCCACCGCTCAACCAACAACTAACTGCACGCTGGCAGATGGCGGACCGTGCGCAGTGTGTAGTCAGTCCTGAGAGCGCTATCGCGTTACTGCATTACCCACTGCACTCAGTACTCATCTCGACACATAATTAAACGTCCACCTACTGGGTCTGCACTTCGCTCGTTGCGTCCCGGTTCTTTGTTGAGCTGGAGAGACGTTTCCTGGCCCTTCACCAACTCACGGGCTTCAGTGGCTAATGCAAACATACCGTACATATTATTCAGATCTTCAACACGAAAGGTTGAGCGAATGAAAACCCTCAACATAGAAAGATTTCACACGCACATCAGCCCATGATCATAGACGAGCAAGAGATGGTGAAAGCTCGAAACGCAACTACAATGACGCAAGTTCGTCAAGGGGTTTCCAAGGTGTAGGGTGCCGAGTGCACACCATTCAACAAAATGCAATCCAACTACGGTACCAAAGGGACCAAACTGTCGTCGATGCTAAACCGAGGCGACAGAAAATCATGAAAAACATCGCTAATTAGTCATGACCATAATTCTGAATCTGCAAGTTGTCGGAAAATACAGACTATATAACACGCACATTCCTGACGCCGCCAAGAGCATCGAACAATACAAAGACAGCAAAATATGTCGCAAATTTAGCAACGCAGGAAGCACTTCAAACCATCCACAAGGACCACAACAAAATTACAATTCATCAACACGCACAATATATTACACTATAGTCTTTCTGACCATTTGTTAAGGCAGTTCAGCCGTGGTCAAATTCCTCTATAGCGTTGCCAATTCTATTGGTATTTCTGAGATTTTGTTCGGCACATAAGGTAGCCCCGCACACTACCTGTATATAGAAAAATCTCAGAAATATTCACAGATTGGCACCGCAAAAGAGGAATTTGACAACCAGCGAACTGTCTTGATAAAATGGTCAACTATAAACTGCAACGAAAGCTAAAGGGCACTGTAATTTAAGAAAGTGTCATGTATTTTCTCCTCAGGCATATGAACGAATTAACATGGAAAGTAACCTGATACTACTTTTTACCACATAGTAAACTTGAGAAACACTCGGAGAGCGCATAACTCCGCCATGCAAAGCAAGGCCAACGGAAAATTCGAATTGGTCCAGAAACTAGAGTCTTCTTTTGAACACAACCAAAATTTGGTTATTGTGCCTCTTTACATCCTAAAGTCCAAAGCAGACTAAAAACAAAAATTGCCGAGTGTGGCATTTCACCAACAAATGCTCCATCGAACTCGGCTAAAAAGTTGCGCCAATGGTGCATTTCAGAAGGATAGATCCAGGCCAATCTTTTTAGCAGCTTTCGAGCAATTCAAAGCAACTTGCCGTTCAATTTCCCCCGTAATCTAGTCACTACTTCTTACGAAACGCCACCGTTTTTCTTGAAGATTTGCTTTAAATGGTGACAATTGCAACTGCAATGTCAAAGCATAAAATGAATTTGTCTTCGAGTAACAACGATAATAGCCAGCAGGCGACATACAAGTCAAACCTTCGTTTAAAAGCTACAAGATCGTACAAAATCTTCAGTCGCTGAGCGTTATGCACAGTGAATAAAAAACCAGCTTGTAAACAAACAATAAAACTAATTAAACTAATATTTACCATTTCTGTTTTTATGCAAGTTGTGATAATTTTACTCTAAAACATTGTTTCCGCAAGTTCCTGTAGCTGCAGCGTGAGCATTAACATGTCTCTGCAAGCTGGACCTATAGATTCTATACACAACATTGTTCCGTCGAAATTAGCGGGGATGTCGCTCGATCGTGTGCTCACGGCTTCAACAGTTCCTGTATTTTTACTTTGTTTAAGGCCCGTCCATAATTTTTGAGGTCATGTTCTGACACATAGGCTAAAACAAGATGACTATGACATCTTTCTATAAGCCAGCAATGCTACAGCCTCCACTTGCTTGTTGTACGTCATCAGTTCTGTACTGTCCCAGTGTAATCTTCTTGGTCGTTGCAAATAGAAATATTCCTATAAAAACACATGTTTAATTTAGGCACCATACAGGATTTAATATATGCAAGTATCAGCACCTCAACAGGCATTGATCCTAATCGACTGACGAGAAAATACGTCACACATTCATATTCTCAGACGTCTGATGACAAAATACATCACATTCCTGAGTTGCTGCTTGACGACAAAGTACGTACATCACAGGCACATAGCAAGTTCTCTCTTGTGACCTCCGAGAACCGAAGGGCGAGTTGATGTTCTCAACGACAGGAATTATCTCGTCCTTGAGACCGGTTTCTACAAACCGGACGGTCACTTTCATGACGCTATGACCAAGCAACAGCAACCTTGGAAGACGACTTTCTGTAATATCGCACGCGATCCACGGGTCGCTGTACGTTCATGTTTCTAAATGGCAACTACGGCATTGAAACTGTGGGATACGGCAAGCGATGCGTGGCCTGCAGATGAAAACTGCCCGTCGACATACGAGTCTGAGAATGAGGAATGGGTACGAAGAACATGGAAAGCACACACGATAAATTACGCTAATATTATACTTCACAGAATTATTACCTAACGAGAAGCCAAACTTGCGTACACGTGGTATTACTCAAAGTGTCTCCCTACCAACAGCGCAAATGAGTCGACAAATATAGGAGGAACCTATGCACGAGTGTTAAGAGTGCATTTGAACAAGGCCCATTCGAACAGCAAGTAAGGAAAGAAGAGGAAAAAGAAACTAAAACATCAGTAGTAGGAGTATGAAATTAAAAGGAAGTTACACGGGCATGAAAGACGTCCTGAAGGTCGTGGCTCCCCATAACATAGAATGGGCAAGAAGCCAAACTTCACTAGTTGGCATATTTTCGTTACAAAGGTCAAAACAAATTCTCTGAAGAAAAGCGACGCCACAATGAGCCGTATGAGACAATTTCTAGAGAACGTCTCTTGGCAAGACAAGGTCTGAATTGCCAGGGCTCCCCCCATCATTTCCAGCGAATTGTGGTCACGTAGCGTCCGGAATCTGCAGCCGTGTCGGACGCCAAACACGCCTGTGATATCAAAGGATTTCCCCATTAGGATCCCAAGTCCCAGCGCTATTAAAGTTCTCGGAAACACGGACACAAACGACAGTCTGGGGCGAGGAGGGATGTGGCTGGTACAACGGCAGCAGAAACCAAAATTAAAGGTGACTGTATAGATGCATAGAATAGCAATGGAAACTAACGCCAGAAACTGAGAAACTTGGGACTGTAGAAACGCACTCTCATTACAAGCTTCAGTGCCTTGCGCAAGAAAAGATAAAATAGATACATTCTTGCAGGATAGCTACTGAATGAACTCAACCTTTACAAACGAAAAACAAAGCTCAGCGTATATTCTATGTAGCTTAAATTATACTGTAAGTATTATCGGGTCGACGAATCGGCTAAGTCGTTATTTCTTCATCAGTAACTTTTTTTGCCTATAAATTGGCCCTACCGTCACCCAAGGACCAATCCCCAAGATAATATTTTCAAAGCATGTTTTCCAGAAAACGGGTCAAACTCGATTACATAGGCAATACACCAGAATAATAGATTTATGGAATAAGTAAATTTTGGGGTCCAGGATTTGGAGTCCGAAAGTGGCTCGAACCAGTAGTCGAAGTCTGTGAAAATTGGTCTCTTGTGTTGAGAAAAATAGTAAGACTTGGTTATTTCTAGGATTCGAAACTTTGGTACCTAAAACCCAAAATTTGGAGGAATTGTGGACTTCGCCTATCGGACCACTACTGCCGGGTCCACCTCACATACCCTAACCCCATTCATATCACTATAAAGAATGTTCAACTTGGACTCTGCTAGTCTGCTGGCCAGACATCAAGTTAAGGTAGAGCAACGCAAGGCCTAACATAATGAGGTGGTTCACGATGGTAAAATGGAAGAGACGTGCAGTACCTATGTCATGAAACATGGGGGATCCAAGCATAAAAAACCGCACGAAGGAACAGAGTCAGAGAGTCGAGTAAGAGCAAAGAGAGATATACAAGCAAAAAGGAAGTAAACAAAAGCAGGTAGCTACAAAAAAGAAAGTTTCAAAGCCTAGCTAGGTATACAGCAAAGGTAGGTAACCTGGGGCAACTTTCCTAAAATAGGACGTTTAGATTCAACTGCAATAGAACTCAACTCATCCGAACATGTAATTGCTTGTAACTATAGCACCGCTATCAGGCGTGTCTAGCTACGATAACACAAGGCGCCCAGCAGTAACATAACCTCCAAGCTCTAAAAAAATGGACCACGACATTCCCATGTCCGAATATCATCACATTAAGCCGACGAGGGCCAAAGGAAATCCATTTTCAGTAGGAATAGCATTGTTATTAACGCCGTTCATGAAGAAAGCTGGTCCTCATTGGGTTACGGGTTTAACCAGTAGGCGGAATAATTGCCCATCTGAAGTCGGTTGAAATTGGTACGAATAACTTCTAGATATACCAGACTGAAATTGGTACGAATAGCTTCTAGAGATACCAGACTGAAATTGGTACGAATAGCTTCTAGAGACACTAGACGAATAACTTCTAGAGACACCTGACAACTGCTGGACAATATCTGAAATAAAAATCAATTTTCACAGGAATAGTACGAGTACTATCAGTAACCACCCCAAATGTGCGCAGCAGCTACATGAGTAAAGCGTTTAATGAATCACGGACGATACTGAGTAAGCGACTGGAGCTCCAGGCGACACCTGAATCAAGGGAGGAGAGCGCTGTCACGGAATCACGGCATAGCAGAAGAATCAGTAACAGGAAATTGGTAATCAATCCAACCAACAGTCGAGAAGCGCTCGCATGGAATGGAGTAGCTACATGCATTCATGTAACGAAACCACACCAACGATATGTGTTGTCCAATCGTTCAGGAAAACAAAATTTAGCCGTTCTTACGGTGGAAAACGAGCGACATCTAGTCGGTAGCTATGCCAAGAGAAATGTGAACCCATCCAAACATGTACAAGGGTGTTCCCACACAACATCTGGTCTACTATAGCACATGATTCCATATGTCAGTAGTACGGTATTAAAGCAAAATGTTACGTAATGGCATTGTTCCTCCTCAACACGATCAAGTTGAACGAAACGATGCGTTGTTCTCGTTTTCAGTGGTACAAAAGAGCACAATTACATCCACCACCTGCCGGGGAGTAGATATTAGCCTAAAGTCATAACCGACGAAGCACGATTAACCTACCTCCAGTATGCTATTAAGCATAAATATTTCCATTACAGACATTAGATACCAAACACGATTACTTCCAATATTCAACGAACATATTTCCCGTACCTAACACGGTTATATTTCGTAGGTACCCGCGGAGGGTATGCACGCTTTGCTGACTTGCACCAGTACCTACATAGATAGGTACCAATACCACTCACAGCTGTACTCAACACTTGTGAATGTGGCAACACCACATGTTTGAGAGCTGATTTAGTAGCTACAGAGTCGAACGTTAAACTGGCAAACGCTGCGTCACTGCCCAGATTAGAACAGACTGTGGTAATACAACAGAGTAATTCAAGCTAGCAGATCACGCTTGGGAAGAGAATAGGAAAGAAAATATAGAAGGATACAGAATGCAAATGCTTTATGTTAGACGGCCCATAACTCTTACTTCTTATAAAGAACAGGACTGGGAAGTCGGAGGGATTAAGTCAGACTCCTGGGTCCCTCCTCTTTCGGACTCCGACTCCTTGAACCCCCAAAATGCCTGACTGCTACCCATTCCGTCCTTTTTCTGGACTAACTGATCCATTTTCACCTACTCCGGCTCTAAGCTCCCAAAATATAACAGATTCTCATAGACTTCGATTACCGTATGGAATTTGAATGATACCGTAACCGTACTTTCAGTCAACTCGTATGCTTAGCGCTGGCCTCAACAATTTCTCGTGTAGATAACATTTCATGCTTTTTTTTAATTAAAGAATACAATTTTTCCATTAAATATCAGCCGTAGTAATGGCTTTTTACGGCAATAAGTACTTAAAAGCTCAGTCCAATTGTCATAAGCTATCAACAAGAATATTACTTTCGAAAGACGTTCACTGACAAAATTGTTAAAATAGAGTTAAGTTTTTACGAAAGTTGAAGCGAACGAATGCTCAATAATCCACACTTAACGATTCGTTTTCTCTACGGGTTCGATGGCCAAATAAGGAATAAAAGTACCTTCCAATATAGGACGGCCGGTAAAATAAGGAAGAAAAACACTGAGGCTAACCGCCCACGGGAACAGTAAACCGAGAAAAAGGCAGCAATAAAAGAAGATCATCAGCAGGGACGACCCATGCATTAGTGCCATATGGCTGAGGCCACGAGAGAGATCGGAGCGGAGGAAGTGGTGCACCGCACGGATCTATGCAGCACCTCCCAGCTCCGGAATTTTGGCCATAAAGAATAGGATTCCGCACGCCAATTTTCTGTAAACGCGGCCGTACCGTAGATACTGTAACAAACGCCGCGCCTGCGATCATGAGGTGGGTGGTTAGTGCACCGATTGCTCAGTAGGTACCTACCTATTTACAGAACTGTATAGCAGTTCAACGTAACGTACCTACTAAGCTGGGTATCAGAGTGGTCTACTTTAACGCATTAATATTATGTTGAATAGTTCAAGCCTCCGTTTCCACAATAAATACGATCTCATAAAGGAAGGAACAAGGGACCCACGTATGTCGATAGATGGAACTCATGTACTAGGGTGTTCCCGATCAGGATAAGCACGCACCTGAACAGCAAGTCGGAAAAGCAGAGGAAGAACAGAACTAAGAATTATCATTAAGAGCATGAAAATTGAAGGAAGTAAAATGGGAATGAAAGATAGAACTGGAACTTGTTTGAAACTTTAGTATTGATTTTTGATAGGTCGATTCGACATTTTAGACGAATATTAAATAGCTTCGAGAAAAACTTAAAACTAGCTCGTTGAATATTGACATCTTTAGTATGTGTGACGACAAAACGTAGTGAACGTTAAATAGACTAAAACAAAATCTAGTTTGATAAGTCGTCGTCCTCCTAAGTCTGACAAAATATAGATACGTTACATAGAGGTATTCAAGACACATTTAATAAAATGATATCCAGTTAGGCCTAAGCACCCAATGTAAAAAATATACACTGCACGAGTGCGGTGCTTCACGGTAGGGACATTCATTAAACCCAAGATTCGGCTTAAGAATGAGCACATGCGCTGAGGAAACCCACACTTGAGAACTGTAAGACGGCGTACAAGAGGAGCATGAAGAAGTATCATCAGAAGAAGTAGGTGCGAAGAATAGAAGAAGCCGGTACGAGAGACGAGTTATCCAAAGAAGACGAATATGAACCAACTCAGCACTTGCGCCAACTCATACCGGCTCATTTGTTACGGTAGCCTACCGTTTAAGAATGTACTATTCTTACGAAGACTAATATCTAACCCTATAGGTACTAGGTAAGCGATATTATTATTACTATATTAGTAGTTTCAACCTCGCTAGATACAACTATGGTGAAGAGAGGAAAAGGAAGGGACATGTAGTACATCGACAGAAATGTGGAAACCATGCACGAAGGTGGACCATCGCGCATGGGAACAGCAAGTCGGGAAAGAAGAGGAAGAACAGATGCAAGTAAGATCAGTAAGAGTATGAAATCAGGAAGGAAGCTAAGTGGGTACGAAAGACAGACGTCCCGAAGGCCTAGCTAAGGGCTAAGGTTAACTACACAAACCCCCTCAGAGGGCTAGCCTACTCCTCATAACATAGGATGGGCGAACTTAATTAACATAACCCTATGGAGCCTTCTATGCCCCCTGAGGGCCAAGAAAACGATACCATTCGCTTACGGTAATACTATTTTTATGCTATTCCTATACGACAGCGTTCTTCAGTCGCACAGCTGAGCGGACGTAAAGAGGTTACTAGTCATCCGGCATACGACTATAGGAATAACAGGAACAGTGAGAGGAGGAGATGCATTAGGGTGGAACAGCTCATTGCGTAGGTATTTTAATTCAAGTAATGAGGATCCTGCACGGCAATCTGCGCAGGGCGGCACACCATTCAGAGACACCTGCATGCAATCAGTCACACGGGAAGAACCAAGTAGGCTATAACATCAGAAGAAAGACTTGCATAGAATATGAAAGTGATGTACGGTAAGTAGCTATAGTGAGCTACAGAGGGACAGGTAATGTAAGGCCAGGCGGCTACCGAGATGATATGGACGCTAGTTTAAGCATCCCTAAATCAGCACTAACCTGTTCTACGAGAGGAAGAGGAAGGGACATATAGTATGGCAATATAAACGTGAAACCCATGCACGAAGGTACTCCCACACAGGATCAACGCGTATGGGCTCAGCAACACGGGAAAGAAGAGGAACAACAGAAGGGAGAAAGATCAGTTGGAGTACGACATCGGAAAGAAGCAAAGGCTACCGAGATCAGAAGCTAGCAGACGTTGCAGTCAGCGCACATGTTGAACTGACGCAACAGAGAATAAATTTACCTTTAGGGCGTCAAAAATTTTACAGTAGTTTTATAGTACCTACACAGAAGCTTAAGAAATGTAATTGATGTCCCTCATGCATATAAAGTACCTACGGGATGTTCTCTGTCAGCGATCAAGTCACAGAGACGGTTTCAAAAATGGATACACAAAGTGCAGTACCGTACGGCAAATGTCCTTGAGAGGCACATATTGTTAGGACTCTTAATTCCATAGCAAATGTTTACCTCACTGGAAAAAATCGCCCCTGAAGTTGTAACTTCGAAGGATGGATTGAGTCCATCCTCCATGGATTCGTTCATGGCTTGTGGGCAATTCAATTGGCAACTTCCAGTCCAGTTTTCTCTTGCCAGCATCGCATTACTGCCATGTAAGTATTCCATTTTATCTCAGATTTTCACATCTTTATTTTAACCCTTTCTTTAATTAATCTGCCGCTTTTGTAGGAACAATATTACGATATGGAGTGCAACATACACTAGGCGTAACGGTATGAAAGAAGGGGACGTTATGCCTCAACGTGAAGAGCAATTAGAAAAAAAAAAACACAAAGCGTGCGTATAACTTTACAATTTTCGGTTGCAAAGTATGTAACATGGAGATTTTACCCTAGATTTCAACTCCAGGCAATATTCTCAACACACGTACAGTGCGTGTTCACTGAATTCAATTTTGGCTTGTTAAAATCGCGAAAAATATCGTTCGTGCACATCCGCCGTAACATGACTACGATAGCCTATGCTCACACAAACATAAGCAGTTAAACTAAAATGAAAAAAGGAATTTTAATGCCGCAAACACGTGATCCATGGAACGATAAGACTTGAGCTAATACTATACTGATAAAGACTGTCTACTATGATAGAGAAAAGCAAGGTAAATATTCGATAACCTAGCTATAAATGCGAGATAACGGCATGAATATCTACCAGAACAATGGTGTAAAATCTCTTAAGTTAACTAGGTAGCTAGATTCTAGTAGGGGGCACAGGTAAAATTTAATCCAGATCTAAATGGGGCTTAGCCAAGGCCTTTTGAAAGAGGCCTAGGCTCAGCCATATTCTTCAACCAGATGGATTTAGACGAGCGATGGGCCTCACAGCGAGATCATCGAAAAGATCTTAATCTCGATGGCCTCGCTCACAGTCCGTAGCTACTCTACGACCTGCAGGCAAATTTGGACGGAAGGCCACATTATAGGACAAGGCAAATTGTCGAGAACCAGTCATACGCTACGACAAAGGCAGATTTTTGGACTACAGTCTTACGACCTGGCGGCCACTCTGAGACAGGGCCCCTGGTACTGGTACGACGCACGCCATTCCAGTGGAAGCGAAACAACGGACGCACCCGGTAACAGTCCCCCAACACACGTACCAACTTCTCTTACCTCGTACTTGAGTCCGGCCAAGCGAAGCCACGTTTCGACTTTGAGGCAGTAGGGTGACAGGGAAGGAAGGACTGGTGTACGCATAAACTGGTATAGGTACACCACATCAGGCTGGTAATCAACTTTGTGAACGGTAGGTTTTGGAGGCGCCACTTCTTTCTTGGGCTTTTCTGCTTTGTCGGCAGAATCCTTTTCTTTGTCTTCCTTCTCGGCTTTATCGTCGCTCTTCTCTTCAGCGTTCTTAGCAGCTTCTTCCTCTTTCTTTACATCTTCCTTGACCTCCTCTACTTTCTTCTCCTCCGTCTGCTGATCCGCTGGCTTTGTTTCAGTGTCGGTAGTCATGGCTAACACTAGCAAATAGCACTTACACCGGTAACGAGTAAAGAACGAATGTTCCACGTAGCGTCACACCACCTCCTTTGATGCACTCCCGTCAGCAACTGAGACTCGGAAGCCGCGCCCGCTCCGCAAGCGTCAGTCGGAGAGCGCAGACGTCACAACAACGCGCCGCGCCCTTGTTCTTAATGAATAAATTACATCTATTTATATCACTTTCCCTGGAATCTCCACTGTACCTCTGAAACGACACAAGTGACTCGTAAGCATGTTTATCAATGGCAATGTTTCTCATGGAAAGCCAAAGCAGTGCAGGCTGAAAAATATATATTAATGATACAATTTCCTTTCAACGACGCCACTGTTGCGTTGAAGAAGCCGCACTGCCCGCCATTTTTAAAGGTCTCACAGCCAGCGTGCTACTACCCAGCAATGAACATTGATGCGGCATTCATGTTTTATTTGTGAGCGTAGCCGACCGCAGCCAAAGAACTACTATTTTGTGTTTAACTCTCAATTATAAATATACGAAGAGTTTTCCTTGTTTAGCTTTGCGAGTTATGCGTTCTGTGAAAATATGTTGAGTGTCATTTTATGTAGAGAGCAAATTGCGGTAAGACCTCTGCAGGTGAGGGTAGTTGCATGTTGTTGGTTATATTATAACAGTTTCCAGGTATTTATCATTATTAGAGATATCTGATTATAACAGTAGCCGGTAGTACAAGCGCTCAATTAAGTAGCCCAGGTGTATTAAATGGTTTTCTGTCCCTGCAAAGTACGGCACTGAAATAAGGATGCGTTTAACTGGGCAGCAAATTTACGCCTTCTATACCTGACTTTTGCGAAACTTCAGAGGCAGGTACGCTGACTTCAACCTATTGAGTTGAGTTCCCGGCATTGGCGTTAAATCGGTTGGGTTTGAGACTCTCATAAACTCAATAGTGCTCCGTAAAATAGAATTTTCACTCTGTTAAACGTAGCCGCCTTGCTTCTAACACTTGCAACACAATTTAAAGAAGGAAAGACATAAAGCTTCTGTCTAAAGTTTCGGACAAGTCAAGCCTCATAGGCTTAATTTCGGCACCCAATCGAGCGCGCCCTCTGTGCCCTACCTTAAAGTATGTGCATTGTGCAATTAAGCTCCCCATTCACGCTACGTAAAATAGCTACGGCTCAAGTATGGTACAGTTAAATTGTGCAGTTTATACAGCGTAAGTGGGGCTTTTTTTTATTGGTTTGCGCAGTTGGACGGAACCATAACGTAACAATATCCAACGCGTTGGATATTTTTACGGTTTGTGGCTGTACCATAACGCAGACCATAACTGTGAGTGGCCGGGTGTTTCCACCCAATTTACTCAGTTTTCTCTAAAGGAAATCGAGAGCACGTGTTTAGCAGAAATATATATTTGACAATTTCATTAATTTTTTGTTTATTTTCAGGAGCATTTTTGAGAATATGGATAATAAACTTAGTAGAGAATTTCTGAGCGAAATGATACAACCGTATAGAAGTTTTGCATGTTTGTGGAAAATAAAAAGCAATGATTATTCAAATAGCAATAAAGAAAAAACGAGGCTTGCGTGGAACTCGTGAAAAAATTCAGAGAGAAAATACCGAATGCAGACCGAGATATGATTGTGAAAAAGATAAAGGCTAGGCGCAGTGCAGTGGGAAAAGAACGAAAGAAAGTTGAGCAATCTCAAAAATCTGTTACTGGAAAAGATAAGATCTACGAACCACCTTTGTGGTATTTTCATAAATTTGATTTCTAAATGAACCAAAGCTGTTCCTCGGGCTTCTTGCAGCTCATTGAATGAAACTACATTTGCTGACTAGTGCAATGAAATAGTAAGTAAAGTTAACACTTTATTGGTCTCATGAGGCGTAATTGTCTTTCGCATGACGGTATCTCGTCTTTTAATTAATGGAGTCAAGAGTGATAACAATTCTGAGTAGGTTTACTCATCCATTCGCAAGTATTGTAATTGAAGTAATCGACAGGTTCAAAACGAAGTTCATTTAACACTCATTCATGCAATAAGCTATCTCTTTGCAAAAGCCATGGCTTGCACCATCTTGATTTTGTTTCTTTTTCTTTGTAGTGTAAGTGCCAGTGCTAGATTTACTACATCTTCAGATGAAAAACAATCAGAGGGAGACACATCTTTCTACTTCAAAACGTTGAGAAAAACTGAGCAAAAATATATAACGTGAGCGGCCACCCAGTCGAGCATAGGTTTGCACAGTTGACCATACCATAACCCTACCATTGCTAAAGACTGGTGCGTGAATGGGGCGCTTTAGGTTAGGTAGGTTAGGGTTTGGTTACTTAAGAATCGGTTAGGATAGGTCCAGTTCAGCTAGAAAAGGTGTCTACTCAAACTCACAGGCACATATATTATACTTAAATCGTAAGTAGGCCACACGCACCTTTTTTACTGCACTCGAGAGCATATTTTTACTTCCGACAAGGAGGTTATGTTTTCGTCGGGTTTGTTTGTAAAGTAAAGTAAAGTAAAGTCAACTTAGACCACACCCTCACCTGGGAAACCCACTTGTACTGGTTTGTGCTGCGGGTATAGGCCCACTGGCCCCAGATGAGTAAGTGTAGTTGCAGTCGACCTCGGGTCACCAAGAACTATGGCGCCAATTTGACGGAAGGAACAAATGACCCGAGACCCCCACCCTCCTCATCTCTGAGGAAGGCAGTTCCGCCACGGCACTGTACATGTACACACAATTGCCGAGTCAGCACACCAAGATCTGCAAAGAGCTCGCTGCCTGGCTGGGCATCGAACCTAGCTGCGAGCGATACAAGGTGTTGGAGCTGAGAACGGAAGCATGCTAGCGGGGCCGTCCGTCTGTCTGTCCGGCTATCTGTCTGTCCGCCTCTTTGTCTGTCTGTATCAAGATAACTTAAAAAGTTATGGACCAATTTAGACAAAATTTACAGGGATTGTTAGATATGTTAAGAGGAACAGATGATTATCTTATGGTAAAGATCCGTCCATCCGTTTTTTGCTTGTTTGTCTGCCTCATTTTTCTCTATGCTATAACTTGAAAAATTATGGAGATATTTTTATGACATCTACATGAATTGTTGGGTATATTAATTAAGAAGAGTAAATGACCAATTTTTTGTAACGATCCGTTCGTTTCTTCGTTCATTTGTCACTGTTTTTTTTTTTTTAATTTTTTGCTTGTTAGCATAATAACTCGAAAAATAATGAATGGATCTTTATGACATTTATTGGGGTTGATCAAATTTTAGTACAGATTGGTTTGTATGTTTGACTTACGTTTGTCATGATGATTGTTAGCAGCATAACTCAAGAAGTTATGAACAGATCTTCAGTAAAATTACTGAAGCTGTTAACACTATTATAGGGCACAAATGATCAGATTTTTGTGTAAATACAGAGAAAATCATAGTCTCAGAACCAATTTTAATTTTTCGTAACCGGTTGCCTTGCTTGGCGGAGGTATGCGCTCTCAGAGTGCTCTAGTATTGCAATAGGGCTAAAAGTTGGTAACACTTTTGTGTTACTCAGAAGGATTCAATCCCTTGTACAATGGTAGTCGCCCAGTTTTTTCTTTCATTCTGAATGCGAATTAAATCTATTCATATAAAACCCAGAGGCAAAAAATTCCACTTCGTGTTGCATATAGAGCTCGATATGATCGCGAGAAATCATCTCACCTTATAGCACATCGTTGGTAGTCTCTTGTGAACCCTGCCTGTGATTGTAAGCCTAGCTGACCCAGAGTTTGCACACGAACACTATGCGCTCGCAATGATTGAGCTAAGCCAGCAAGGCCTGACTTCTCCAGGACTTCAGCCAGAAGCGTTTGTTTCACCACTTTGATTAGTGTTGCAGGCGTTAAGCGTAATCCAAGCACTATTGAGATGGCATTAAATCCGTTTTACGGAATAAGATTGAGCTGTCTGCAGTCTCAATATTAACTGATTAGAGGTAAGCTTCTGATATCAGATTACATATATAGGGCAAACCCAGAGCATCTACCTGAGATCTGGATAAGTGAAGTCGAGTGGCTCAAGATTAATTCAACTTTGCAAGCGCGCCAATCAAAAATACCTTATGTTGGTGTGCCTACATATCCTCATAAGCCCAACTACTCTGCTCCTCTCATGTAAAATTTACCTCAGGTATTGTGCGCTTTCACGCGGTACACTCACCATGCACATGAGAGCACACATGTTTGTTCTCATTATATTTACTAGTGCACCAAACGCGACCCTTTTGATGAATAAGTCATAGAAATATATATTTGAAAACATCTCGGCTCAACTAAAGGTTTGATATGCACCAAGCGCAACCCCTAATTTAAAAGAACAGTACGTATCAGTCACGTCAAGTTCCCTGCTAATACCTAGTAAATAGGTGTGCCTCCCGCTAATCCTATCAAAACGCACAAGTGATTAGACTCTGCTACGGANTTAGTATTATTCCTATGTTAGTATTAAGCATGAAAACCTCAGGATACTGTGTCCTAACCTTGTTGGACGCAGTCTCCAGATGAGAAATATATGGGATTATTATTATTATTATTATTATTATTGTTGAATTAGTCATAAAAATATATATTTGAAAACATCTCAGCTTAACAAAAGGGTTGATAGACGTAATTAAGTGACATCACCCGTAGCACCGTTGAAAATGAACATGTCCAAACACGGGCATGCATGCAAGCGCCCAAGTGCCTCCCCGTATCCAAGATACCCTCTCCGCAACAAAAAAGTTGGGTGCCTTGGAATTTTTTCCTTCAGTATTAGATAGGGGAAAAATAAGGCTTCGGACAGACGGACGGACGGACGGACTGACAGACAGCTCGCTTATTATAGTACAGATTGATAAATTACTGAAATTATTGTCGATCTCTTTTGTCAAAATTTATGCTGTTTATGAAGTTCGATGTACGTCTCTGTTTCAGCTTTTTACCAATTTAGGTTAGACTAGATAGGCGGCAGTAGAAGAACCAATCAACTCACCAATTCAACTCACTATTGCCTAACATTACACTATGACTACAATTAATACTATGGGCATGCCCAATTGGGGGCCGAAATTAGGCACTCGAGGCCTGACTTGTTCGACACTTCAAATAGGTGCGCTGGCTTCGACCGACTAAATCAAATTCCAGGCTTTGACTCTCAATAGGTTACCCTCTGGGATTTCCAGAGTCGGTAAAATGAAATTTTCAACGGGCTCGACGTAATCACGTCACTTTTAGCAGTTGCAGCTCAATTGAAAGTGACGAAGACAAAGCTTCTGTCTTCAGTTCCACACAACTCAAGCTTCGACAGTTTAATTTCGCCGCCTAATATAGAATTCGCCCCATCACCTGTTCGTGGAACCGCGCTCATTCTATTATAATTTTACTTAGCCCATAGAAACAAAGTTATCCGTCCAGCACCATATGCAGTACTGTATGTAATGAGACGTTCGTTACACTTCAGTGTTTAGTCTCTGGTAGGATTGCTATGCGCGTATAAGTTTACATTACTAATATGACTCGTTTAGTTATAGCTACACTCCTGTCATTGCCATGAATTTTTCATATGCTGTGTAACACGTTCGTTCTCCTTTCTTTCCAAGACAGACTTCTAACCTTTATCCTGTTAGAAATTATCCCTCAATGTGTCAATATTTTTATTGGACGATGTGACGGGATTTTACTGGTAATCCGAACTTAGAGCTCGTGTAGTCGGCAGTAAATCATAGAGCTTAGCGAAATCTCACAAATATGTGTTGTTAGCAAGGCAATAAATAGTTTAATAAGCTTTCATTTTCATTCCGCATGAAGTCTTTGAGCCTTCCCTAGGAAAAAGGTATGCTTTTTATCCTTACTTCATAAGCATCATCCTATTCACTGCACACTGTCATATTAATTCACACGAAATCCTATGGACTGCACAGGCACCCTGTCACATTCACATATAAATCCTATGGACTCCACACTGTCATAATAATTCACATGCAAATCCTATGGAGTGCACAGGCACCCTGTCATATACACATGTATATCTTGTGGACTGTCATATTCAAAGTTAAATGCAAATCCAACTGACTGAGGTTGTAATACGCAATAATCGACTGTAGTTTTCAGCTACTACGACCCATTTGCTGGCACGGGCAGCGTATCATTGCTTGCTGCATGGCCGCCCATCAGCTGCAGCACGCCGCATTGCTCACAAACTCCGCATGCAGGCCTGCCGTGCAACGTAGCGTTCGTTCTTTGTTTGAGCCTACTGGCAAACTGCCAAACTCCCATCTGCAGTCGAAGGCGTCACTCGAAAACAAAATATCCTACTCTCTAAAATGCATATATTGTTGAATGTTCGGTTGGTTGGTTGGTTGGTTGGATGGTTGGTTGTTTGGTTGGTTGGTTGGATGGTTGGTTGGTTGGTGAGTTGGTAGGTCTTTCTGTCGTTATGTGAAGAATTAAAAAGAAGGAAAAATGTCAGCTGAATGGTGAGGGGGCAGTTGCCTGACCAAATTATTAAAATCTCAGAAATGAAACGTCTGAAGCACATCTGCTTGGTAGTGTAGATCCTGGATTGTACTTCCTTCTCGCGGCGATATTCTTTTTTTTAGCTCATGATACGCAAGTTGAATAGAAGCGCAACTAAGGAAAAGAAATTTTTATGGGCCACTAAACGAGAAAGCTGCCGGAAACAGGGATTTCATTGAAGTAATTGTTTCTGTCATTATTTACTGATAGCGAGGGCTGTTGGGAATACTGACAATAAGCTTGGCCGATGAAACTTTTGAGTTTTGTCTTAGTATGACCGCAGTTGCACTACGTAACTAGACTAGCTATGAGATAGTGTTGTGACGCCTGTTTTTCCTTTGCAGCTTCAGAACGCGCTCTGTTGTGTACGGTTCACTATCATAGATTCGTTATGCATCTTATATAAAACGTGTGAAATTTACGCCGCAGGTAGGCTTTACCGCTCTGAAATATTGGTCATAACTCGTAGAATTAGCATAATACTTTATAGTCACGTTAAGTTAGTTCAGTCAGCAAATGCAACTTTGATCAGCAGCTTTGTGGTAATAGTCAATCTTATTAATAATTTTGGTTAAATTGTCCCTTTTATTATCATATTATCTGTGATATATTTTACCACCAGGCGTCCATTCAAAATAATGCTCTTGTCGCCGTACTTGTTGCAGGGCCGCATTGCCTTTTGTTCTAACATAACAAAGACCGCATTAGTCAGGTCTACTTATGATTATTTTATTACCAAAACGTGAAGAAAACCCGACCGGAGTCGCTAATCGAGGCTAACATTCAAGCTTGTTGAAGGTGCATTCGATTCACACTCTCTCCGATCGAGATGATTTAATCCGCATGGTTTTGACTAGTCCGAACTTCAACTGGAAGCTCCTGATTGGCCACTTAGGATCGAGTTCCAGGACGTAATCGGCTTGGGATAATGGCTGGAGCTCGATCAGATGTGGTCAATCGAATCACTAACGATTGGAGTTACAGGCATAAAACTATAATGGCCGATCGGATTAGGTTGTATAAATAACAGTGTGCGAACTGAAGATTCTCATGTACCCCCTGCACTGGACTACCGCCTATATACTCCATAGCTCCACAATCCAGCCATATGGAAGAACTCTCTTTGTTCGAGCTCCCTGGCTCACTGCCAGCCTCCGAACTGTCTCAAGTCCAAGAAATTTACGGCCAGCTTCACCATAACTCTGGAATAAACGATGTTTTTTTCGTGTATAGATGACAGTTAACCTTGAGTTGAGGATCGTCCCCAAGAAATTTACGTCTTCTTTTATTCATCGGATGTTCTCTACGGCGGACAAGTTGCGCGCGTATCAGTTGCGGAAGCGATATCTTTGAGAAGCGCCATTCAATATCTGGAAACGTCGCTGGAATTTCGATGCTCGTGCTTGGTGTTATTTCTCTTGGCAGTAATTTGGCTCATAGTCTGCTTCAGTAGCATGATTTGGCAGTAGATTTTAGTTCCATACTTACGTGATTTTTATTTTTTCCGTTGGATTCCTAATATTTGCTGGCCAAAATAGTTCATGGTTGTAGTATTAATAAGAGAGACTAAAACTAACGTTCTAAAAATCATAATTCTAGTCGTAATTCGATCGTATCGTTTGTGCGACCTTGAAAATTAATAAGATGTTGGCGATAAGAGATTAGGTATGCTCTCTCGGAGTACTCTAGTCAAATATATATAAGTTTACCCTTCGTTAATACAGTACAAAACCCGTGTGTTCGTGAATTTTCTGGTACTAGTGTTTTGTTTACGAAAATCGAGAGTAGAGTGAGTTATGTTTCTTACCAGAGCCGCCAAAAACCCTGTGATGCAGATTGCATTCCATTTTGCATTCCATATTGCATTACATTTTGTATCATAGGCGCATGAGGTACAATTTTTATTTCTCACAGCAATTGTTGATGCACCTAGTAAAGAATGTTACTAATGATTAAGTTTTACGGTACATATGCCATAAATTTTTGAGTTGAGCGATGTGTAAATTCTGAGCGACTAAAAATGTATTTTACACCTATTACGATACCGCTCTCTATTCGTAGATAAACGTGAACTCTTTGGTTTCTTTTGCAATCTTTGAAAGTGCCGTCCTTTGATTTCTCCTTGGGATTGTCTTCATCTTTATCTCTTTTATTATCCTATCCTTGCGGTTTTGAATATATTTTTCTTATTTAAAATAAGTTATTTTGTTGCCTATTGTACTTCATTCAACATCCGCAGCAAAACCCAAATGTTGTAGTTTTTTAGCGTGATTATCTTGTTCATTTTTTTACATTATTATCCTTTTCATTATTCATTATTTTCTTCGTTTTATTGTTTTGATATTGGAGGTCAGTCGCTTCATGATTGCATCATAAAGTGAACGACAACCGATATTTCAAATACGCCCTAACAATATTTGCTTCAGATTTGCAAGAACTTCTTACCTGTAAGGTTAACTCATTTATCGAGTACACTAACATGGGATATTAATTGTAAAGGGAAGATATTAGAGCTAACATTGCAGATAAAACAAGACCCCATTTATTTAAACTACCCCGTTCTCTGGGTGTCAAAATTTAAGTACTAGCTAAAAACGTACAGTCATTGACTGTTCCTTAAGGTAATTTCATAAATGAATAGCAGACAGTTTTATTAGGCCACCAAGGGAAATTTCGACAGTGAACCTTAACTGTAACAGCCAAAGTGGGTCACTGCTGAGTGCCCTCCAGCTCCCATGAGGGAAATCTTAAGCGATTATCTGATATTAATCGATACTGCCCTTATGGACATCTGATACGCGTCTATCAGTTTCGATAAGGTACTGTGACAAAGGAAGCGTCTCAATATAGAGACGGAGCCACAATTTAGGCTTCTTGAAATTTATAATAACAAGGGTCTAAAGTCTGAACGTCGTTAGAAGGGAAGGCTACAGCGTCTAATCCAGTGAATGAGCCCAGCTAGTGCTAAGAATTGCGACTGAACTGGTAGTCTATTACGGCTTTCCGTTCTTCATTAATTAACCCTAATGTTTTGCTGAGCACATACGCTACGAGCGAAAACTATGGTACATTTTTTTTTTAAACTAAAGTTTCTTGAACACTCATGATTGAATTTAGTTAAAATTTTATAAATACCGTACGAATTATCGTACAGCATAAAAACTAAGTCTAAGTTGTCTTTGAATGATAAACAAATCAAATATATGACCAAAACGAAGGGACACAAAGACTAAAAAATCAGCTATTTAAAATGCTACCTATCCTATTTTCTACATTATAACGGTTGTGAATAAGTTTGCAATTTCAGTCTATAAACAGTCCATCGTGTCAAAGTTGAAGAAAATTGATATCTTTATTAGGAAATTAATAACAAAATTGTGTTTGCAGAGTTATAGCACCTAGAAGATACCGTAGTTGAAAATGTGAGACTGTCTAAGAGTGTCGTTGGTAAAACTGTGAAGGTCTACAACGACCCTGGTAGGGTATGAACCCCCAGTAAAATGAGTAGATCGAGAAAACCATTTTCTAAGGGTGAGATAATCACAAGAAGACTGCCTCAGCAAAATAGAATCATGTCTGCAACAAGTATTTCGAGGAAAGTCAATGCTACCAACAACATGAATGTGACATGGGTAACTGTTAGTAGATGTTTAAACGGAGTTGGCTTGTTAACTAGCACGATCACAGGTGATGAAACCTCTTAGAGAAAAATGAAACGATTTTTCAGATTTTCTTTCGGACGTGGTCCAATGTTTTACTGCGCGAAAAGCAAATTGAAAACAAACTTTATATATTCAGCTCTGATAGAAAACATTCGTAAAAAAAACTTGCTAGTGAAAGACTGGACACAAAGTGCAAAAAACGGGTTAGGTAGGAGGTGGCAGAGTCATTGTGTCTGGGATGTTTTCTAGACATGAGATAACTCCTTTCATCCGCCTGAACAAAAGAGGAAATACAGAACTGCGCAAGAACCTACTTCGAGATCATGTTATTCCAAAATTCATCATGTGACAATCCCAGTTTTTTGCAAGATATATATAATGTACCATGCGAGAAGACTTAAGTTGGTCATGGATCTAAAAGAGTAATATTTTGAAATTATGTACTGAATCAGTTCGGTCGGTGCTTCGTGCCCTTGTCGGTAAATGTTTGGAATTTGTTGCCGGCATCGGCTTTTAGTCGTATTGGCCTGCAGGCATTTAAGTCAGCTGTTAATGGTTTTCTGCTGGATTTCCTTTAGCAGCGTTTTAGGCTTCCCGGTGTTGCAAGATGTTTCATTTGGGTTGTATTACCTGTCCGTGGGAGCGTGAAATTTAATAATATTGGTAATAGTATAAGACCATGGGAATCTAAAAATGCTGACGAGATGTGGCTTAAACTTCAAGAGGGACGGTAAATTATTATTTCAAAAGAATGCCTTGAGCTGGTACAGTGTCGCAACAAGAGGTGTGCAGCTGTGTTAGAGAATAAGGCCTTTTTTGCAAAATTATTAATCAGCGATGGTTTTTGCTCTATTCAGAATCTGACAGTTACATTTAAGTAATATTTTTTTACTTCAACCTTGATATTTGACTACACACGTACCAATATTAAAGTTCATTTGCTCTGATTTTTATTCCGTTCCTTCAAAAACAATTGAAACTTATACAGTTTATTAGGATAAACAGTAGGTAAGTAATATTTGTGAAAAATTTCATTTAAATCCAATACCTAGCGTTGATGAAATCACAATTTTCAAAAACTGTTTCATAGTTGGCTGGCTAACGTTTAATTGCCAGTTCGATTACAATCTTTCGGAGTTTCCTATTCATACGTTCTAATTTACTCATATTTTTACGATTAGTTTTGTTGTGTTTGATAAATTTCAATAAACATCGGCACCATGTACACGGCTAGGCTGAAAACACGTAGAGCGCGCGGTAGGTCGACCCGCTGTCAAGTGACTTGTTTAAACAAATAACTTGGTTATCTGGGCACAAACACCGCTGTGTAAATGCTTGACAGCGTTTACAGGACTATTGGACTGCTTGGTCGGAACCAACAGTAACACAGGCTGTAAAACTACGCCAGGAGGGCCAATGGTAATAGGTTAGTGCTGTTTTCAATATGTATAACAATTTTCGGTTGCCTTATAGAAGTTATTTACCATTTTCCTTCTAGGTGACCAGTAAGTACGTAAAGGCTAGTGCTTACATTCCCACCGTAGCACCGTCTAGGCTTCCGTGTACGAAAAAACGGTTGCCGATACACCAAAATACATTGAATGAAGTGTTTCGGTGAACGGCTACCGATCGTAACGCGTTATTGAGCGGTGGCTAATACTGGTGTGGCGCAGGTAACCCTCAGGTTATAACTGCAGCATGACTTTGTGCTGTACTCACTCATGAATGCTGTTTTAAAAGTGAATATTCATATAAAAACTCTTTCTTCTGTTTATAACCTTTCGGGGCACAATTTAATGAGTTTATCTATTCTCCTTAAAATATTGCCTTTGGTATTTTAAACAACGGGCAATAACTGTAATTAGCGCTTGGGCTCGCTCACGGCTTTGGGACGTTATTCAAGCAGGTTGATTAAAAACGTAATTGCACAAACGCGGTACAGTAACCCTATTGTAGCTTGCGCGGCATATGTCAAAGCAATTAGGGCGGGTTCATCGTGATAGCTTAATCTCAGAAAATTCTGCGCTGCTCTAAAGGATTGAATTTGAGGCTATCGGTTTGAAATTATAGCATGAAACTCGATCTACAGCAAAGAAAGTAACGTTCATGCAGGAAGTTCAGCAGTAGTTAAAACTTATCAGATTAACTTCTCGAGAGGCAGAACTGGGAGAATCGATGACTAGCTCAAGGTAGTGGACATAAAGGTGATAAAACTATTGTACAGTATACTTGAAGTTTTCAGTGTTACAGGAGTTGTCACCTAGTTTCTGAAGTTCGTCACCTGTCGAAAGAGCTCTAAGTCTTTTTTCAAGGACTTGCATCACCAGTAGGTGTTAAACGCCATTGCTTCAACGTGATTTTCATTTTGCATATGGAGGAGCTTAAAAGAGATACCTATACTTAACTCAATACAGCCGTATTTTTTGTAATAATGTGCATATTGCACGATCCTTTTCTAAATGGTAACTCGGGTAGTATCTTTTTTACAACTTCAGACCCAAGGAACAACCATACAACCCCGCTAGCGCAGAGCAGCACTGTTTCCTTGGCTCATTATTAAGACTGCGGGCCGGCGTGTGTTTGTTTGGCCAAGCCTTCCCATTGATGGGGAGGATAGAGCGCTCTTACGCTCGGCCCTTGTGAAAAAATATCCTTCCTTTGATACAACAAACAACCGTCGTCCCTGGCACAACATTCGGAAAACGTAGCCCGTCGCACGC
>LQNS02278070.1:31932506-31954546 GCA_001587735.2 Parhyale hawaiensis
ATTGATGGGGAGGATAGAGCGCTCTTACGCTCGGCCCTTGTGAAAAAATATCCTTCCTTTGATACAACAAACAACCGTCGTCCCTGGCACAACATTCGGAAAACGTAGCCCGTCGCACGCAGTCTGCTCGTCTGAGATTTTTCTCGAGGAAACTCAAACGATTTCACCACAATTAATAAATTCCAGGAGAATAGCTCTGTGATTCCGCTGGGGCAGTGACGTCATTCTGACGTCCAGTGATGGAAGTGCTACGTAATATTCTTAAGATATCTGTTTTTTCGGTAAAATTGGCAAAGCAATTTCTCGTTTTTATTATGATCCCCCTTTCCACCACGGGCAGAACGAAGTTCAACTGACAATATTCGAATAAATGTGATTATGTTATGCTGCAGGACCTCGATTTATTTCCAAAGTTATCTTTCCAGTAGGAATATCTGACGCAAACGTAATAATTTCTGTAGTTCAGTAAGACAATACTCATGAACCTATACGGTTTCTGTCTCTTCCATCATACTTTCATCATACGGGATGCATAAAGTATTTGCAGGAGGTGTACGGCATAGTTGTACTCAGCCTGTGACCTCGATACGGTTTATGGTACGCTCTGTAGTTATCGGGTGTGTTCAGTACGAATGTACCGTAACATCAAGCTTTACTCAAGGTACACTAGGCCTATTTATGATCCTGTTACTATAGATGATGATTGAGTTTTTGATGATATTTATGCTATAATTATTGTTACTAGCCACTCCACCAGGCAAGTTACCATAGATCGGTGCTCCCTAAATGCTGAAATTAATGAAAATGTGTTTTTCAACCGCACGGTAAAGAGGTAAGTAAGTGTCATTAGGAAATCTGCAGGATTGTAGCAAGTTCTGCATACTTTCTTTTTGTTAATTTTTTCTTTTGTGTGAGCATAATATGTTTAGTGCTAATGATGCCTGCAGATAAGTTCAGCGTGTTTATGAAATTACCCTGTGCGTGGTATCCCTTTGGAGCCACTGGGCCAATAACTGGTGCAATAATGTTGTTTACTATGGACTTGTGGGCCTATTTGTGAACCTATTGCGTTCCTAGTAAAATTATTGTAATAATAAAACCGTTCGGCTTTCGTCGACATGTATTTGAGGTGCACAGTTTGCTCGTCGGGTGTGAACAGTACCTACTTACTCTTCTACTTAGACCTGTTACAATACCTTGCGTGTAAGTGAAATACACAATATGGGTCTCGGTTGAATACACAAATAAAATAGTATGGCGTAGGACCTTCCGTCCAGTCTTGACATGTAGTTAATCCTTTAACGAGAGGCTGAAAAACCTTCTCGTAGAAATAGCATTATGGAAGTAATCATACATGGTCACTTGCCCAGTAAAGGTTCAAGATACATCATATGCCTGTCGAGTGCTACAGCACTGAAGCGTGCTACAATCCCGTACATGTATGCAAACTACAGACGCTGACTGTCAAGCAGTCCTACCTACAGTAAGACTGCGACCAGCACCAATAGATTGATGCCTCCAGACGACAGGCAAAATAATTATAGCTGGTGGCGTTTCCTTTCCTTGATGGACGATCGTGTGACTGAGAGGTCACCCAAGAGATGGCAGCACTGTTGCCATTGCTTTGTTTACATCCGTGGCTGAGGCAACAGGACAAAGTTATCCATTAATATCTGCCACGGCTGACTCGCCTTGTCAGTATGGTAGCTACTATAATTATACTGGGGTCAGTATCATCTTACGAATAGTATGGCAGTAAAGAAATAGCAACTGCAAAAACATAAATATCAACTGCCTGTCATGACTAAATTTGAGTGAAAGAAAATACATATGAATAAATATTATGACTCGTCAAAGTGATACTCTTACCATGTTATTTAGGTGAACTATTGAGATGGTATTGTGAATATTTCGTAATGTTGTACTGTTATCGTAGAACGTGGTAAGGGCAAAAACTGCAAACACTCCGGCTTTACAAAGTTTGTTGTCGCTATGTTATCATGTAGTAGTTTCTCAAACATCCTCTTGAGAACCACACCATACGGATTTATTGGATTTATTTAGTGCACCATTTAAGTTTTAGTAACTTTAGCGAATTGAAACCAACCATTAGGTTGTTACTTTGCTCTCATATAAAGAGACAAAAATTTCTTCAGTCACAGAAAATTCAAATGGTGTGGATTTATAGCTGTTACTATTAAATATCAGTAACTAGAGCACTCTGAGAGCGCATACTTCCGCCAAGTGAGGCAACGGTAGCAAAAAATTCAAATTGCTTCTGAAACCATTATTTTCTTTGTATAAACTTCAAAATCTAATCACTTGTGCCTTTTTATATTAATAACAGCTTGTACAATTTTCTTGCAGATCCGTTCTTAAATTTTTGAGTTACACTGTTAACAAACGTTATGACAAACATAAGTCAAACATAAAAACGAACAAACCGATCTGCATCAAAATTTAATCATTTATGTCTTTTAACATTATTAACAACCCTTATAAATTTCATAAAGATCCATACATTACTTTTTGAGTTATTGTGCTAACAAACATAAAATTAAAAACAGCGACAAACGAACGAACGAACAAACGGATTGTTACCAAAATTTGGTCATATACTCTTTGTTATATACTCAACAACTCATGTTATTTTCATCAAAATCCATCCATAACTTTTTGAGTTATGGCATCGAGAAAAATGAGGCAGACAAACAAACAAACAAACAAGCAAACAAACAAACGGATGGACATATCTTCACCAAAAGTTAATCATCTGTTTCTCGTGACATACCTAACAATCCCTGTAAATTTCATTCAAATCGGTTTATAACTTTTTGAGTTATCTTGGTGACAGACAGACAAATAGACAGACAGACAGACAAACACGACGAAAACATAACCTCCTCGGCAGATGTAATTAAGTTCCCGTAACTCTATTCGGATTAAAGCTGTTCATTAAGTTGTCACTTGGAGACGTTATTTTCTTCATGTTTCAGTAAAGTGTACTTCTATGTGGAAAACTTTGATAACATGCGACCTTGCGAGCATTATAGATCTTTTTGTAATTTTACATGACATGCTTATAAAAGGTGAACGTACAATCAGTCCGTAGGAACAACTCGCAGTTGAAAGTCGGACAGAGGTATGTTATTGCGACTTTACGTATGGGCGGCAGCCACTGATTCCACTCGCCTGTGGCATATCTGTGGCGGGTGGTGAAAAGTAGGGTTACGGTCAGAGGTTTTTCGGAGCAGGCCGTCGCACCGTGCTGGTGTCGGAGACCAGCTGGTCCTATGGAGTCTGAATTGGAATGAAATTAGTACCTTGCCTTTGCTTACAGTCAAACAAATTGCTAACTGTGTTGAAGTCAGGCACCCAAGTAACTCCTAGAGTTCGAGTCAGATACCCGCTAAGGCTAGGAGTTGGACTTTCTTAGTCTCTCCTACGATTCTACAGCCGTTGTGGCAAGCAGGTAAATTGCATTTGTTGCTATTGCAAGAACGTCATATGAGTTGCACTCCTTTCAGTGATACTGAGAGCAGCTGTAGAGGTATATATTTGAATATACTGTCTTAGCCATTAACTGAATTTAGTGCACCCTTGGCTAAGGTTCTTCCATCCGAATAATTAGAAGCAGCAAATTCAGAGGGACCCATAGGATGCTAAAGCTTGAGTTAAGCCTTCAAGATGTCTTTCCATTCTTTCATGCTGCTCCGCTGCTCCGTGCTCCAGCTCCAAATCTTTTGAAGAAGTCAAATTTTTCGTGTAAGTTTAACTTTCGAAGTTAGAGTAAAGTTAGCGTGACGGCACCGGATGATGCAACAGGGAGCCACAGTACACTATGAGGTAGAACGCCAGTGTTAGGAGGAGTCAACTCCTGACCACAGGAAACTCCGAATGCTCTATGACGTAATCTCCGACGCCGCAGAATTTGATGATGTCACTGATGCTAACACCGCCGCCAAATTCTATTAAACTCTTGAATGGGTAAGGTACTTGCACTAAATATGGAATAAAAATAGAATTTTACAATCACAATTTACCAAGTTTTTATATTATGCGAACTAAACGTGAAAATAAATATATGCATCCAGTAGTTTAAGTCGCACTTCTTAGTGAACATTTGGAATAGACTTCTCTCGAAAGCTGTCAGAGCAGAGGCTGTCAACTTGTGCTAAAACGGTCTAGACAAAAGCTGGAAACAGCACCCTCCACGACTTCGAACTCCTCTATGATTCATGAACTCTTAATCCTCAAGTTCTTTAGCGACTGCTGCACTTTATCATTTCGCATGTCCAAACAGATTTAACATATCAGGACACCCTCGAATCTGCTGCAACAAATCAAACTTGCACGGTCTCCTTCTTGGCCGAGAATTTCCCCTAGACATCTTAATTTTTCTTTTAAGTTGACATAACATTAAGCGTTCATCACAGCCGTCAGTGTCAAACATCGAACATGCGAGATATCAGGAGCCTATATGCTTTTTTTTTCACTGACACATGGCAATTCCATTTGAAAACTGTTGCGTGGCCTTTCTTCCGGTAGAGCAGTAGCTCTTAATTGCTAACTGCATATTAGTCTTAGCATAATGCATAAGCCTGCCGAAAAAAATAATATTTATATGCTGGTATTTCTTCGTTCCGAATTTTTACACTTGACTTAAGTTTATGTGGTACTACTGGGGCACGTCTGTAGGACAGTGCAAGAAAACGCTGAAATGGTGTTTATAAAATAAGTTATTGTGACTGTTCGGGCTAATTATTTCACAATGTACCTCTGTGATAATTGAGCTGCTAGCTATCTATTAAGAAAGCCTGTAGACGCAACTCTATACCTTCCGGTAAGTTGCCAGTTGGTGGTTCAGGCTTGTCAAGGTCTAAAATGTGATAATTGTGTCCTACAATTCTACCCAATCAAAAACTTTCAAACGATAGTGCGACATTATACGATGTCTCTCATTGTTGATGATTTTTTCCTAAGTGTTTTCGGTTTTCCGATAAATTAGCAGCAAACTCAATTAACATATGTTTCTGTACCAAACAGTAAACTGAAGACTAATGTGTAACGATATAAATCACGGTTCGTGTCCAACCTCCTGTATGGCAAAAGATAGGCAGAAATTCGATCCTCAAATTAGTAAAAATTCAATGTGGGTAATATAAACAGCTAGTAGAATCAACAGCCCGTATGACGCGAAATAGCTATTAACTTCACAGTGAATTGAATTGATACTTGAAAGGATCGAAGAGAAATAAAATATGCTTCAGAGAGTCATTGTTTAATATTAATTTTCAGTCGGAGTTCCCTCTCTTTGTCGGGCTTTTCCTCTTTCCTGTACAGGTTCAGATGAACATTGGTGGGTGTATTTGAACTCTGTAGCTCAATCTGCAGGAGTCACTTCAGTGCTAGATGATAATTTGGTATTTGATACGACGGTAGAAAAGATCCCGTTTTTTATTTTATTTTTATTTATAGCTTCATGAAATTGAGTTCTCTGTTATTTCGCCTGGATGGCTGATGTACATACGTTCCAAGAGTATGCGCGCTACGGATGTTATTCCATAGCTAAATCACGACTGCGGCCCATGAGGGCTTGAACAGCGAATAGTGTTTGAGCTGAGATCGCAGTTTACCGGCCATCATACATATATTTTTTTATAACCGCTGGGGTACACTATTATACATGTACATACCGTATATCAGACACGTGTCATGAGGGTAATCTCACGGTAGACAGTATCAAAACATTTGTCTGTATATAAAAATATTTGAAGATTTTACTGCAATATAATTATTCTAACCATTCGTAATTAAGTCAAATTACGTTCATATTTATCACAGAAGAAACTAGAGACCACTCTGAAAGTGCATACCTCCGCCAAGCAAGGCAACAGTAACGAAGAATTTAAATTGGCAAAAATCTAATGAAAATCTAATCGTTTGTGCCTTATGATAGAATTAACAATTTCTGCAATATTCTTGACGATCCATGCACAACTTTTTGAGTAAAGCTGCTAACAATCATTATGGCACATATAAGTCAAACACACAAACGGACCAACAGAGCTACAGCAAAATTTAATCATCTGAATATTTTACATGACTAAGAACTCCTGTATTTTCATAAAGATCCAATCACAACTTTTCGAGTTATTGCGATAAGAAGCTTAAAAATTCAACCTCGCAAAAACAGACGAACGAACGAACAGATCATCAGAAAAATTTGGCCATTTACTCTTCGTAACATACCTAACAACTCATATAAATTTCATGAAAATCCGTCCCTAACTTTTTGAGTTATGGCACAGAGAAAAAAAAAATAGTCAGACAAGACAAAGAGATGGACGGATTTCCACCAAAAGGTAATCATCTGTAACTGTTAACATACTTGAAAATCCCTGAAAATTTCGTAAAGATTGGTTCATAACTTTTTGGAGTTGTCTTGCTGACAAACAGGCAGACAAAGAGATACATGAACAAACACTACAAAACATAACTTCCTTGTCTGAGGTAAAACTGCAGCTAGTAGAAAATTTAATTCATGGTACGCATTGCTTACCCTACACAGCACACGGATGCCGTTCATGGGCTCCACGTTCTATCGGTATACTATATGTCTCTGCTTTCTTCCTCTGTGAAATTACAGTTATAACGGAGACTTAAACTACTTATTATAAAACATAGTATACCAGTTACAGTTGTTAAAAACAGTGCAACCAACATAGACGGTCAGTGAATGCATGGTAACCCTTTACTGACGATATCCAGACAAACATACTAGCCGTCTAGCTACTGTTCATAAGGACGGTACACGACGTCATAGGCGCATTCTACCTAAGAATATTCCGGCTCGTCCACCTCTGTTGGAGAATATCACGCACCTACCGTTCCAAAGATGGTTCTATGGCCGATAAGCGGTCAGTACCACGGCATCAAATCAGGCGTATGGAATAGCGCCAGAGGCCCTGCACGGCGTGCGTAAACAAGATAGAGCGATTGCGTCTGTCCCTAGGCATAACGAAAGGTTAGTAAACAAACTTATACCGTATGGCTGATAAACACAAGAGAAATAAGGAATAGTAAATTAAATTTTTCTTCTAAATATTCCATAATGATAGATTCCGTCACAGACCTGTTGATTTTGTTGTTAAATACTCAACGACTTTCCTAACTTATGCTATATCCAGAAGCTGAAGGGTTAGATTCAAACGTAGCTTCATATCTTGATTGCATTTCGCAGAATTGCAGAACACAAATGTAAGGAGAGACAGAAGTCTCTACCAAGTCCACAAAACAGAAGTCGCAGAAGACGAGTGAGTCGCCGAGAGCAGCAGATATTTTCGCTGCGCCTGGGGCCGGATGCTCAAACGCCTTGTAAAGTTACAAGCACCGTAACTGTACAGCTGCAGCCACGAATGCAGCCATGTAACCGCTGAAGTTTTATATTTTTACTCCTCGATTTAACATCTGAGTCTGTCTATGTATTATTTAGGTTTGCATCATTCGGAGGTTCATACCACTTTGATCATAACTTTGTCAAGATCAGTGCAATAAAGTACAAAATCTTAGCCGCAATATCGGTACTTCGTCCAGGAACTGCACAGTTTACGTTACCGTAACTTTACAAGGCATTTGCGTATCCGGCGCCTGTACCACAATTTAGACAACGAAGAAATTCGGGCCAGTTTTGCCCCACACTTGTTCGGGTGAGTCCAATACACGTCCTCCTGCAGAAGTCCAATACACGTCCTCCTGCAGAAGTCCAATACACGTCCTCCTGCAGAAGTCCAATACACGTCCTCCTGCAGAAGTCCAATACACGTCCTCCTGCAGAAGGACTCCCGAAAAGTTCAGCCCTCGAGAGGTTAGCCCAACCTGATAGCTAAATTCACGGGCCGAGAGGCACGCCATACGGTCCTCAGTAATTAAGAAACTCGAACTTTTCTACCGGTTGTAAATACCTCTTTTCCCAGAAGTAGACTACTCGAGTCGAAAAGACATAACAACATCAGCAAATTAATTTTATAAAAAATAATTGTCTTTTCAGGTTTTATATATTTTGTCGACTCTTGACAATTCTCGTTATATTTCTGTATTGATTCCCGTAAATCATCATGACGATTCTAATACGGGAAACACTTGGGCTGCGGCTGAGACTCATCCCTTTCAATTGGTGGCTATTTATCTATCAAGCCCGTGAACTCATTCGCTGGTGTATTATTCGGTATTCGTTGGCACAGAATTTATTTCGGGAATCCGTTCTCGGCCATATAGGTCTGCAAGCTTTCAAGTCAGCCTCGAATGTTTGTTTGTTTTGATCTTTGCTGTTTAACCCATAAACTACGAACGATGGAAAGATCCATTCCAGAAATGGTATAAAAGATACGCATGCCGCAGTTAACGGGTCAGTGCCCTTTGGCGACCAGGCATGTATAATGAAACACAGTTTGCTACTTGCCGGCTTGGTTATTTGCTAAGTTGGTAGGTCCACATATTGGCCTAAAACTTTATAATATGACGTCGTTAGGCAAATAGATATATAGAGCTTTATGCCACCTTTCTATTTCCTGCGAACCTACTTTTGCAGGGTAATTTCTTGGCGGATAAGTGGCCGGAGAACTTGCTAACATCCCGGGGCCGAAAGTTTTAAACGTTACAAACGGTTTTTCGTTTCATACTAAAACCATATTGTAATGGCGGAAAGCTGTAATGAGATTCAACTGTCGGCCTCGCTTCCATGTATTAAAAAATATATTATTATAGTAATAATAGAAAGGGCCGCAAGGCCGTTGTTCTTAAAGCTTGCAATACTTGCGCCAGGAACGCTGTGCACAAAGCCTTCGCGAAGAGGGAGAGAAAACATAAGAATAAGAGAAGGCAGCAAGGAGGCTACGGTGAGCGCTTGTAATAAAAAGATGAGACGGTGTCAGTGCAGTATGTATGAAATTTAGGCATAGTTTGTGTGCCTAAAAGTTATTGGTAAAGTGCCTGTTCTAGCTGAACCGAACCCATCCTAAATAGTCTAAGCTATTCTTAGCTAACCAACCCTTATACGACGTATACTTTGAGGTACGCCACATATTGGCTCTGTCCCCACACCGATAAGATTAGAAAAGGCAGAGAGGATATGATCGAGAGGTCGCGCGGCATGAGTAGCGGCAGCAGCGATAGCCGCCCGAGCTTCGGTGCGTCAGCCGTCGCTCTCAGATTCAAGATCTGAGTAACGTACGTTTCCTGTGAGTCAGGCACGTGAGTGTGAGTTACTCACGAGCCGCCTAAGAGGCGACTGCAGTGTCACTGCATTTGTGCCGCTAAAGGGCCTTTCTACACGTTAGTCGTTCGCACGTGATCACCCATCCACTCGTCCGAATATGTTACTTGCTCGTTTTCTGAGTTGTATTTCACTCCAACTTTGAAGAGATATCCGTAACTTGCCTATGACACTTGTCGAGGAAACTGTTTTGATGGTTAACATTTTGATTACTTTTCGTGGGGTACACCAAGTTATGTTGACAACGACGCTGCAAACCATTCGACTAGTGGATGAGTGACTATGCGTTAAAAAGACTAACGTGCAGACTGGCCCAAGTATAATGTATTTTGCCATTAATTTAAAGCCAATGCATTTTTTGCCCCTAGACCCAACGTATTTTTGCTTACGCAGCCAATGAATTTCTGTCTCTACGGTAGATGAAATTTAGCCTCGCAGGCCAATGCATTTTTGCCTCTAATTGATAAATGCTTTTTGGTTCTAAAACCAATGCTTTTTTAATCGAATGCGTTATTGCCTCTATGCTTAGCGTATATTTGCTTTTCCAGCCAATGCAGTTTTGCCCCTACGATAAATGCAGTTTTTCAGCTAAGGCCAATGCATTTTTGCATTTTTGTATCGAAAGTAAATAAACTTTTGTCTCCAAACCCAATGTATTTTAGCCTGTAAGGCCAATGCATATTTACCTGTAAGTCGAATGCACACGAGCGGCAGAAGGTCCCGACACTCGCAATTGCATGACAAAGTTCTACTAACAGACTGGGGTGAAGTTGCCTAAAGAGCAAATATTCGAAAGGATGGATCTCGGCCACCCTTGTTCGTCGATCGTGCTTGAGCCATTCAACGCAACTTCCAAACCAGTTTTCCCCTCTTAGCATTGCACTGTTGCCATCTATTTTTTTAATATCATGTCCTGTCATTCCGTTTTTCTGTGTAAGCAAAACCTAGACGCTATAATTAGAAGAATAAAAAGAAAATCGTGAAATACCGCTATAACAGCGAGGCAGAAATTAGTTGTTGTAACACAAGCTACGTAATAGTATAAAAATTTATCTATAGTTAACATGGATGTAATAAAAAATGTACCTATAAATATTACCATATTCATAATTTTTAGTTTCATGTTATGCAACTTGCCGATATTGTCCCGAAAGAATTCTACTCCAAGGAGCGTTACCATACACACTTACGGTGAGTGTGAATAAAAATATGGTGGCAAGCTTGACCATACGGCAATTTCTTCCCTTCAGAATTATTCGAAAAATGTTGCTAGTGTGCATCCGCCTTTACAATGTCGTGTTAACCCTAAATCGATTAACCAAAATCAGGTGTCTCATAAGAATAGCATTACTTGAAACATAGAGAAAACTGACACTCAGTAGTTTATGAGTAATTACCTCCGCCATGGAGGTTAAATGTTTTTGTCCTTTTTTTTTTTTTTTGTTTGTTTGTTTGTTTGTTTGTCTGTCTGTTGCCAAGATAACTCAAAAAGTTATGAACGAATCATTACAAAAATTACAGGGATTGCTAGTCTTATTAATAGTAATAGATGATTTACTTTAGGTGAACACCCGTTCAACTGTTTGTTTGTCTGTCTATATTTGTTTAGTACCATAACTCAAAAAGTTATGGACGGATTTTTATCAAATATGCTTGAGTTGGTAAGAATTTTACGAAGAGTAAATGACCAATGTTTTGTGATGATCTGTTAGTTCATTCGTTTGTTTGTCGCTGCGTTTGATTTTATTCTCGTTAGCACAATAACTCAAAAAGTTATGCATTTCCCAGATAACTGAGCACTTACATTCGCTAATAGGGTTTTAATCTGTAAATTTGTTTTTACTCCAGTGTATGTGACTAATCGCAAAACTCCACAAATTCAGCTGTAAAGTTTAGTAACAATTAGCACAGCAATTCCTGTAAATTCTAGATCATGTGATTATTCGTATGACCTTCTTCAGTTCAGCTTTAAAAATTTACTAATATTTTCAAGCAAAACTACGCAATTGCTATCTAAAGTCATGTGACTGTTCTCATAACCTCCAAACATTTTTTTTTTTAATTAGAGGGGCGGCAGGAGACGAACCAACAGCCCCATTCCCAGAAAGCCGCCAGGACTTACATCTCGACCCTCTATGAGCTACTGCCATTGTCAATATCATTTAGATGACTGAGGAAAAAAAGGAGAAAAGAAGGGAAGAGAGGAAATTTCAGCCAAAGAAACCATCATACCACCACTAAGCTCTAAAAACCAACCAATAGCAATAACCTGCTTACATAAAGTTAATATGGCTTTCGCCATAAACGTTCAACCACTTCGCAGCTGCTTGAGCATTATGACTCTATTCTCGACCTACTATGCTAAGACAAAAGTGTGAACGTAATATATTTAGATTTATTTTGCCAAAGCATTCGATAAAGCAAAGTGCCAGGTAAACCTGCTGTAAGCGGCTACGTGTACTGTGGGGATAACTCGCTGTTAGCCGCCCCGGACTGCAGCATCGCCTCTGCACAAGATGGGTGACATGCATAACGCTCCCTTGACCTAGTCCAAAGTATCATCAAAGGTAGCAGGAAATCCGAAGCTTTATCTAACTAAGCTCATCTCACCATTTTCATAACCTCCAACAGCTCAGTATTAAAAATCTACCACTACTTCAACAGGAAACGAGTATTTTTATCTAGCCTCGTAGGACAGTCGGCACAACCTCCGCGCACCAGCTGGGCCGCGTGCAACAGAAGCAGCGATCAAGGGGCCCAAGCAAAACACTGCCGGGGCTCAACCTGCCGCATCAGTGCGTTCACTTTACGGAAAAACGGTCACGGAAGTGCTGCCTGCACGCGATGATTGCCTCTGTAAATACCTAAATCTAGGCAGTTTTATGCTGCTGTGTTAATGCCGACGCTAATTGCAGGATTTTACGGACTGATCCAGAGAGGATCCAGCGTAGAATACGCTCGTGTATAGCGATAGCTTAGGAGGGAACAAATGGACAGTGTGCGAAACTACGTTTTAGGGGTTTAAACGTCAAAAATGTATTTCAGTTTCTTATAGAAATAGCGCTGAATGAAACGTCCTCCATTCACGGAGTCTGTTCCTCAGTTTAGTACTAAATCAGTATATCAGGCGGCCAAACTCATACAAATCGGTGCATAAATTAATAAATACACAGCTAAAATGTTTCAATTGAATCTTCTGAGCACGGAAACTTCGCGATTAACTAAATTATGACGTCCAAGCTTACTGTATCCTCTTACAGATGTTCAGTACATCACTCGTATCTGGATACAGGTAATGGTACTTAGATGACTTAGTCTTATCAGGACTCCGACGGATCTGTCATTATGACCTAGCTTCATGTCAAAAAACATACTTTTCGTTTTCAAAATAATTTTATTTTAGCCAAACTGCAGTCAGAGTGAAAATTCGAATTTTATCATTGAGAGAGAGCCAGTAACATTGATACACAGCAGGTGTATGATTATTTTGGCGGTTTAACATATATTTTTCCACAATGATATATGTTAAACCGCCAAAGAAGACGTCATTTTATTGAACTAGTTGGCTCAAAATTGTTAAATTGCTCGCCACAGTCTAATTTGCTCAACTCGTTCACCTGGCTGGACACACTCTAACTGACTCAATAGTATCAACTAGTTGGACACACTCTAACTGGCTTGTAACACAGGAAACTATAGCAGCTATTCAGTTCGCTATCCTCGCACCAGCACAAGGTCACAGTCACAAATGCTGGGGCAGGAAGAGTCTAATTACCGAACGTATCGGTCGTAAAAATGACCCATTTGTTTTATAGGGAATGCAGAGCTGCACCTGCCTGCTGGAGGTGGGATTAAGTTGACAATGTGTAATTCTAAACCAGACAATGCAAACTGAATACGGTGGCGACTTTACGAATCCAGCGACGTATTACTCGATGGGGAAATTCATCGCATATGTAACATTGAGGCTCCGTGCGCTGCACTTGGAGGGCGTTGCGAGACTCGATGAGAAATTAATTGGCAATTATCTGCTTAATATTAGATCAGATATTGATATTTGAATATTTCAGCTATAAAAAGTGAAGCTGGGAATCAACACACGTGTGTGTGTGTCTGGTGATTGCTCTGCTTTGGAGACGTAAAAACTGACATCTGGACATAGCATCAGTCATTGTGAATATAGTGGAAACATTCTCGTCTTAATCACGTCATTTATTGAGAGCCTCGAGTGACGTCACAGCCAATCGTACAACGACAGATTCGACATGCACCACTCTGACTTTCTGCTACGTCACTCGCGGCTTTGATTTGGTCATGACCATTTGGGTTTTGCCGTCTGCAAGCGAATCATTTAATGTTGGTCTGCAACCACTTCGTCACTGGGAGTTTTCACCAAATACTTGCAGAACTTCCACTTTGTTTTTGTCTATCATTTTATCACACCATATCCTCATATGTTGTGATGCGTTCGTTTCTTGTAGTTCATCAGTGTTTTCTTTAAATGGCGTGCGCCCACTGGAACCTTCTACCAACTCTTAAATTATAATGTTGTTCCTGCGGGACCGTCAGTGACATGTATCAGAAAATTCCAGAGGTGCTAATCAAGTGTTTGTTGCCAGGTATTAATCAGTGTCGTAAGGGACGTGCTGTTATATTGCATTCCTGTTGGGGTCTTGCAGCGTGAAAAATTGCAACCGTTGCCCAGGATGTTCTTACAAACTTATGAGAGCTACAACTATCGATCAGCGTAGCAAGCTCAACAATAACGGAGTTTTGTGTTGGTGGTTTGTTGTGTTATACGTACAAGTCGCTTCTTTACCTACTTACACGCAGGTAATCTCGTTATATAAATCTCAAAAATCTGTTGTGCAAATCTCGTTACGTAAAACACGTGTTTGCTGTTATTACCCCTTGCTATTTTTGCTTGCTCAAGGGTAAATCCCGTTATGTAATTCCCATAAGTCCTATTTGGTGTCTTTCTTAATTTCTTTATTTGCACATGATACATCTCATTAGCCTTGGGAAAAATAAATTCATCCAAGACCATAATTCAAATTCTATATTGCTAGTTGAAAGCTTCGACTACACCTGATATTGCAATGCCAACCAAATACGCTTGGCTGCGCATTTTTCTCAACATTTTCTCGAATGACTTGATCTCAAATTGCTCCACTTTTCTCCTCCCAAATTCCTTTAGATTGTTGGAGAGTAAAATATGACGCGCTCTTGGCTGTTTTCTGCTCTGACCGAGCAGAAAGAAAACACCAACTTAAAATTATAGTCGATTGTTGATTTTTTTTTATTCCGGCCAAGACCTAAAAAAAAAGACTTTCTAAAAGCTTTTTGTACGGTTTGTATCACTTTGTAAATAAGTGAACTAGTCTTCGTTGAACAAATTCCTTCCCTTAATTCAATCTTATTTTTTACTGAAGCTCACTTTTTTACGTTGTCTAATCAAAGTTTACGCAAACAAAAGTTTTATCTTTGTTAAACTGAACTCTCTTTTCAAAGCAAGCATTGTTTTTCAGCGTCAGTGTTGCATTTATTTGTAAGCGAACTGTACAGAGTCAAAGCGGGTGTCAACACACTATGTGTATGATACCTGCCTCAAGTGCATGTTTCTCCTGTGTGGTTTGACTTGGAAAAGTTCCAATACACGCCTGCAGCTCAACCATAATGAACTCAGGGCCGCAAGTGTGGCCGCAAGTGCCCTGCTCTATGGCACTGAAAGTTCCCAGCACAGTCATCCAGTGTATGTATTTTAACTAACATCTTCCCTTGTGTGGCTGAGGGACAAACAGACAGACCGAGAGCTAGGGCTTTTATCCTGTTCTAAAAACGTGTTCGATTCTCCATTCATAAGGGAGCTAATCTAATCCAATAAGATTTAACTTGTCCGGAATTTTACTTTAAGTCTTTCATCCGCCACTTCTAGGCGAGAATCGCAAGGGATAACAGATGAGGGCTTGAGATTCTGAAAAGCCTAACCCAAGGTAAAAATTGCCGCTTTTTTATTGGTGATAAACGAAGGACAGCGCTTGTGTATGTGCTGCTTCGCTTGAATTGCTCTTTCTCCCTGATTGGGGCTATTTGGTCTCTTTTCGAGTAGCGCTTTTTTCACCAATTTGACACGTGATGGACACAGAAACTCATTCATGTCCCGTGGTACGTTTGGGAACATTATTTAATAGTGCTATTGCTGCGAAAAAATAATCTTTTCGTACCTAAACCATCACCTTTGGTGGCCATAACACTATTTGTTACGTCCACAAATATGTGCAGTAGATACGAATACGTTAAAGTTAGATGTGATCGTCAATGGGTTGATAGGCAAGCTTTAGCGTTTGCGTGGTGGCAGCACTCTATGGTCTCCGCAGTTGCCGGTATTTTTGTTCTGGTCCATAGAAACCTGCGCATTTCATAAACATTTCAATCAGTGTTATTCTTTTGAGATACCGGCGTTTTACTTGGTTCTGGTGTAGTTAAAGGATTAATAAGAAAGTATTGCCTGGCATAGAGGCAGCACTGCGTACAGGCAAGCGCGGGTGCTACAGAGAGAGCGGCAGTAGTCGGGCGTGAGGTGCGGTAATATCGATTCCGGAAGGAACACGAGCCGAGGGAAGAGGAAATAAGCTGGAGCTGCGATGCGGCCACGCGGGGGAGAGCTGGGGTGGTGCGGTGCATGTGCACCGTGGAGATATTGTGAGAGGTGCCACGGTGGAAGAGAGTGGCACTCTCGGTACCAAACGGAAATGCGGCGGGAGGTAAAAAATATTGCTCTTAAACCATTTGCATTTTAGTGTGAGTTCGGAAGCAGTTGTTTTCGTAGATCTATGAAATTCAGTGTACGCTTAGATGTGCTATATTGTATTAGGTGCTGCTCATATTTGAATCTAATATTCAACACCAAATAGTGCCCGGAACCTGAGATAATTATATGATGAGAAATGATAATAATGCAGTAACGCTGCTATGGTGATATAAAGGATAATGTAGTCATTATTAGGAACACAGCCGCCATTACAGCAATGTGCATGCTTGTACTCATTGAGGGAGATATTTAAAACCTTTGAAGTCAAGTTAAGAAGCAATTTTTGCAAGAAAGTACCACGTCACAAAATTGTATTCTTGGCCATCCAAGGGACAAAATGATATTTGGAGCCCTAATCCGATACCGAAGAAGAATGCTAGTAATAGGTTTTTAAGTAATAAAGAAGTCATATACGAAAACCAATGAATCGAGAGACCTACCCACTGTGTACACTTCACTTATTAGCCATAAAAACACTTGTTAATTAATGTAATAAAAGGAACGAACCATACAGTACAGCGTGCAGGGACTGCCTACCGGGTCTCCCCCTTATACCATAGCTTTACGTCATACGAGAAGTAAGTCATACGGTATGGCGTACAAATACTGCCTACAGCGCCTCCAAGGCTCACTAGCCATAAAGAACGCAAATTTTCCAATTTCGAAAGACAGTCCAAGGGAGAGGCGTGTGGTCGCGAGGTGCTCTAGGAATTGGGCTTCATTTGAGAAGAATCTCTGGCATTCTTAGGGCGTCATTACAGCGAGGGAACAGGGAACACCGGGAAGGGGTGGGCATGGGGCGTTGTTCTAAACTGAACCTCGTTCCACTCAGAGAAAGCAATGGATTTTTTATTAATTGAAACCCAGGGCGGACACAGAGGGATTCCTTCTTAGCTGAGGGAGTTTTCAGATCTGAGGGACTTCCTGGTAATATTGTTACCCAGCATTTTTATAGTTTACGATTCTGGAGGATTCCCTATATATACCCCGCACATAGGGAGTTTGTGGTTCCGAGGGGCACCCAGACTGTGAGACACCCTCAGTTCACCAGGTAAATGAGATCACCTATCTGTTCAGACTTTAGAGATACCCTATACAATAACTCAATGTGTTAACCTAAGTGTCCGTAGACTTCCTACACGAACACCCCGTACATTGAATAACGGAGACTGTATTGTGTGTTCAGGCTTCAGACTTTATAGGTGCCTTGTACAACAAATAAATGAGATTATGCCAGTGTGTTCAGACTTCACGGGTAAACCATATAATAAGTAAATGAGATTAATTCACTGTATTGACTTCATAGGATCACCCTATACAGTAGACGGCAATATCCTGCGTATTATTCACAACTGACACTGTTTCACTTACCACCAAAAGAATCAAAGAGTTACAACGCCTCCCGCCACAAAGTTTCCAGTTTCGACTTCTCGGTCCAAGAAATTACTTCGCTCTTGGGAACCATTTCATGGGATTGGATTCTCTTGAAACTCCGGAGTTAAAACCCTGATTTTGGTTCTCTAAAAGGATTACCTCGCGCCTTCAATCTCTTTGATGAAAGAGTTGCTTGTTTGCTTCCAGCTTTTGTTCTCTTCTGCAGTGGCAGACGACGACTCGATGTTCGAGGTGCTCCTGTTCTCGCAAGCATAATATTGGTGCTGTGTGACCGACTCTACATGCATACAGTTAAGCTCGAAATTATTCATACCCTTTGTATCTTATAAAATATTTAAATTACTCGTTCATTACCAACCAAATTCAAACAACTGTTCATTGCAAAACTATCAGAGTTTTTCAAAAAGTTTAATATTAACAAATTATTAGAAACAAATGTACTATTATAAATAATTAACAAAAATATAAAATTTACATGATTCAAAAATATTTCATAACCATAACTAGTTTAATAATTAATAATCAAAGCTTTTATTTGCAATAACACCAGCCAGACGTTTATGGTAGTTAACTAACGTACTAGGTTCTTACAAACATTTTTAGAAATGTTAACCATTCCTCTACTGCAATTTGCTCCAAATGTTTATGGTTTCTGGACTTCCTCGCATTCACGTTTTTCTTGAAGATCCCCCACAAGTTTTTAATCGGATTCAAATCTGGGCTTTGGCTTGGCCACTCCAGAACGCTTACATTGTTGTCAGCAAACCATTTATTCACTGATTTGGCAGTATGTTTTGGATTGTTCTCTTGTTGAAAGGTCATATTTAGGCCCAGGTTGAGAGCTTCCGCAGACTGCTTCAAGTTTGCCTCTAGAATTTTGATGCACTGGTCTTTTTTCATGCCATTAATCATCACTAGGTTTCCTGTTCCATTGGCCGAGAAACATCCCCAAAACATCAACCCCCTATGCACAACAGTTGGGACAGTGTTTTTGGGTTTAAAAGCTTCACCTTTTTTACGCCAAAAGACAACATCTCTGTGACCAAAAAGTTCAAGCTTTGTCCCGTCCGACCAAAGCACTGATGACCAGAAGCTTGCATCTTAATGCAGATGTTCGTTGGCAAAAGATAGACGGGCTTTGATGTGCCTATCCTGAAGAAAATGTGCCTTCCTTGGTCTGTGACCTCTGAGGTCTTCCTTCTTCAATGTCCTCTGTAACGTTCACTTAGATATATCGATGCCCGAGGGACTGAGATTATGTAATATAGCTTTAGAATTAATTCTTGGGTTGATATTAACATCTCGCACTACTTTTCTGGCCTCCCTTGGCGAAAGTTTCAGTTTCCTCCCTCGTCCTTCACGGTTCTGAACCATCTGAAACTCTCGGCATTTCTTCACAATGCTCTGAACAGTGGAGACAGGAACCAAAAACTGCTCGATATTGCGTTATAACCTTTAGCATTCTTGTGAGCATCAACAATCTGCGTTCTCAGGTCCATGCTGAGCCCTTTTCCTTTCTCCAAGTTGACTCGAATGTTGCAGGAAGAGGAATGTCAAAGTTTGCAAGTAGAACTTCGTAACAGCCGTTCGAATATTCCAGAACAATCTAGAGACACCGTGCTATATAACGAAACGAAGTTATTAAAATAATTACCATACATTTAAAAGCGCATGATGAGCAGGGTATGACTAAATTTGATCCTTGTCAGTTTCGAATTATTGTTGAATATCAGTTTACATAACTTATTTTTAGTTACGCTGTTGTTGAGTTTAAGTCACCAATTGCCCAAAGACATTTTCAAGTTGATATTTTCAAGAAATATTTAGGTGTCCAATTTACTATTTAAAAAATATTTTTAAAAATATAAAAAATAACAGGGGTATGAATAATTCTGAGCTTAACTGTACATATTTATATACATATTGTATATAAATATTGTATAAATATGGTATAAGTATTGCTTGTACTCTGTATGAATAAATATCTATAAACAGTGTACGTAGGATCATGGAGAATTAACTGAGAACTTATGCATTTTTCACATACAGAAACTTTCATACATTCTTCGATCAAGCCACCAGAAAAACTTTTAGAAATCGATAAAAATGCAATCGGCGTTTGTATGACCAATAACTACGGGCAAGTATGTGAACCATGGAACAAAGCTGAGCTCGTTGTGAGGTCTCTTGTCCCACTGCGCGTTGAAGGCGCTGAGGCTGGAGCTGATACGCCGAATCTGGAGCAGAGGCTCTGAAGAAAATGTCATTGCTGAATATTGGAAGGGAGGCGTCCAGCGTAGGCGCCATAGTCGATCAATTTCGCTATACAAGACTAGCGGCTGGCGCCTCGTCCATGATTGGCTCGGTCGTAAATAGCAAGCTTTGCTATGCTTGTCGCGGCAGTGTGTAGTGTTGTGTTGTCGTACGCCGCAGTTTGTGGGGTCTTCGGCTTCCTGCTCATCCGTATAATAATTTATGATGTACATAGTTTGTATTATTCCTTTTCAGCAATTTTTTAACAAGAACTGTTTCTAACTTTAATTAACTGATAATATACTCCTTCTCTTTCGAAAGGGTTGCGCTAAAACGGCGTACAGGTTGTTCCGAAATAATTACTCCCATTGAGGAAACTAGATAATGCTAGTGAGCAAAGTTTGCTCACTGTGCGCCTCTCAATCATATAATTAATCAGTGACTTATTTTGTTGCACCGCATTCCAAGGCAACGTCTGTCGATCTTGCTACCTGCGTTTGCAGCAATGCATTGCGTTCATTTTTCTTTCTAAGCCTTCGCTTTCTACATTTAGAATAGCATTTATGTCAGTTTTTTCTTGCAATATGCTAGTTTTATGCCAGCCAATGGTTAGAAAACGTTTGTATCATACTGTATTATACTATTTCTTAATTTCATACATAATAAAGTTCCAATTTTCGCAAAATATTGGAAACTCTTGATGCCATCCCTTCAGTCTTTATGGTGTTGAAAATTCAATTACGGATGCAGCTCAAGCTTACATGTAATCATAGAGGAAAATATCCGATAGCAAAGTGTGGGACTGGCTACCAGAGCTCTATTTTAGAATAATACTGAAAATACATACTGTAAATGCACAGTAGAAGGTAGACGAATGAGACCTCGTAGCCCAGCTCAATATGTCTTGCCGTTCGTCTGCTGCATTAATAATTTTTATTATAAATTATAACGTACGCATCATCATTTTCATATCTGTTAATATGTAAACATGAGTATGATGTATTCTTTTAGTAAGTATTTGTATTACGAACGGACCAGTTATGGCGAAAATTGGCAGTACAGGAGCAAATATTTCCAAAATCAATTATATCATCTTCTTCTTTTTACGCACTATTGTGTAGGACCGCAGCTGGGACTATTCCATTGCTTTGCTGCCAAGATGTAGGGCAAGATTTAGTGCTCACTCTAGCATCTTTTCTTATAAAATTACGCATCATTCACATGCAGGCGGCGGCTTGCCTGCGGCCCGCGCATCGCCTGCATTCCAGAAACGTCGAGGCTCTTCCAGCTGAGACCGACCGGTACCCTGGCTCTGAAGCTAGCATGGCCGAGGTGCTCAGTTCCTGCAGTGAGTGGCTTACCTTAGAGTATGTGTGACGTTAGGTTAGTTAAGAACAGGTTCGGTTCTTCTAGAACAGACGCCAAGCCTACATGCTTAGAGGTAGAGGTACACGTAGGGTATGTTCGATAGGGTGCCAAGATTAAGTGTTCCAGGCAAAACTTGTCCGAAAGTTCAGGCAGCTGCTGTATCTGGCTTCGACTCTTTGAACTGAGTTTCACGCAGTGTCCCTGAATCGGTTACAGTTGAGACTTCCAGGAGCTCAATCCTGCTCCGTAAAATAGAATTTCCATCACGTTCAACGCAATCACATTGCACTGAACACTTGTAAGTTGCAACTCGATTCAAAGTGACAAGTCCAATGCTTATGTTTAAATTTTGGGACAAGTCAGGCCGTTGACGTCAACTGTTGCTTTGAAGCAACAGGGCAACAGGATAGCGTTGCTCCAACCGATTATTGTACCATCCGTTGGTTAATACTGGCACCCAATCGAACATGCCCTATGCCGGAACAACTGCGCATTTTTGGGTAGGACCTTAATCCGCAAACACTGTCGTGGGAGCTGCTGCTGCTGCGATGTTATCACTACTACAGCTAAACTACATAGGAATATTATACTCTCACTGCCTTGTTTCAAGGTTAACGCTATTCGTGACCAGCTGTGTTATTTTGCTGTAAGAATTGTGCAGCCTATTGCATTCCTAAGGGAAAGAAACCCTCTGTAGTGAAAGATTACAACCTGGTGCTGATAGGGTTAACCACACAACACATCGAATCGCAGCAAGTCAAAACGAGCGCTGCCATGGGAAACTTGGCGTTTAAGTGATGGGGTGTCGCCGCTTCGCAGGTCTTTCTTACCTCATCCAGTGTTTCTTTCTTACCTCATCCAGTGTTTCTTTCTTACCTCATCCAGTGTTTCTTTCTTACCTCATCCAGTGTTTCTTTCTTACCTCATCCAGTGTTTCTT
>LQNS02278070.1:31965092-32006206 GCA_001587735.2 Parhyale hawaiensis
TTACCCAATTTGATTGCTAGCTATACGCCCGAGCAGATGGTGTCTCCAATGGTTCTTCCCACGGGTGAGGTGAAAGTAAGAGCCTGGCGGTGTAGGTCGGCCACCTCGATCAGCGGCCAAGAGAACTACATCAACCTATTGCAGCACAAATTCAGTTTTAACTACCATCTTGGCAGCATTCAGCATTTTTCAGTACCAGCCGCGTAAGTCAAGAGACGAACGTGAGCCTATGGCAGCCCTAATTCTGCTCCAGCCCTCGTGTCGCATACGACGGAAAAGTGCCGCTAATGAGCTGAACTTGAAATGCAGGGCTTGCGCTATGACGGAGGGCTGACCAAAACTTCCCCTTCAAGTTCCCTTGTTTTGTTGGCAACAGCATTACTGCCAAAGTTACTACCTCATTTGCATTAGACTTGAGCGGCTGGTTCGACTTTGACCAGCAACATGCCAACTACATTGGCGTCCATGCAGAGATTGCAGCCGATCAAGGAAAGTTGGAAATTTTGACAGATGTGTAAGACAAGTGCTTTCTAGATACTGGTTGCGGGCAATAAGGGTGAATTTGCTATTTTTTCAATAGAATACAGTGCTGAGATCATAGATATCGGGGCCGGACGAAAAAATTGTGAAAATTTGCTCCGGAGCTGCGTTATTGAGATAAAGGTAAAGTAATGTCAGCTTGACCACAGATCCCATTGGGAAACCCGCACGCACTGGTTCATGCGACAGATGTAGGCCAACTTGCTCCAGAAAATGCACGGCTGCAGTTGAGCAAGAATCGTCAAGAGCTATGATGCCATCGACGGAGGGTTCTTATGCAATGACTCGTGCCCCGTCTTTCGACCCTCCCCATTTCTAGTAAAGATCAGTACCCCGTAGGCAGCTATACTGATATTAATTGTTGAGGTCACACGTCAAGCGCTGGAAGAGCTCGCTTGCCTAGGTTGGTATCAACCTCGCCACGTTCATTGTCATGAGCTCAACATTTTAGCCTGCCTTTACCCACGGTAGCAGCAGGCTACAGTGCTACAAAATTTGCGAATTCCCACTGAATCTTGCTAAATTTGATACATACTTAGGCCAATGAGATATGGAGCATGTGATTTTTATCAAGGAATAACAAGATTTCATGAAGCAATTCAAACTTAAAAATTCGAAAGATCCTAACTGTTAACTGCATTAAGAAACTGTTAACATTTGTAGAACTTAATTTCAAATGTATTCTATATTTATATGAAAAAATTCTTCCTTTGTCTAGCCTGATACTGCCGTTCTAAAACTAGTAAAAAAGTTCGGCAGTTTCCTGTAGAGAAGACTAGAACTTTTATATTCCGAGTTCACAACGTGCTTGAGATGGTCTCCCTGTGCCTCGGACCCCAAGCAGATGTAGCTGCCTGATACAGGGAGAATCTCTCAAAGAAAGTCAATTTTTGAACCCTAAAGGGGACCTGACCCCCTCCTCATAGCGTTGTTAGGCCATGGTGCCTCTAGCAAATGCTCTCTTTCTTGTCGTAATTTCCCCGTGATCGCGTCCGGCAGACTCTCTTCCGTTTTTGCTGCAGGACTGGAGCCATTTCGAGATACCAATTTGATGCTTCTTCGTTCCTCAATGTATTTTGTCTCGGTCGTTTTCTGTGCAATCCCAGTAGTTATTGTTTTGTTACTGGGAAAGTGGGATGGAAATATTTGTCGATAGTTCGTATCGCAGTGTACTTTGCTCTGTTTCCTGTTTTATTTTCAATGGTAACACTGTCGTTTTTCACCCAGACCGAAAAGAACAAACAACCGTTTGGCCTGCCAGTCTGTGTCGTTATCTAGTCGTTCACAATGTTTTTCAGTGGAATGGCTGTCAATCTGTGGCTACATATGCCAGTTGAATCTATATGTAGATTTGGGTGCTTGTCAGTTTCAAAATATGAGTATTTTCTGCAGCTACCTGCTACCTGAAGCGTGTTGCAATCACCATGTCGGAGTCACCCGTGCTGCACTGGCAACCCTGCCACTCACAAATTGCGTTCTCAATCATAACCCGAGAAGCGGTAACAATTGTGACTCAAGTTACGGAGGTAGTCTCTAAAAAACACCTATTTTCATTACTGGGAACAAATGAATAGCGAGTAAACTAAAGAGCCCATAGTAAGTAAATACGTTTTCTTAGTACGAAATTCCGTCGACATAATAACTATTAATGAGAATTTAATTATTGCTGAGCTTACAGCCCTCGTCGACAGATGGCGCTCTCACAACCGCTTTTTGGGTTGCGGTTACCAATTCTCAGGTTGCGGTAACCCAACTGGGTTGTGATTACAACACGCCTCTGTATTAATATTCTGCTTGCGGTTCCAAGCATCTGCACATGCAGTCGCCCGTCTACACATCCCACTTTCAGTATTTCGTAGGGAAAAATTGAGCTTTCATGAAAGTGTGTGACTTTGGATGAAAAGTAGATCAACCATAGAACTGTGTTTTTTTTGTTGAAATTTTGATCAAGTTTGAAGAGAAGAGTTAAGTACATTTCATTAGAATGCTATCTACCCATTATCACTGCGTTTCCTCATGATACATTCACTTTGGTCAGTTTTTCATTGGTAGCCTTGCATTTGCATAACATTCATATTACGGCGAAATATGTAGCTAAATAAGCAGAAGGGCGCATAAGCGAGCAATGATGGGCTGCTTCATCTCAAAAGAATAGATATAGTGAGCAACAGAAGCGCGAACGCTGTATTTGGTAGCGCATCTGTTAATTGCATCACATAAAACGGAGGCTAAATGGTTGCCATGGAATTTCCCATGGTCCCGTTTAGCATTCAATAAATGTAAGAAAAAGAGCAAAACGACAGTAAATTTTTGAGACGATGAGAGATAATTTTCTGTGAAACTGATAAAAGGAGGTCGGGATAAACGTATAATTATGACTGAAAAATAATAAAAAAGTATCTCCTAGGAATAAGGTAGAGAACATGCATATATTAATGAATATGTACGTACTTGCGTCGGTGAGATGAATGTATTATGTATGACCAGGCAACACTGTCATCAACGTCAACAAGAAACCCTTACTTACTGCCCTAATGACAATGTTTCTTTGCCGTATCTTGTGGACTTACCAAGTTGCATATACTTAAGCTATGCATCCTAATAGATAACGGAAGTTCGGCGAGATCAACAGATGAAGTCGAAAGTCTGAAGACGCTATTTTTATTGGTGGTATGAAGTTTGAGGGTAGAATGGAATGGTGAGAGTAGGAATGAATACGTACTCCCAGCGTTGGTATGATGGAAAATTTACTTTTCAAAGCTCAACAGCAATAGTCTGAGAGACTGAAATCATTTATAGGTAAGGAATATGAGTAAAACTCTGTTGTCTTTAGCAGAACATCTTTCTTTCGAAGCAAAAAGTGAAGGCACTTTATGACCGTGGAGTTTTCACGGTCTCATAATTATGAACCTGCGCTCTTCTATGTAAGCTTAATTACTGAATTGTTGTGTTTTATGTTGGACAACGTGCGTCAGGTTACGCGAGGTGAGTTCAGTGCGACGAAGCGCGTTAGGTCATAACATGCATATGCGTTGGGTTAGATGAGGAATAGTTTAAGCATATAAACTGAAATAAATTATGATAGAGTAGCCTAGGGTTGCTGCATTTTAGAGAGGAATACCATTTGTTGTAAAATTTTCACATGTTTTATCAGCTTTAGAAAATTTTATTTCAGTTTGTTACTGCACAGACTGGACATGCCACTCTTGTCACAATTAAATACTGTCTTTTCAATTTTCCTCGGAATCCCTTACGTTCATGTAGGAGACTGTAAATATAGCGACAATTTAGATGCTCTAGACTATTCTCAACGTACTTATCCTCTTTCTGTAAATTCTCTGTCGATCTGTTACTGCGCTAAATGAATAGAAACACGATTTGGGCGTCGGCCCGATACCGGAAATTTGCCTGGCTTCCCATCACTTACCTGCCGACCGTGTAGCATTGCGACCGTGAATGTTGGGAGTGAGAGCGGCCAGGCCATGGCCACCAGAAGTGACACTGAACTGGACTTAGGAAATGATGATAATAACAGTAATTCACTGGTTCTGAATAACTCGTACATAACGAACATACTGTACATACAACAGACCCTTTAAGAACTTATTTGATCTCGGTACAGTTTCTGTGCAGTTCTTCCATCTATCTATTAGGTTAGGGTATGTTAGCATTGGCTAAGTTAGTTGAAAAGGTAAGGTTATGATAGGCGGCTAACCTACAGGTACAAATTTAATATCTGAGTTTCCGGTAGGCCCCATACCATACCACCACAACTTCTTTACTAGCAATACCTTTACGGAATTCTTCTCCAGCATTGAATGCAGCGCCTGAGTTTATCTTTTTACTTAACATATTTAGATGTCAGATGTTTTCATCTATATAAAAGAAAGGGAAGTTCTTGCAACATCCGTTGTTAAACGTTCTATAGAATAAAAAAAAAAAAAATTCGAAAATTCTACCACGAAATTTCTCGCATCAGATCGTTGAGGATTTAGGGCGCGTTCGCTTAATTGAGCACCGAAATAAGCCTTCGATACTGGACTAGTTAGAAACTTCAAGGAAGTACGCTGGCTTCAGCCTGCTGAATTGAATTCCAGGAAATGAGTTCCAAGAATGAATTTCCAGGAATTGAATTCCAAGAATTGAGATCAAGGAATTGAGATTATCAAACACTCAATATTACCCTATAAATTGGAGTTTTCAGCCGGTGCAACGTAACTGCGTTGCTTCTATCACCTGCAACACAATTTAAAGAAGCAACATCAATGCTTCTGGCTAAAGTTGTGGACAAGTTAAGCCTCGAAGACATTAGTTTGGACCCCAATCGAACATGGCTTAAGTATGCTGAGGGGCAACAGAAAAAAGAAATACGCAACTAAAGATGCTGATATGCAACAGAAAAAAAGAAAAAAATGAACAAAATTATACATGCTGAGGTGCAACAAAACCAATAAACCAAACACACTGAGGTGCCCCAGCAAGGAGAAAATTGTAGAGATGAGAAATATTTTAATAAAAAAATACTCATCTCCAGTTGCGTCCCTATGGCAACACAGATAAATTACTCGTCAATGATGTCGGAAATGGGCAATCGCATTGCTTTCGGAACTGTGAAGAAGCGCCTGTCGGAAGAGAAGCGCCGGATGTGGCCCAGTGTTGGCCCAATGCCGTCCCCTTGGACCGCATTAGAGGCCACCGCATGGGAGGGCCGCGCCGCAATGACAATTGATGCTTTGTTGGAGCTGAGGAAACAGACGGCGAGTTAGGGCGTTACGAGGCGGTGGAGGGTGGCGAGCGAGGGTAGGCTGAGGGTAACAGGGTCCACTACGGTCACGGCAACAGCAGAGGCTTATTGAGCACCTGGGCAGGTATAGTCCCGTAGGGAAACAGGAAAGTGCTTGCAGTTCATGCGTACCAGTTTAGTTATCTGGTTATCACACGCAAGCAAAGCGAAGCGGTGAGTGGTGATACTGTTTTCGTTTACGATTGTATGTTTGATTGTATGTCCACTTGAGCCATCGTCAAAATCTTTTTCAGGCAGTTAGGTGGGTTGACCTAGATGTGAAGAATGTAACAAAAAAAAAGAGTCAAATTGGGTATAAAAAATAACGGCGTTGAATTTGTAACTCCTGATTCATCACTTTTCGCGGGTGATGGTCTAACGCCACGAGGCATCCTAGTGCAGCATGGGTTTGCTATGAAGGTGTAGGTACTTGTATACTCAATATATTACAGTTTGCAGTAAAAGACCCCTACAAGTTAATAAAACCCGAACTCATTCATCATTGCTATTTTTCTCACCAACTCCTCTCATATTTCACTCACCATTTCAATAGAGGGCAGCACCGTTACATAGCCCATGAAGAGCGTCTCAGTGGATTTAAAAGTGGCAACGTAAACATGAAGGGATAGACGCGGCTGTGTAGACGGGAAGAAGACGGACAGCTTCATTAGGACAAGCGTCGTGAGAGCGCTCGCGAGAGAGATAGATTTGGCTGCCGGGATGTGCTGAATCTTAACAATTTGCCGAATATCAAGTTTCCCAGTAAAGCACTATCTGAAACGGAACCTAACGGTCCTCTTGGGCGGTGTAAGGTTAGTAGAGGTAAATGCCGCTGGTGAGTGAACAGATCAATATAAAAATCAGCACCGTGTGTCTGACGTACTCTCACTAAAGGCGGCTTCACACCACACTCTGATCGTCAAGTAAACAATTACCACGGGTATCAATTTTTCTTGCGCAAATAAGCAGCCACGCTAAGCCGAAGTTCAATCTTTGGAATTTACCGAATACGGGCTTAAAACTCTAAGAAGAATACACACATCTGGTATGTACCAAATATGTTTTTTTTTTCAGCAGGCCCAATATCAATCAAGGAATTTACTGAAGCAAGTATAAACAGCATGAGTAATGAACGGCATGAAAAGCGCTTCAGAATATGTAACAAAACTTATATTGCACAGTAGAAGCAATATCAGGCGCAAGAAGTTTCTACAAGAGACCACTTACCACCAATGACAAAGAAAACGATTTCAAAGAGATGATTCAGCGGACCAGTGAAGATTTTAGTCTGTCTACACTCTACGCCATATTTGTATATATCTAATTTCGTGTTTCAGAGTAAAAGGTAGAAGAAAGCTTTCCAGAATGTAGAAGCCATTGCTCATTTGTATATTCAGTTACGAACGCATTTATTTATATAGAAACAGACGCACTTAATCACTACTGCACAATGGTACATTATAACGTAAATACCCGGTTAGTGTAGAGTTACAGCAACGCCTCAGGGTGCAAGCCGCTCCAAAATATCAAGTTCTTCATTGACAGGATATAATAAGTTGTTTTTCCTTTCTCCCCGCATGCATTTATACTGAAAATCACAGTACTTGAGGATGAAAAAGCACATTCTATTCTAAATCTTATCTTGGTCCAATTTCATTGTACGTTTCACGGATTTTTTACACCCGCATGCGCTCCACCAAGTTTAACGTTAAAGCACACCGACAGCACTTCCTGCTTTCATGTCAGTTATATCAGTGACGTCTGATAGCGCTATCAGTTACTGCCTTTTCCCTTGCCCGGTTCTCCGCAGCCATGCTATTCCTATCGATTTTGTTTGAGCTGTGCGGTCTCTTTATCTTTTACTGTGAGCCCAAATAAGTGGAGAAGACCTTGTCCATTATAAGTCATATAGTGTACAAATTATACGGAGAGAAACAATTATGCAAGGTAAATTCAAGTATAACTATGTTTTCATTTTAGGTCACATAACACACAAAGTTATTTAGAAGAATGGATGGTTGAATAAAGTATGTGGTTTATTACTCATTGTTGGCGTGTACTAAAATATGTTAGGAAAGCTATAGAGAAATGCACTGGACAAATTCAGGTAAACCCTTGGTTATACTGTCGAAACAGCATTGAACCCTCACAGAGTGCAGTTGGCTTTGACTGTAGTGGCTAATATGCTGCGTTAATTATGAGATTATTAGCCCAGATGCAGTTCCACTGTCCCAGGTGCAATGCCACTGACCAGATGCAGTTTCGCTCTCCTAAATGCTACGCCCCTGACCGAATGCAGTACCACTGTCCCATATACTGTGCCACTGACCAGATGCTTCATTCTCCCAGATACCCGACTTCTGCCCCAGATGCAGTTTCAGTCCTAAATACAACATCCCTGTTTCAGATGCAGTGCTACGGTTCCAGATCCAGGATAATGAGACTACACAAGGTTAACCCACGGGGCGGGGCCAAGCTGCGGTGCACCATGGGTAATGAGACTTGTGACGTCACAAAGTTCAAGTACGGTAATACGCAGCTCTTTTATACTGTTTCTCCATCATTTCATTTGGGCCTCCAGAGTGTGATACATGTCCTACAATCTTTATAGTTGCACATAAATATGTATCTAAGCATCTACGAACTTATTTTTAGCTTTCTGAAGGATGAAATTTTATCATTATTATTTCGGAGAGTGTCTGTAAAATGTGGCCCTAGGCTGTGCAGTCGCGTACGCGTCGTTAACAGATTCTCCGTTCCTTATTGTAAAAACTACTGCGTCATTGGAAAAAATTATGGATTTAACATTCGCCAGTTTCAGCGACATCGTTCCAAAAGACAGTTTAGAAGTGGAAAATGCGGTTAGGTAGTTTTTTTTCCAAGTTAGTTAACGCGAGCTGGACGCGACACTTACTTATACTGCTGTAACGCGCGCAGCGTATACGTAGCTAAGGGTTTTTCTAATTTAATCGAGCAATTGTCTGGCCTCTGCGTGTTATGTAAAGTCTTTTGCTTTCATATTACTTCGCCGGAAGGAAATTAATTTGTTTGTCTGATGCTTTAATATTTTCCTAACATATCTTGATAAAACGTTCTTCGATCTCGGCGTTTAATCATACGCATCTGAACCATTTCTTGTTGCAGCGGTTAGAAATTATAGATTATAGCAGGTCTTTGGTAGAAGACAAGAATAAATCGAAAACATGAAGGTTTTCAGTCACAAGATTCCATCTTCAGAATGCCATATTATTCTCGATAAAACTCACTTGATTGATTGCATTTTGAAGACGATGAAGTTGACCCCAAAAATGCTTCTGACACATGCGGGCATCTGCCGGGTTCAATTCATCTGCTCTTTTAACAGCCTTTTAACCAACGTTCTTTCAAAATTTTATCCTTAAGAAAGCCAAATAAGTTCGTAGATGCTTTGATACACGTTTTTGTGCAACGATAAAGATTGTAGGACATGTAGGATACTCTGGAGACCCAAATGAAATGATGGAGAAACAATGTAAAGTAGCTGCGTATTACTGTACTTGACATTTTGTGACGTCATAAGCCTCATTACCCATGGTGCACCGCAGCTTGGCCCCGCCCCGTGAATTAACCTTATGTAGTCTCATCATCCTGGTTCTACATGCAGTACCACAATCCCAGGTGTAGTATCACTATTCCGGATGCAGTGCCGTTGTCTCAGATGCACTACTTCTGTCCCAGTTGCTTTCTTTCAACTAAGGATGCATGTTGTTTATTGCAAGGCAGTTGGCAATTATATTCGTCTTATTATTTAGGCTTTGAAATGTATCAGTTATCTACCCCACAATATACCCACTCTATTCATTATCGGATTGGAGAACATACGTGATTCAATTACGGTAATTTTATCTAGATGCGCCTATGCTAGGGAAGCTCTGCAACTCAGACTTGTCTCGATTTATGAATAACTTGTCTTAATAACTAACGTTCGTAAGGTGAAGCGTGTATCGCCGTAGCAGAAATGTAATTATGTATTGAAGACAACCCTTATCTGTAGAAGATAAAGCTGGAGTCCTCGGCATCATACCCCCCTCCCCCGGCATCACAGAAAGTTACAAGGTTCTGAGAGTCACTAAGCCCCAAGCGGACATATGAGCAGATCCGCCCATTGTCTCCAATACAGATGAGCTTTTGCTTCGTCCCAGGAGGAAGAAGAAGGACTTCGAAACATCATGCATTATTGCAGGCCAATTTTTATTTACACTTGCTTGCCTTTCATAACGTTACCTTATTTACGTTCTTTGTCTTATCCTGTACTTCAACTGTGACTTGGGTCGGAATAAAACTAAATTTGTCACCAGTTTAAGTCGGTATTTTTACATTTAGAAGAGTATATGTATGAAACAGAGGTGTTGCGATGTGTTTTGGTGCTACATTCATAATTAAGCGGTATACAGTAACATATCCTAACCAACAGGCTACAAGTCAATTTTAATGTACCACTTACAAAACAAAACTTACAATATCGTTTAACTTTAGATTTTTGCACTTTATTTCAGTTTGCGGTATATATCTCTTAGGATTTCAATATCCGTAATACCTGCCTCAGGCATATAAATAGCATCCCAGAGTGCTGTATAGTTTTCATTGGGAGGAATTACTTAATGCTACATCGCTCCCCAAGCAACTCCTCCGGAATTTATTTGGCTAAGCTGGCTTAATTTTTCCACTGAGGCTGCTGTGAAAAGAGCGTTTGGTGCCAGACATGCCAAGCGGCAAAAGGTGTGATTCTTGGGGCAGTGTTGTACAAGATTCGGCAATTCAAGGCAAGAGGAAAAACCAACCCTTGATAAAAACTTGAATCTTGATTTCTTCTTATATATTATATTAGTTATGTATCCATTGCAAAGGAAAGTTGTGAACTCAGTAAGAGAAATTAGTGGACTAATTTTGTTGCATAAAACTTTGGTTTGGAGACATTCTGACAATGACTGAAAATTTCGATTATCGATATTTTTCATTCACGCTAACCTTTCTACAATTTGGCGTTCTCGATATCGTCATCAAGAAAGACCCAGTTTTGTTGCGTCGATATCACAAATAACGGAAAACATGTTAATTTGTCTCCAGCGAGAAGTTTTCAAGTAATTACTAAATAATCAGATGCTCACCACTCAATGCCATGAAATATCTCTCATAAAATGCTTAGACATCGCTTCTGTCTTGCAGACTTTCGGTATCCTTTGCAAAGAAATCATTTTCTGATGGTTGCCTACTATCTCCCTTCTAAACAAATCGGAGACTCGATTTTTTTTAACCAATAGTAAGGTCATTTTTAAGTTGACCCCATTCAGTGTTCCTAGTAACAAAATTCGTGTTTTTTTAGTCTACTTGAGAAGTCATCCTATGCTTTATGTATATATAAATTCATTGTTTTCAATTTTTGTGTGGATTTATCCATTCAGCGTCCCTCGGGATACCCCCGTGGCTCTCGGAAGTGCTTGTGGCGTGAGCAGTTGCGGGGCATCCAACAAAGAGTCTTTGAAATCCTCGGTGACTGAGAAATTGTTAACCCTAACAAGGGCTACTGTGGTCTGAGAGGGCAAGTATAGAATTCTTAATTGGTAGTGAAAGGCCGTAACCCTAACTGGTTGTGAGGGACCATAACCCTAACTGGTGGTGAGGGACCATAACCCTAACTGGTGGTGAGGGACCATAACCCTAACTGGTGGTGAGGGACCATAACCCTAAGTGGTGATGAGGGGCCATAACCCTAACTGGTGGTGAGGGACCATAACCCTAACTGGTGGTGAGGGACCATAACCCTAACTAGTGGTGAGGGACCATAACCCTAACTGGTGGTGAGGGACCATAACCCTAAGTGGTGATGAGGGGCCATAACCCTAACTGGTGGTGAGGGACCATAACCCTAACTGGTAGTGAGAGACCATAACCCCCGTAACTGGTGGTGAGGAACCATAACCCTAACTGGTGGTGAGGGACCATAGTCTAACCCTAAGTGGTGGTGAGGGACCCTAACCCAAATTGTTAATGAGGAACTATCACCGTAACTGGTAGGACTATAAATCTAACTTGTGATGAGGATCTACAAGCCCCTAGCTACACGGCAGCAAAATCTTTACCTACACTAGTACCAAAATTTCACTACCAACTTAACGCTAAATGTTACACATCACTTTTTACTCTCTCTAAGATATTTGTAGAAAGAAGATATTAACGGAGTTTTATATGAACGTAGGTATTGTATAAGCCATTCGGTGGTGCCAAGAGCACTCAGCCAGTCCGGAAATAATTTAGATAAATCAGGATGAAAGACACGGCGCGCCGGTGCCGGCACTTGCGTTTAAAACTTTGGTCGGTTCCGTCAAGGAGGACGGCCTTGCCGCACGACGGGCGTTCTTTTCCCCACGGGAGCCAGGTGCTTTTAAAGACAGTTTTTTTTTTGTGCCTGTATACACTTCCATACGATCGCCTGGTTAGGGCATTTATGGGATTACCCTACAGTAGTCCGGTATACTGTTAACTTTTGGCCTGCGTTGTCTAAGAAAAATTTCAGATAGCAAGGCTTAGTATGTTGGCAACATCGACCAGTAACAGGTGTTGCGCATTGCAAGTGAACTAGAAGCTATCGTTAAATAATGGACAGATATTAGAACTTTATTTGCAAACATACGGTCATATATATAGTTCACTGTATGGCCCCTGAAATTCCCGACATGGGCCCTCCTTATTTTATACTTATTCATCATTTAGGTTGAAAATGATTACTTTCCGGTACTGATATATATTTATGTACCAACAGGCCCATTCCCAAAGAAATACCGACACTTACGCCCCGGCCCTCTCTGAGCTATTGCCATTATGTCAGTCGGATATAGATGACTGAAGAAAAAAGAAAAAAAAGGGGGGGGGGGGAATCTCAGTCAAAGAGACGGTCATGTCAGCACGATCAATAGCCGCTAATATGCGAAGCTTAGAGATGTCTATCTGAGTAGTTGGAGCGGAAGAAAGAAAAAGATGGATTAAGGTGGCCTCGGAATCTTTGGCCGTTAAGAGTTTGCGACTCCTGGAGGAGGAACTCTTAGCTGTGGAGGATGTCTCTCCCAATGTTTGTCAACACGTTTTTTTAAACGAGACTACACAATTAAGAGCGATTTCTCCAGTGTTGTCTAAACGCTTACTGTTTCCATCGAAACGATGAATTGAAGCTATGTTAGCATTGAGCGTATCTAAATGTGTCATATCTCACATATAAAGTTCATACGAGTGATGCATGCAACATGGCAACTTCCTGCACAGAAAGGCTGAAAGTTTCAAACGGTGTTGTTTATGAAAATTTGGCCACATTTTTTCATTTTTCAATTTATGGTTTTTATCTGCCCCACGACTAAGACAGTTTTAGTACCTCCAACAGCCCTTTCGATACAATATAAAGCTGCATTTCGGGTAAATATGAAACATTTTTAACTCAATCTGGCACCTCTTTTATGCTGCATTCGAGGACGGATGCGCCTTCCTCCCGCCACCCTTCCCTAAAGGTTGCAACCAATGCTGCGCAACTCCCCGCTTTCCGGACCTTCTTTTGCTGACTCCCCAGAAGTCCCATTCACCGACTTCGCGAAATGCCAAGTTGCGCAAAAACTCACTTAATTAGGTCGGAAATAATTTTACTATCGATTGTATAAAACATTGAATGTCGGGTGTTAATGGCTAAAACCAGCAGTACAGTACAAAAAGTCAGTCCCAAAGTTCAATTACTTTTACTAAAGTCCTAAGTTCGTAGAAAAAATCCCAAGGAGAGATAGCTGTATTGCGTAACAAAGTTGTATTGCGTAACAAAGTTGCATTGCGCAAACCATTTGTTACGTCCTTGCCTCATGTCTGCTTAAAACTAGCCACACCACAAAATATTATACAACTACAGAAACATTACTGTATCCCTAAAATACAGGCCTGTCAAAGGCACCAAATGCTACAATAACACAAGCTACAGCTCCCCAAAACACATTCCCACTTCTCTGAAGAATTTCAGTGTATGTGTCGTTGTGCAGATGATGGCGGTAGAGCAGACTGCGCAGAGGAACGAAAACTTGTTTACAGTTGCCTTTTGTTCCGATAAACACATTCTAACGGTTTGTTTATAACAGCGAACCTTGAGCATGAGGTTCGCATACACGCCGGGCCTTGAGTCCCTCAGCCTGTATTAGCTTCTAAGGTTTATGCAAGCGCCTTTGATAATTTCGCCAAGCGGCTAATACTTTCTTACATACAGTATTCCAAAAATCGTCATACACGTTATAGTTACCTCCAGCAAGAGGGTTATGTTTTGTGGGAGTATGTCTGCTTGTTATTTAGTTTGTCTGTCCCCAAGATACCCCAAAAAAGTTACAGACTGATCTCTATGCAGCGGTCGGTTGGCAGCTATCAGTATTGTATATCTAGCATCTCTCTTCTCCTTCCCACCGCTCACAATTTTGAGATCAATTGCTACAATAACACAATAGTGATATATTCATGTCTTTCAACCGGCTGTAGGGTCGCAAGCACCGATAATCATCATTAGCTGTTAAAAGTTCTTTTTTTTTTGATAAATAAGGCATGAAGCATCCTAGGCGCTATTACACTTTCTGGGTCCAAGTCCACGTACGTTTACTTTCTCTACCAAATCATCTCTCCAGGATGATGGCATAATCTGTCCTGTACTGCGTCACACTTTTTGAGGTCAGATTCCATTAAGAATACTTTTTAGGACTAAACCATTCCTCCACGACGTATGTCTCAAGTGTCACACTTACAGAGTTCACGTCCCAGTAATTACATATATACTTTCTTTAGGACTAAACCATCCCTCCACGACGTATGCCTCAAGTGTCACACTTACAGAGTTCACGTCCCAGTAATTACATATATACTTTTTTTAGGACTAAACCATCCCTTCACGACGTATGCCTCAAGTGTCACACTTACAGAGTTCACGTTCCAGTAATTACATATATACTTTTTTTAGGACTAAACCATTCCTCCACGACGTATGCCTCAAGTGTCACACTTTCAGAATTCACGTCCCAGAAAGTATACTTTTCTTTAGGACTAAACCATCCCTCCGCGACGTATGCCTCAAGTATCACACTTTCAGGATTCACGTCCCAGAAAGTATACTTTTTTAGGACTAAACCATCCCTCCGCGACGTATGCCTCAAGTGTCACACTTACAGAGTTCACGTTCCAGTAATTACATATATACTTTTTTTAGGACTAAACCATTCCTCCACGACGTATGCCTCAAGTGTCACACTTACAGAGTTCACGTTCCAGTAATTACATATATACTTTTTTTAGGACTAAACCATTCCTCCACGACGTATGCCTCAAGTGTCACACTTTCAGAGTTCACGTTCCAGAAAGTATACTTTTTTTTAGGACTAAACCATCCCTCCGCGACGTATGCCTCAAGTGTCACACTTTCATGAAGGAAGAAGCCATGTGCCCCACCACAGCCCGGCCTAAGCGCTAAGTCCCCCATGCGGGACCAGTCTTTTCTTCAAAGTTCCTTTGGGCCACCGAGGTTTCAACGCGCAAAAGCAACGCTTTCTTTTGATGCCCGAAGCTGGTCCTAAGCCTCCTCCTCACACCCTGCCTGCGCCATGGGAACACAAGTCGCCGGCGGCTTTTAACTGATTTTTCATGACGAAAAAAAAACTGGTGTTTATTTAATTCTGATTTTGTGAAGAAGGCGAAGTGCTGGGTTCGTCCAGCAAAAGTAACGCGAACACTAGCTTTGTAGCAGCTTTGACGTCCCATTTGCTGAGGCACAGGAAGACTTGAATAATAAATATTAACAAGCTCTAACAATTCGGCTGCCCGACGCCCTTCACAAACACGTTCGTAAGTTCTTTGCACCTGTCATGAGGAAATTTTATAAAAGTGTCCATGAGCAAAAGAGAACATGTTTTCCAGGATGACATATTGCTGTGGCAGTTTTCACGTCGGCAAGATCCGCAAAAAAAAAAAAAAATCGGCATGTCTGAATTTGTTTCGAAAATTTGCTGTTATTTCCTCCGCTGCATTTCCTTGAAGTTCAATATTAGCATCGCATCAAAATAATACAGGCTTTTATGTAGTGATGCAAACTCATTTTACAAGTATTTTACAACTAATTTAATTCTCTTACATTTTTACGACTATTTTAAGACTTATCTAAGGCTATTTCAATGTTTTTACTACTCTTTTACACCTGTTATAACTAACTATTTCACAACTATTACTATCTCACAGCTATTTCAACTATTTTACAACCATTACAACTAATCTTAAACTATTTTCCAACTTGGTCTCAGTTCTCTGCGACAATTTCTACGCACGCCAGAGGAAGGAAGATTTGCATGCAAAATGTCATCAAGTCACAATTTGGGCCGACTGACCTCTCAGAGATGCCACTCCTGCTCTCCAACTCATCATTTGCGGTCACGCCATGCACCAGATAATGATAAAGTCCACTATTGGTCTCAATTGTAGCCCGTATCTAGAAGATACAGTGTAGCCGCGTGTGTCCAGCTCATTGTGAACTTTCACTGTGCCGGCAGATGTCATTGTTCACCCTACAATTACACCATTACATTGCTGTCCACTTTAATGTAGCGGTAGATATTGTTAATCTGACTGTGGTAGCAATGTTTGGTACAGCTCCACAAGCTTATCTGTGGCTGAGCTGAGGATATATGAGTTTACGACATCAAGGACATTCGTCCCCGAGCGAAATACTTTGTATTTGTCTTTGTTATTTGAGTTTAAGACAATTCCTCATCTACTGAACAAGGCGTAGCTACTTCAGTGATAGCGGTGTTTGAGTATGGAAATATGAATTTAGGACACCCAGCACTACGGTTCCTAGCACAACACTTGCTGTCGGCCTGTGCTATCTAAATATTAGATAACCCCACATTTACTTAACAAGCTTTTTTTTGCCTCTCTGTATCTATGAATGATAGCAATAGCTGATTACGCAATTTGTATTTACAGTGACTCACGTAATTGTCCCCGAGACCAATCATAGCTTGCTTTGGCCTATGTTATCTCAATTTCAGACAACCCTATACGTCGTACACGGAACGAGACGTCACCACTCCGTATCAATATCAGATCTTGGTCTATCTTTCTGCTACTATATCAAACATGCGATGCAACACCGAAATCCGTAGCGTAGTCATACTGCTGCGTACTTTATGCTCATTATATTACTGATGAAGTGACTGGGAGACTGACCGACAGATAGCACTCTTATTATAACCCTGAAATAGAACGTACATGTAGCACATATATAAGCAGCTAACTAAATTGTATCATAATACCTTCTAACACAATAAGTTATACCAAATCACGAAAAATACTGGAACATTTTCTAATGAGCTGAGGACGTATTTGGGTCGCAGATCTGGTATTTATAGAATAGTCCAGGCTCTAGGGGGGATGTCTGTGTACATTTCACTTTCACGGCTCTGCCATGTATTTTCCTATTCCATATGATGATTACATTAAAAAAAGTCTGGTAGAACTTTCGCACCTGGTGCATTTTTGAGCGGGGCATGGGGGCACAAAATTATCAATTGTTGTATGATTGTTTTGAAACTTGCTCAGAATATGTATATATTTTTGGAAAAGAAACGCATTTTGTTCGTACAACTTTTTCGATTTAGACCTTAGTTTTTGAGATAATGGGGTTTATATATAACTAAAGATGCAGCTTTTGGAAATTTCAAACGAATACAACTCAATGAGTTTTCATGCTAGACTAAAAACAATGGCAGATTTGGAATTCTTGTAACATTCTTAACAAAACTATAGAGCTGAATTTTCTACTTTTGCCCTCGTAATATCTTCTTATCACAGATGAATTCTCTATTACTATTTCGTTGCAATCGCTAACTAAAATATAGGGAAAAAACAATTACGGGATTCGGGATTCCAAAATATACATATATATTTATATATAAACCCCATTATCTCAAAAACTAAAGCCTAAATCGAAAAAGTTTTACGAACAAAATGCGTTTCTTTTTAAAAATACATATTCTGAGCAAATTTCAGAACAATCAGTCCACAATTGATAATTTTATGCTCCCCCTTAAAAATGTACCGGTTTTGAAAGTTCTACCACTTATTTTTAATTTCCTCATCATATGGAATAGGAAAACACATGGTATAGAGCCGTGAAAGAGAAATAGTACCCAGACAGCCCCTTGAGAGCCTGGACTAGAAAGAATGTTGGCGTGTTTTCTCTCAAGAGGAGGCTATCGCAGAGCCACAAAACATAGGGGCCAATTGATGGCTGTAAATTATACCAATTGGGCTTGCTATGGCGTAAGGGCGCTTCCCTCGATCCTCTGGCGCTGCTCGCGTCTTCTTGTCGCGCGGTCTCCCCGTAATGCACCAATTTATCCGCTGGTGTTTGCTCCATGTGAATAATCATCGATATTATCAAACGAGCGATGGCCGGCTGTCGATCCTTTTCTGTCACGGTTGGAGACCTGAGCTCTGTAGGTCATACTGTTCTCTATTTAAAGCCATCCAGTGATAAACATATCGTACTCGGCACCTTATCGCTATTAAATTCATAGCTTTAGGCTTGGAATATTCTGGGAATTCTATCAGTAGGCCCAGGTCCATTCCGGATATACGAGGTTTCACATAGAACACATCCATTCATTTCTTTTTTTTTCTTTTTGGAGGTAAATATCTCATGTTTTCTGGCGGTTATATTGAGTTTTTGGCTCGTTTGGGGGTCACAGCACTTAGGGATACTTAGGCAAAATGTTCAAGTTACTCTTCAGTTACGAAACGTCAAACAACAAATTCACTGTCACAGCACAGCGGATGGTCGCGGGATCTTGGGCAGGCGTCGAAAGCTAGTAATGATAACTAAGAATATCCTGCAGTAAGGAATATCCTGCAGTAAGGAATATCCTGCAGTAAGGAATATCCTGCAGTAAGGAATATCCTGCAGTAAGGAATATCCTGCAGTAAGGAATATCCTGCAGTAAGGAATATCATGCAGTAAGGAATATCCTGCAGTAAGGAATATCCTGCAGTAAGGAATATCCTGCAGTAAGGAATATCCTGTAGTAAGACATGTCCTGCAGTAAGGAATATCCTGCAGTAAGGTAGGTCTCAATCGAATAAAACCTAAAACCGAGGGAAAACTCTGATTGGATCCAATGACAAACAACGCGAGGCAGAAATATTCGTAAATTTGGAAGTCAGTCTACTCCAGGACTGTGGCGTGACTGCCGCGGTCTTGTTTGCTGTAGTTGTATACGTAGTGTATTATATGTAAAGCGTACAAAAGAACTATCATGTCTAAGATCAATCCTTCAAATTTGCAGCCCATATGATTTAGCAAATCAGTTGACTGATTCAGGATCCCTTCAAGTTCACGAAACACAGGGAAGCTCTTGAGCAAATTAGATTTTAGTTTATAGCATATGTGGATATATAAATACATCTATCGATATATATGGATCAAACGAAAGCCATCTTAAGCCAGTAATAAGCAGTATTCACTTTCAAGCAAGATATACAGTATACTTACGTCAGACAATACACAATAGAAACCAACCTTGCGAGCGTTACAGCAATCTCTAGAAGATACAACCCCTGGCGGTCTAGTATTTAGGGCTACAACAGGCCATACTGGAGGCTCCCATTGCGCTCATCTTTGGCTTCTCATCATGCACTAAAAAGTATTGACTAGATGGTTGGAAGTTCGCCGAGATATGGGCGAACCTGTAGACCAGCAGTATAGAAGACTGTCTGCAGTGTTGAGACATCAAACGGCGTACAAGTAGACCTAAAGTCGTCCCACTGACCTCATGCAAAGGCCTCCGACTTGCCAACTTTAGTCACAAAAGAGGCTGCAAACTGGCCGAGGTGAGAGCGAGTAAACATCAAGTTTGTTTGCCTGGCTTCCTCTCGGTTTGTCTCGCAGTCCCGCATGAAGTTCTTCATTTGCTCTGCTCAAGACGGACAAATGAATGCTGTAAATGCCGCTAGTTAGTTGTATAGCAGGGGGTCATAGAACACGTACGACGAGAAGGTTAGTCCACTACGATGGAATATGAATGGATGCGCGCTGAAATTTCGACACCGAGTAGTTCGCCACGATATCAGAAACGTAAAATAACACCTGATACCTTAATAAGGAAAGAATTGTCTACGAATTTATGGGGAGCTAGTTTGCCAGAACGAATTTCTTTTCACAACCCAACTTTTATTCTTTGAAGGTACTTTCGAGTATGTACTCTCTTTAATTGGAAGATATTGGTGTAGTTCGAGGTAAAAAACTTTCACTTCTCAGCTCTGCTGTTTATCTGATACGCTACAAATTACAATGAGTTATAAATACAGTATGTAGGTAGTATCACACTTGTTTTATATATACTGTACATATATAGAAGAAGTTTGATACTACATTGACATTTATAATTCATAGTAATTTGTAGCGTATCAGATAGACAGCAGAGCTGAGAAATGAAAGCTTTTACCTCGCAATACACCAATATCTTCAAACTAAAACTAATGCTATAGCGTAGATTTACAATAGCTTTATTTATTCTTTCAGCTGTCTTAGCTTTAAAACAAGGTTATTTTCTTTAGTTAAGTAGATCGGTTGGCCTATGGATTTCTAAAAGATATCCTGTTCATTTTCAGGATTAGTTTTGCAATTTTCAAAATTTCTATCTGATTTCAAGCATTGATACCACTGTCATTTTGTAACGCAACATAGGAACTCCAATTAACGGCACATCATGTCAGGAGAAATATAAAAAACGAAAACCTTGCACATAAAAAAGGATGTAGTATTCATAAAAATATAATATTTATATATATATATATATTATAGTGTAATCGCCGAGCGAAGGCCCCGCAGTAGCGCTGTTACCGCCCCTGTTCTCTCAGGGCTCACCTTGTTTTCCCTCCTGCTGCTATTTCTGGACGAGCTTACCTGTAAATATTTGCTGTGAGCAGCCGCAGGGCGAGAAAATTTCTGCCTAGCTTATTGCATCCCTGGTGCCAGGCTCAAGTGAGGGGTCGGTGCAGAGATTTGTTTCTGTTAAACGTTAATCTGAACCGCAGTTGAATCTCTCGCTCGATCAATGGTCAGTTGGGGGAATGTGATTATTCACTTGATCGCAGTGAAAATCCCAATCTCTCATACTGAAAGCTACCTGTGGCAGCTCAGATTTAACTTCATGGTACACTTCTACAGCAGCAGTAGCCGTTCACACGGAACGCGTTTTGAAAATCTGCCGTAGGGCGTAGGAGGGATGTTTCATAGGAGAATTATTTTCTTGTGGACTGAACCCACTAGGGACCGAATAAAATGTCTGTTTCTCGTAGGATAACATTGTTTGAGACGTCGTTTATGAAGTAAGTACGCTGTCCTAATAGGATTAACCCATTAATGCATAAAATTATGTATCTATCGCAATGTGCGTATATGGTAAATAAGTCATGCATGTACAGTATCTACTAAGGATTGCCCTGTTATACCGCCCGCAAAAAGCCGACACTATACACTAAGGGGTAAACATATTCCATTCCTGATAGTGTATTCTTATTTGTATTCTAAGCTGATTTTGTCACCCCACATGGAGAAACAAAAAAAATTCATTTTCCTTAAACTACCCTCATGAAGTCAGAGTACACTCGAGTAGCGTTAATTACCTTGTGTTATTCCATGTAAATCGCAGCATCTTGTATTCCTAGTAATGGGAGCACTAGAGTCACTGATATATGAACTGCATTACAAACCTTACTTAGTATAGATCACTAGCACAACACAGTAACCCCACACAACCATACCACCCATGACCACCCCACATTATTACATTACTCAATACTGTCTTACCCACTATGTGCCAGGTCAGAGCAGCATTAAGACCATGTATTACCATCGTAAGCTCACATTGCTGCACTTCATAACTCTCTAGATACAGTATCATCACATCTCGCCGCACCCTTTCACCACCTGACCAAAACCACCTCAAAGTCATCGTTTCACTCTCCCGACAGTAATTTTGAAACCATTTCCACCATCACAGCACATCATCACAGCACTCACGTTCTACCCCATCTCATAACTCATCACACACCCCGTCACCACCATCTAGCACCATCTTACAACTCTCACCATACGCCCACCTTGTCACCACCACCTGAGACCGACTCATAAGTAACCACAAACCACCACCTAACACCATGTCTCAACTCACCACACTATATCATAGCTCACCACATAACGCCACCATATCACGTGGCTCGAGTTGTTACTATATAAGCAAGAAGTGGAGCGGATGGGTGCTTCGAACTTTCTCTTCACGAGAAGCAGACACAATGCACATCTTATGGAAACAACTAATACTACCGAGCATTGAATACTGTTCACCTCTTTGGATGCCACGCAAACGGAAAGACTTAGAGCGTCTCGAGGCTATCCAGCGATCGCTTACTGCTAAAATCCGAGGCATGCAAGATTTAATCTATCACGATAGACTTGCTCAACTTCAAATGTACTCCATTTAAAGGAGATTCGAGCGCTTTGCGATCATACATATGTATGTTTGGAAATTCTAGAAGGAATTATTGTCAAGGTCAACGGGCGAATTCAGACCAGACATTCAGACCGTATATTGGTGGCACTTTTGAAGTGCGACTTCCGATCAAAACTCGTGATGACGCAATGACCACAAAGTATTCTAATAGTTTCGCAGTTCAGAGGGCGAGATTATTAAAAAAAATGCCACGTCACATCCGAAATGTCACCGGTACAGAGATTGAGAAATTTAAACACTTACTGGACGCATGCTTACTGAAAGTACGAGATAAACCTGTTGTAAGCGGCTACGTGAACTGTGGGGATAACTCGCTGTTAGCCATCCCGCTGGTCACGGACTGCAGCATCACCTCTGCGCAAGATGGGTGGAGTGCATAACATCACATGGACCTCGTCCGAAGTATCATCAAGGCAAGCAAGGTAAGGTAATCACCTCATACCATCTTAAGGCTCACCACTTGTCGCTATTGACACCTCTCATCATCTGATGAATCACCATATACTACCACCTCACACATCTTCATATACCACCGTTTACCACCACCATCACCTCACACTATCTCATAACTCACCAAATACCGTCACCTCACACTATCTCATAACTCACCATATACCACACCACCACCATCACCTCACACTATCTCATAACTCACCATATACCATCACCTCACACTATCTCATAACTCACCATATACCACACCACCACCATCACCTCACACTATCTCATAACTCACCATATACCACACCACCACCATCACCACCACCTCACACCACGCTCCTCACTCCTTATGGCAGCATTAAGCCGCATACCACACATTCCTGGCAACATCTTTAGTGGCGAATGACTTCATTCCACAGTGTGCTCCCTCGCATCTCGGCCCAAGCAGACACTGCCCNGCGGATGGGTGCTTCAAACTTTCTCTTCACGAGAGGCAGACACAATGCTCACCTTATGGAAACAACTAATACTACCGAGGATTGAATACTGTTCACCTCTTTGGATGCCAAGCAAACGGAAAGACTTAGAGCGCCTCGAGGCTATCCAGCGATCGTCTACTGCTATATTCGGAGTATGCAAGATTTAAACTATCACGAAAGACTTGCTCAACTTCACATGTACTCCATTTAAAGGAGAATCAAGCGCTTTGCGATCATACGTATGTATGTTTGGAAATTCTAGAAGGAATTATTGTCAAAGTCAATGGGCGAATCCAGACCAGACTATATTGGTTGCACTAGTGAAGTGCGAATTCCGATCAAAACTGGTGGTGATGCGATGGCCACAAAGTATTCTAATAGTTTCGCGGTTCGGGGGGGTGAGATTATTAAAAAAAAATGCCACGTCACATCCGAATGTCACCGGTACAGAGACTACGAAATTTAAAACTTACTGGACGTAAATTTACAGAAAGTGCCAGATAAACCTGTTGTAAGCGGCTACGTCAACTGTGGGGATAACTCACTGTTAACCACCCCGCTGGTCACGGACTGCAGCATCACCTCTGCGCAAGATGGGCGGCGTGCGTAACGTCGCCTGGACCTCGTCCGAAGTATCATCAAGGCAAGCAAGGTAAGGGAATCACCTCATACCATCTTAAGGCACACCACTTGTCGCTATTGACACCTCGCACCATCTGATGAATCACCATATACTACCTCACACATCTTCATATACCACCGTTTACCATTACCATCACCTCACGTTATCTCATAACTCACCATATACCACACCACCATCATCACCACCACCTCACACCACGCTCCTCACTCCTTATGGCAGCATTAAGCCGCATACCACACATTCCTCCGTTGTAGAAATCACCGCTTACTGAAGTAAGGTGTCACACGAGGGAGCGTAGAGGGCCCAAGCAGACACTGCCCCCCCCCCCCAGCTTCCCTACAGTGTACAGTATGTGGCCACTGTAAGTACTGTGCTTATGCTACTGTGAATAATGCAGTACTTACATCCACTGGTACTTAACAACAGCATTATTCGCTATTGAAGGGGTACAATTTGTACTGCACTAATCACGATTTTCTTTGCGTTTACTAGACCTTTATACATAGAGTATTGTACACACACAAGAACTTACTACGTAATATAACTCATTAATTGTACTAGACATAGATATTTGGCTGTCGGACCAAAAGAGACACTTGTTCCTACTAATCATTGTGCACATAAAGAACTTTAGAGTTCATGCTAGGCAAATCACTCAAACAGCAACACTTGTTATCTTAGGGTTAAAAGAAATAGTTATGTGTAGAGTATTTAAATAAATTAAGTATAATGGTATAAAAAACCGTCATTGTTAGTTCTCACATATCCCAACCAATTGTATCTGGTAGCAGTGTTTGGTTACATGAACTACAGAGCCATTTTTCTGCCTAGCTTTCAGTCTAGCTACTTGCTAATTTCCTTATATATGACACTTTAAAGTAGCCTTGTAAGAGCGACAAGGCTGCAGTGCTAAAATGGGTTAGTCAACAGTATTTGTAGTTCACTTCGGCTGGCCTCTAGTCTAGATTTAGTGGCTCGTTTGGTGGCCTTCGGTTATGATCGAAGTACAGAAAATGACGTAATCGTACATGATTAACTCGCACTATTTATACTGAGTATTGTAAAATATATACGTTCGTATATAGCTAACATGTCCTTTTACTTCTAAGTGATACAATAGGTGTATCTGTAACGCTGTAACTAACCTGCACCGCAATTAAATTTGAGTAAAGTATGTAAGATGCACATGTACATAGAGCAACCAAAAGGCTTAGTTTATAGACGAATCCTTACATAGCTACTCGTAATATAAATGAATATACTATCTTTATCACCGGCGAAGAAAGTGAGAGAGGTGATAATGTTTTCGTTGAAGATTTTAGTGTATAAATTTGTGCATAAGGCCTGTAGTTGATGTACACAATATTAGTAATTGTCACACACAGTACCATTACCCATAGTTGATATGGATTTTACCCCTGCACCATGTACATTGCTCATTGACTCGTCCTGGAACTGGCATGATACGTCGATTTGCAACTGGCATTTGCAAATCACTTAACACAAATCCAGATTTTGCTCTGTTACATATATGTATCTTGCTGGCAGGCTATGCAGCACAGGAAATTCTCCGTCCTTTATGCTGAGGTATTAGCGCCTGATTAATGATGAAGTTTTCTAGAGCGGACCAAGCAGGAAATGTCTAGGCAATTACAGTGCTGAGGGCGCCGGCGGTGCGGAGGACGACCTCGGGTGCTGTTCTATGCAAGTGCAGCTTTCTTAATTAACTTAAAAAGTGAAATTCCTTTCTTGACTGAAATATGAGATTTCCGAGAAAGTTCGTGCGGTTTTATTGCCAATGGAGGAAACCTGTTTGGGTTACTTGATATATTCATCAGTAAGAACGTTATCGTTTTGATATGGTACGTTAAATAAATAACGCATCGAATAAAATCTTACTTCTAATTCTTCTTAGTAAATATTACCTCATAGAGGATAGTTTTGGGAAATCTTTAAATGGTTGAGAGGTGGGATTTCCAATATCTTGGAAAACATGCGTAATGCAAGGTTGACGAATCCAATTTTTAATCTTCAACGTCAAATATCACTGAGGCAACACACGTACACAATACTCAGACTAGAGTAGACAGCAGTGAGATATGGTGCTGAGGGAGTAGGAAGTTAGCTAAGTTTATCAATATTCATAAGGGTTTAAAACGATTTTTGTGATTACTGCTTCTGTGCAATAAAATGAGCTCATATCTAGATGTACTTAACTTACCTAAATCTTACCTAAGTAAAGAGGACGTCTCCTTTAAACAAATTTCAAGGTCGAATTAAAAGTCTAAGATCGAGTTTTCTAGTTGATATAAAAAAGCTTACGTCTGCGAAAAGACGGCACTGTATATGACATGAAAAATACCACACCTATACAGTGGATCTTGGTAGAGGAAGCTCTACCTTCTGGGGCTGTTTTTCTTTCAATGGGACAGGAACACTAGAAATAATTTAAGGATACATAAATTAAGTCAAGTACCGACAGAATTTAAAAGATAATTTGCAGCAGTCAGTAGGTAGAAAGTTGAGATTAGTTAATGAATGGTTGTTTTAATAGGAAAATGATCCATAACACAGAGCTAAAGCATCTCAGAAATAATTTATAGATAGGGTAGTACTGTTTTGAAATGGTCAAGTCAATTGCCCGTCCTGAACCCAATCGAAAAATCATATATGGTAACTGCTAATATAAGCAGATTTAAGCAGAACAACCTTCAAATCTAGAAAACTTGAAGATTTTCCGCCGGGGATGAATAGGAAAAAATCTTCTTACAGTCAACTTTGCCAGAAGCTTATAAAAACCTAGAAAAATCGTTTAAAAGGAGTACCTAAATGCTACCAAAGGAAGAGTAACAAAATGTGAAGACTTTTTCATCTGCCCAAATATTTCCCTCATCATCTATTTGTAAAATTATATATAAATACCATGCATCTGTTCGTTGAATATGTTCGTATGTGCTAAAGCTATCTTGCTATAAATTTAATAAGTAGGTGTTTTGCCAATATGCTAAGAAATAAAGATTTTTATTTTGGATCTTTCTTCACCTCACGGTATATTTGCTTATAAAGGGTGTCAATCCATTTTGCAAACTGCATTTACGCAAATATATCAACACATATTAAGCTATAACAGAGAGTATTTTCCACATTTACAGTAATGTTTAGCATCACACGTACCATTTGAGCACTAAGTTTTATACAGTATCCTAGAATTCTTTGAACAAATTTTAACCTATGGCTCCTTACAATGAAACAAACATATTTCACGCTATAGAGGTACTGTATATCCTAAAGTGTTTCGTTAAAAAGTTACGAAGAGTTCAAACTTAAGAAGTGGGATTTACTGCACTGGAGGACTACTTTACTTTACAGTAAAGAAAAAGTTGCACTTCGGGCGCTTGTTTAAACCGGCTTATGAATGTACCGAGGTCGTATAGTGCTAGCGTGATATTTGCTCATAAGTATACTGACTGTTTGAAAGTTAGAATAAGGAAATGTGCTTTCAGTCTCCAAAACTGGGTAATAAAATCAGCTACTTCACTGATAAACGTGGTCGGTGATGGCCCTTGCTACAGACTCAAATATGCATAGCCGTTGGCAGCGAATACTCTCACCAAACAGAGGCCAAACAATGAGCCACAATGCAGTGTAACGTGTACTAAGGCTGTGAAGCGTTCTCTGTATCTAATTTAAGTCTAGTGATAAGCTATGTTTAATATGACTATTGTACCACTCCTGTGAGAACTTCATAAAGTTGATTGATTGAATGACTGAACAGTCTGTCTGCAGCATATTTACGTTCAGACGACATGGACCAACTATTGGATAATGAACCCACAGATGTGCACTTAATTTGCGGTATGCGAACTGTAATTCTAATAGAGCAGATCGAATGTACAGATATAAAAATATCCCACCACCGTCTCCTGACACGGCGCCTGTTGATTTCCATCTTTAGGGACTGCTAAAGAGTTTAGTCAATGAAACAGCAGTTCTGTCCGAAGAAGAACTTATCGGTAGGATTATTGACGGCTGTACGAGCATTGTTTCTTCGCACGGGCTCGTTAATCATTTTGACAGCGCCTCCCTACATGCATCGCAACCAATGAGCTTCATTTTGAACTCCTACTGTAACTATCTAACTTAATTTAAGCATTGTAAGCATGAACTTCAACATATTCTAATTTTGAATTTTTTGTCATTTATCCGCCACTGCAGTAAATCGCACTTCTTAAATTTTAACTCTTTGTAAATTTTAAACGATACCCTTTGGGATATTCTTCTATAGGGTGACATATGCTTATTTCATTGTAAGAACCGTAGATTAAAATTTCTTCAAAGACTTCTGGGACACCTGGTATACAAACGTAGAACTGATAAAATGACTGCCTATAGTAGATTGACTATAGCTTAATCTTACCAGTTTAAAACCACATTGGCATCCATTCCTGCCCGATGTCAGCTCTTTGCAGAAGTTGTAGTTAAAACTTTGACTCTGCTCAGGCAAGGTAGGCTTCCGTTTCTGTTTCTGCAGTGTCGTACGAAAGATACAGAGTTACGTGCATGCACAAGTTGATGTAAAAATATTTTATACACTTTTGTTGAAACTCTGAAACAATTAATCACTGCGCAGTTAGATGCACTGTATTCATATACGCAGCTGTACAACTATCTCGTAATTTAGCCCAATTTTGTCGCGAATTAATACCTCGTTAAAATTAAAACTGATGATGGTATTATGATTCAGTCACTCCTGATACAATAGGAAAAATATTCTTTGTATATACTATATACACATTTACGATGGGAATCGTAAATCTTGTGCCTATATGCCCAAATATTTTAGAAAATGTAGAGCAAAAAACTCAATAAGCAAATTTCCAAATTGGGCCACGGTGATAGCCAACGTTGGTCGCGGGTCCATGCTGTAATTAATTAAGTCCACTAAGCACTTAAGCAAAAGAGTAAGTGCGTCACGGTGGCCTACACGGAAGAATTCCTAAGGCTGAAGATGTGATTTGACCGCGATTCTACCAATACTAATAGCAAATGAACGAACTTGTATTGTTATGTCATTGTCTATGAGCAAAACTAATGTGAAAGTGAAGAGTGCAGTATCTAGATCACTAAATACTCGGCCATTTGAACACTGTGAGCAGCCAATAGGAGATCTGGGCATGGAAGTGCATAAGCTGAAAGTAAAATTTTCATTCAGCTGCTCATATCGAGCAGACCCCCAATGCACCATAGTGATTTAAAACGAGGCAGTGACTGGCTCGTTAGTGCATTGTGTAATTATTACACTGGATGTAGCAATAAAATTTAGTCATTTAACACATAATGCAAACAGCAATGTTAAACATTATGCTCTATGTCCACCAAGATTTTGCTCACACGTTTTTCTGTTAGCCCACATAAGTGGTGGTCCACCTTGAAGAGCGCTGTGCTTGGTGTGAGCTCTTCTGTACCTCCTTTGATTGGTACTGGTGGTGATCTTGTGCAAGCACTCTAGTTAGCGCATCGCAGGGGTTGTGCTACACAGTGCTGCACGGAACATACGGTTGGGTTAACTTGGCTGGCACCGCGGATGCTGGCTTCGGCGTGGTCAGACGACGTGATAGCTATCTCTAAGGATACAAGGGAGANTTTTTCTATTCTTTTGTTTTCTCCACCCGCTGGACTGGTTGCGTGGGGGTTTGTTAACCTCATGGAGTTTCTCCGTTCCTGCGTCGCCAGTCTGGTGTGATTTAATAATAATAATAATAAATAAACATTATTAGGAAGTGGATAAATGGATCATTTTCGCTCACTACTTACGTTAGTATAATACCTATCGAGACGCTGTATTCCCAATCGGATATTCATAGATCATTGCTGGGTGTCTAAGCAGTATCAGATAACATCCGATATACGCCTATAATTTCCCGACTGGGTTGCGCATAACCTAATGAAAATTTTTTTCTTCACGCCAAGAGCACACGCACTGAAAATTTTCAACACATGCATATACAAGCCAACATGGCGGGCCTGCCGACAGGTCACGGTTCACCAGAAACATTTGGGAGTTCAGGTTCCAGGCCCAAAGTATCTCTCGCTTCCAGTCCGCAATAAATTTCTTCTGCTAAGTCTGGTCGGTGAGTGATAAACTGCCTGCCCACAGCTGCGCGCCGCTGACTCGCCCTGCGTATTTTCTGCAGCTCAAGGCTTTGAGGCGCCACTCGCGATTCCTGACACTTTCCGGAGGAAACTGTCGTTTTTTGTTATGGTTACTCCCTGATTTTGTGTCCGTTTTTATGTAGTGGAGTAGTATACTTGGTGTCATGTACTTCTACTGTGTCTTTGCCTACAGTTTATCATTTATGCAATTAGAGCTAGCTTTGCTATTCATTATGACGCAATTTACGTTAACCAAATTAATCAGTATCCCTTGAACGAGTGGAGAAACTCACCGATTTCAACGACAGTGCTTAGGTTTTTAAATCAGTCAGTAATATAGCATTGCGAAGGAACCTACTTTTCAAGTGATGAATGCCAGATACGTATGCCATCTCCAAATGTTGTCGGTTTTAAGCGATAAATAGACTAAGATCCTAAAATCGACAACTTTCCGCACAATGATGTTTCTGTAGGGAATTTTTCAGCGTGGAAGGTAACGCAATGTTTACAATTAACGTACTGGGGACATTGTTGCCCGCCCTTTCACTCCTTTGCATAGCGATTATATCATTCTGGAAATTTCTGTTGCCAAAAACATGATACTGTCGTAGGCCATCCTCAAATCTTATCAGGAAGCAAAGATCGTAACGGGAGGACTCATGAGAAATTAGCATCAAAAAGTGATGTCATCAATGGCATCACATCGACGAATCTATGGTTGAGCAGCCTATGAGTATTTTGACTAATTTCGCCCGAAACGTCGTCTTAATTGCGAACAAATTAATTAATTAATTAATTGCGAACAAATTAAGAGAAGATATACTAATTGAGCAATAAACAATTATCTATAGAAAATTGCAGTGCATGCTGGTGGAACCTTTCACAGCACTAGCGCCGAAATTTGGTCCCCTTTGGCGACCTGATTTAACTTCTTTTATTTTTAACTGAAGCCTTATTTACACTTCATATTCAGTTCACAGTGCTCTTCACAGAACATATTTATTCCTTACCAACAAGTATGAGCACCATCATAGCCAATTCTGTACGCGAGAGGAACCACAGTAGCAGTTAGCCTATTGCTCGAACTTCCTGTACTTGACGACAACATTTTACGGTATTTTGCAGCTCATGTAGCTGGCCAGTTATGAGCGGGAGATAGAATGGACTAGATCGAAAAAATACGGTGTTATATTTAAGAAAACAACCCACGAAGGCGCGAGGTCCCTCACTCAAATACTTCGACTCGTCGATGGGATGTAAATTCACTACGTGCGGTCACGGCTAAGTTTTATTTCAGTCCTATTGAGTTTTCTCGCTGCATTCTTTGCTTCCTGGATCTCATCTACTTTTGTTCTGTAGAGCACAGTTATGCAATTATCTATAAACAATTTTTTGGGACTCGCTAACATTTTTCAAATACTTCATAATATCCTGTTAACCCCTACAGCATTTTATTAATTATTATTTTAGAATTTGGTAGGAGCGCCCTGCAAACACTAGACAACTGTTGGACGGATTTACACGGGTTAACAGCTTCAGCTTAATACTTTGATCCTAAAACGCTAAACATTTAGGCCTAATGATAGGTATAATATTAGTATACGGTATCTTACACCCGTGATTAGTATTCTAGGATAAATTAATACTCGTAACAGTTTAAAACTAATTTTTCTTTTTCATGTTAGCCACTGAAAAGCATATATCTTATGATTATATGAAATGCACCATACCTTGTTTTTGTCATGACAAAAAATCTTGTGAACCATGTAGAAGAGATGGGCTGAAGTAATAGAACTGGATTGTTTTACCTAGTTTCATTAATCGGGAGTCATTTGCTTATGTTTTACATCGTGTTTTTTTCTTCTAATACTGGTCTTCATTTGAAATCGTTAACCTCATACGTCTTCACGTGACGCCAGTTCAACTTCTTTCACAACCGTTTTCTCGTGGCAGGTTCGAACCGGTAGAGAAAATTATGAAATCTAATACATTTGTAAACATAACTTCGAAACCCTTCTTCTTTCGACTGTGCTTTGTGGTTGATGCTAAAGCAGGTTGCATGCAATTCAGACCCCAAATGTGACGTCACACCGAACTGGCAAAATGCAGGATTGCATCTCTTGACCTTGGTTGGCTATTCTGCGCTTCAGCGCTGCCAGCTTCTCGGCACATTATGCAAGGGAAACTCTACATGCGAAGAATTTCGCAAGGTCTTGCGATTGAGCACTTGAGCCTATATTCCTGACGTGAATACAAAGCAGTCTGCTTAAGGCATGAGAACGCTCATGGAAATCTGATGGCTACGACTTTCCCATGTGGATCAGTTCATGTGTCTGCGCATGGTTCTTTTTTTTTTACCTCCGCCAAGAAGGTTATGTTTTCGTCGTGTTTGTCTGTCTGTCACCAAGATAACTCAAAAAGATATGAACCGATTTGGACAAAATTTACAGCGATTATTATGTATGTTAAGAGAAACAGATGATTAACTTTCGGTGAAGATATGTCCATCCTTTTGTTTGTCTGCCTCATTTTTCTCAATGCCATAACTCAAAAAGTTAATTAGAGATTTTTAAGAAATTAACATGAATTGTTAGGTATATGACGAAGAGTTAATGACCAAATTTTGGTAATGATTCGTTTGTTTGTTCGCTCGTTTGCCCCTGTTTTTAATTTAATGCTTGTTACCACAATAGCTCAAAAAAATAATGAATGGATCTTTGTGAAATTTATACGGGTTGTTAGTAATGTTAAAAGACATAAATGATTAAATTTTGATGCAAATCGGTTTATTCGTTTGTATGTTTGACTCATGTTTGTTATAACAGTTGTTAGCAGTGTTACTCAAAAAGTTAAGAACGGATCTTTAAGAATATTGCACAAACTGTTGTTACTATCAAAAGGCACAAGTGATTAAATTTTGGAGTTACTACAAAGAAAATTATGGTTTCAGAGCCAGTTTGAATTTTTTGCTACCTTTGCCTCGCTTGGCGGAGGTATGCGCTCTCAGAGTGCTCTAGTTTCATATATATTTCCTCGCGTAACTTGGCCAGTCGTGTACTGACAAGATGCAGTGATTATGATGCAAGAATATTACTGATGAAAGATGAATTTTATAAGAAAATGCATGTATAAGTGGCGTTTATATTTAGACTCTAAATTACTTATAAACACCAACGTAAATAAAGTCAATTACAGTATGCTTAATACCAGTAATATCCGTAGATTCTCACTGGAACAACTAACTACAAATAAGGTATTGAAACAGGGTATAAGTGAAACCAATTAAATCACGTTCCACTTTATTATAAAAATTTTTACATACGCATTATTTTTAATTTGGAGGAAATTGATGCATTATTTTAGTCCAAAAAGTGTATCGGTAGTACATTGAGTGCGTTAAGCTGGGTGAAAATATCGCTCCCAGGCTATGCAGATTGACGCTTGAAGCTTCTGCACACCCGTACTTCAGCGTGTTCCAGTTTTGTGTTCTATTAAGCTTTAGTCTCTCTCTCACTGTCGAGTGTCTGTATTGGGAGGAACTCTAAATAAAGGAAATTGTTCATTCCTTTGGCCGAGCAAACTCTTTCGTATATATCATGATGCAATGCACTAGCTGAACATGGAGAAATACAGCTGCAGCAACTGCAACTCTTTGTTGAGCGCACTTTCAACATAATAGATTCACTTGTTTATATAAATAGTCGTATTTCCTGTAATGACGCTCCGTCTAGTGAGGATTGTCTTTTTTGCTGGTATAGCAAGAGAACTTTTTGCTCCTTCACAAAAAATATATCGATTTCAGTATCTTGCTTATGATTCCATTCTTCCATCTATTCGGCTGTGCGTTCGTTTGTCCGTACGCGACGTTTTCAGCATTACAAAGGGGAAAAATAGCGCATCCATGATACTGACTCTCAAACAACAGCCGTCGGCCTTAAACTTCTCGCAGGGCATAGAATTACTGACTTGTTATAAGTTCACACTTCGGAGCCATCATACTGACTCGCTTGAAGACTTACATTTCTGTTCTACAGAATATCTACAGATCCTGGCTAGTATTAGTATGTAGTTGGTGTGTCTTCTGTCTACTGGTGTGATCTAGAGGCCGGCGACGTTATTGGATGAGAGCAAACAATAGCTAGAGCACTCTGAAAGCACATACCTCCGTCAAGCGTAGAACAACGTTAACGAAAAATTAATTGGTTCTGAAACAATGATTTCCTCTTTGTCAGCATCAAAATGTGGTCATTTGGGCTTTTTGATACTAATAGCAACTTCTGTAATTTTCTTGAATAACTGTTCATAACTTTTCGGGTTATGTTGCTGACAAACATAAGTCACACACACATGAAAATCAGCTGATCTCCAAAATTTGATCGCTTACTGTTGGTAATAGACTTGAGCACTCCTGTAAACTTCAAATAATCTGTTCATAACTTTTTGAGTTATTTTGCTTACAAACGTAAAATCAAACGCAGAGACAAACAAACTGACAAACAAATCATTACAACAATTTGGTCATTTAGGCCTAATCTTCGCGATATACATAACAACTCAAGTATATTTAATAAAAATTCATGCATAACTTTTTGAATACTGGTACTAAGAAAAACGAGGCAGACAAACAAACGGTTGAATTATTTTCACCGAAGTTACTCATCTGTTATTCTTAACATGCCTAATAACTCTGTTAATTTCGTAAGGATCCGTCCATAACGTTTTGAGTCATCTTGGTGGCAGACAAATAGACAGATAAAGAGAAAAACTAGATAAAAGCATGACCTTTTTGGTGGAAATCATAATTTCCACGAAATTGCCGTTTTCATTCCCTGCTTCGTGTTTCTGTTCTCAGCAATATCTATCTCTTTTCCTTCGTTACTCTTTTATTCGATTTTTGTTTATAAAGCTGAGAGGAGAAAATATATTCGCACTGGAAATAAGCACAATCTAGTGTTTAATCTACCCTTGGAAGCATTGAGTCGTCTTCAGTGCTTAGCTTTAATTAAANCAGGTGCGACGCTCGCTGACGTCACGATGCTTGGTCCTGTGGGGCCGGGCAGCCTCCTTGCCGGTTACCATATCCTTGCTGCGTAGCAGCTGTATACTGAACTTTTTGGTAGTAATGTAGGCATGTCGTAATATACTTCACGACAATATATATATTATCTTGCTTGTGATTCCCTTCTTCCATCTATTCGTCTGTGTGTTCGTGTGTTTGTACGTAACATTTTCAGCATTACGATGGGGAAATATAGCGCATCCGTGATACTGACTCTCAAACAACAGCCATCGGCTTTAAACTTCTCGCAGAGCATAGAATTGCTGACTTGTTACTAACTTTGGAGCCATCATACTGACTCACTTGAAGACTTACGTTTCTGTTCTACAGAATATCTACAGGTCCTGGCTAGTATGTATTAATACGTAGTTGGTGTGTCTTCTATCTACAACTGGTCTAATCTAAAGGCCGGCGACGTCATTGCATGAGAGCAAAAAACAACTAGAGCACTCTGAAAGCACATACCTCCGTCAAGCAGAACAACAATTATGAAAAATTGAATTGGTTCTGAAACAATTGTTTCCTCTTTGTCAGCATCAAAATGTGGTCATTTGTGCTTTTTGATACTAATAGCAACTTCTGTAATTTTCTTGAATAACCTTTCATAACTTTTCGGGTTATGTTGCTGACAAACATTAGTCACACACACATGAAAATCAGCTGATCACCTCCAAAATTTGATTGCTTACTCTTGGTGATAGACTTAACAACTTGTGAAAATTTAAAAGAATCTGTTCATAACTTTTTCAGTTATTTTGCTAACAAACATAAAATCAAACGCAGAGACAAACAAACTAACAAACAAATCATTACAACAATTTGGTCACTTAGGCCTAATCATCGCGATATACATAACAACTCATGTAAATTTCACAAAAATTCGTGTGTAAGTTTTTGAATAATGGTACTAAGAAAAACGAGGCAGACAAACAAACGGTTGAATTATTTCCACCAAAGTTATTCATCTGTTACTCTTAATATCTCTTTTAATTTTGTAAGGATCCGTCCGTAAAGTTTTGAGTTATTTTGGTGGCAGACAAATAGACAGATAAAGAGAAAAACTAGATGAAAGTATAACCTCCTTGGTGGAGGTTATTATTTCCACGAATGTGCCGTTTTCATTGCCTGTTTCGTGTTTCTGTTCTCAGGAATATCTTTGAGAAAAGGAAGCAATGAGAAAATAAGCTAAAAACAAATATTTCGACTCTCCTCTTTTATATAAGCGTGACCTTTATTCGTGTTAGATCACAAATTAGATGGGAACCTTCGTAACTCAGCAGAAGTCACGAATCGAAATTAATTTCCAGTGGCCCCTGCCGTTTAGTATGTAAATTGTCTCCTACCGAATCCTTCACATCACGATGAGAAATCAACCAACCAAGCGACCAATAAACTGTGAGCTATAACTGTGCATTATTATTGTATAGTAAATGTAATCCGTTAAGATTCATCCGCATACAGCTTTTAGCTCCAATTTGAACTTGCTTTATATATGTTCCGTTAATGTTTCATGTAACACGTTGGCTCTCCATATGTTGGTCGTCTGAACTTTTTACTTTTTTCGGTCGCGTGTGTAGAATTTTCTCATCAGTTTCTGCGGTTGAATAGATAAGAAGAAATCCTTTCAATGATCGAGTGTTATGTGCTGCCAGTTGCGCGTTACAAACACAGTTTCAGTGTTGCCAACGATTCATCATGTTACGCTACAGCTGTAATCCTGTCGCAATTTGTAACCGTTGACATCTACACAAAAAGCTTATGCACTTCTCTTCCCGGATCTGTTGTAACTAGTGCCAGCTGTCGGATCGCATCTACTTCATTTCACGTCCTGTCATGTCTTCTCTTGGAGTACAGTAGCCTTCAGTACATTAATGGCTCGTTCTATTGGGTCATCAAAGTCGATCTAAGCCAAGTCCGCTGGACTTAACTTGTTCGGACCTGCAGACAGGAACTTTGACTTCGTCACTTTGAATCGTGATGTAGGTGTTAGAAGAAGCCCGATTATGTTAAACTGATCTGAAATTTTAATTTTACGAAGTAAGTTAGAGTTATTTAAAGTCTCACAGATGACCAATTTTGAGTAAACGCCTGAAATTCGATAAACGGATCGAAGCCAGGGAACCTGTCTGAAGTTTCGGACAAGTTAAGCGAAGTGCGCTTGGCTTTGATCGATATTTACGTCCCAATCGAACATGTCCTCGGGTTGCATATGTCATACTTGTGCTAATCGGAGCTGTTAATTGTAAGGGACTCCCCAAGGGAGGAATCCTTCGTTCTATCACTTTAGAAGCTGATAGTACTTGCATATAGGGCTACATTCATTAGCACAGTAGGCTTGACCTGTCCAGGATTTAAGACAGGTGCGTTGGTTGCGCCATTTTGAACTATACTGTAACTGTTAGCAGCAACCAGATTACGTTTGCGACGGCTGAGAGTTCCATGTTATAGAGCAGGACTGAGTTTCCGGAGGTCTCACGGATAATCGCCCTTGAGTTAAAGCCTGAAACTCAACCCAACGGGGCGAAGCCAGCGTGCCTGTCTGGACAAGTCATGTCTGTGGCAATCTGATTAACTCAGTTTTTGCACACCTATGAATCGCCGTTCCTCGATGATACCAACGTCAGTATTCACTTTTTCAAATCAGGAAGCTGATTCCTTCTCAAAGAATTTTGTCGATAACATGCAGCAGCCACCCTAAATTTTTACCTGTTATCGATTACTTTTTTGAATGAAATTGTTACGATCTACTAGGAAGTAATTAGGTAGTGAAAGCTCACTCGCAACTTTAAAGTTTTCTTAGAGAACGTGATTGATAAAGTAGTCTTTTTTTTCTCTTAACTACTAGTATTCCACACTCCGCTTATACAGGTATAGTACATTGTTCATACCTCCAGACCATTAAAGTGCTATTTGTTGATCGCAGTGTCATCGAGATAATCTAATTCAATTAGCTTTAGCTTACCTGGAGCCCCCCACCGTGATCGAACGCAACTTTGGATTGAGTTTTAAGCGTTTATCCAAAAGCTTTAGGGTATGTTAAAGCTAATTAGATAAGATAAACTCGATAGCAGACGGTGAACAAAGATTCCGATATTCATAGCTATGCTAGGATTTGTTCGATTGGGCGCCAAACTTAAACCTTCGGGGTTTGACGTGTTCAAAACTTTAGACAGATGCTTTGGCTTCGACCTGTAAAATTGACGTTCAGGCGTTGAACCTTGATCAGTTATCCTGGGACTGGCAAACTCAGTCTAACTCAGTAAAATAGAGTTTTTAGCCTGCTTAATGACTGGTGGACACCAAAGCAGAAGTTGCCTCTGCGCACAACTGCACATCCGATTATGTTGTCGCGAACAAGGCCTCGGTTTGCACGGGGCTTTACCACCATGATGAAGACCTAAAATATGAGTCGTTTCTGATGATTTGTACGCTATAACAAGCGGTTTTGGTCAAGCTTTTAGTATAACTCTTATTTTCAGTTGATCCGGGGCCCCACCGACACAACAAGCGATACAAAGCGAATTTTCCTGGAGACATGGCGCCTGTGAGCGATAGTGTGTCGCGCGATCTGGGTTGCGTCGGTGGGAGCAGTACATTGCTGTACCTGTTGTGAAGTTTTTGATGCAACGAATTTGGTATGTCGCATATCGGTTGTTGCTTCAATGGGACCCCGGGCTAAGTTTAAAGTTGCAATGACGAATAGTTTTAGCGAGACATTCAAAATCCGTAAGCTGTTGTCATGGCAACGTGACTTCCAAAGTGAAAAATTGGGTGTGCAAGTTTTGCGTCAGTGTGAACCCTCCATAACGTAATAGGGTTGCTTCTAACACTGGCAACACGACCGAGTCGAAGTTTCCGTCTGAAATTTCGAACAAGTCAAGCTTCGAAAGCCTAAGTTCGGTGTCTAATTAATTCATTAATTAAGTAATTATTATATTAATGGAACACGCCCCTAGTCGGGGCAGCTACAGTTAGGCTTGAGGCGCTGAGTCAGCGTTCCCTCCTTCAGTTCCAACAATCGTAACTTTACATGAATAAGCGTCCCACAATCTCATGGTGCCAGTCGGCCCTGCTGTGCAATATTGATCAGAGTGGCCAACACGTGTCTGGCAAGCCATCGATTTTTGCTGACTCGGCGTTAGTGTGCGTGTTCTTCCATGACCGTGCTTGCTCCCGGTGAGGTGCGCGTATGTGTTCATGAAAGGTACTACACACAGGGTGTGCGGGACTGTTGGCGATCGGGAGAAATTCAAACGGGCCTGAGAAGTTCATCATGTCATACACGATGCGTTTTGAAACTTTGAAGCTAACTACGTACTGTTATTGATTGCAGGTGACATCAACAATATACAAAGCGCTTGACTTCGCTGCTGCAGAAAGAGTTCAGAATTAAAATGGTGACCTTGAATCAGATTAGGGACTAAAAACGTACTAAGGATAAATTCTACTGAAGTGGAAGAGTAAGTAAACATAGGGGCGAAATTTGAGAAAAGTGCATGAGAGTAACGGCCGGGCCACCTCACCCTGCAAGCTTACGGGACACTCGTGCATCGTTCAGGGACATCTTGGAGGCCAATTTTCACTGCGTAATTGAGCTTAGCTCTGAGCTCAACGTCCATCCAGAAGTTGAATGAGCGATTGTAAGGTATGAACCTGACCTTACGTATCAAGCAGATGATATCGAAATTCGTTGCATGCACTACTCATCGAAATTGTAGCAGGTACCTTTACAAATGTCATCTAGAAGTACAAAATCGACTTACACCCGCTGATCTTTTTTTTTTCACGCATCGTACGATGCCGTGCACCAAATATCAAAAGATCAACAGCTGCAACACGCATTTCCCCCTGTCAAAGTCAAAAGAGAATTTAGAGCGTAAACTGTACGGTATTTGATAGCAACATACACACGAAATGCTCAGCGCTTCAGATGTCCTGCTTCTACAATTACTCCCACCTTCGCGCGAGAAAACTTCCCAAATATTTATATAATGGAGAAGCCTGTTGGTACCACCAACAACTGCTATTTTGAAAATAGCGGGACGCCAAAATTGCTCCAAGTTTCCATTATCAACTCCTATAAAACCGTCAGGCACGAGACCGCGTATGAAAAAGAAAAACAGCGGTCCCATTTCTCGAAGAAGTCATCCAGATGCTCTAATAAGTGTAAGGACATATCACAGGGTGCGACAGAAATGGCCTCCCTTCCTCACAAACCGGCAAAGTTATTTGGAAAAATGCGCGGAAATTTCCAGCACAAGTGCTGAAATTCCAGTTTGCCATGCCGTGCGTTCCATCTCAATATGATGGAGCATCGCACCTCCAAAACACGGAGTTTTGCTCATGTGCCGGCGCTGTGTTGCTCACAAGAATATGAATATGTGGAGTTGGATGAAGGCTTGGGGCGACTCTGTAGTTCAGAACCGAAGAAATCTGGACCGAGTCCAAATGCTTGGGTCACTTGAGCCATGAGATGAAGTTCAGAGCTTGGGATACAGTGTAGCTGCAGAGACAGCGTGTAGAATGCTGATACTACTAGTAGAAATATCATGTTTGCTGTGTTAGTTGAACTATGGGATTTAGCAAAATAACAATAAATGTAGAAAGCCGATGGGTGATAATAAAGGGTGCAAAGTGGCAGCAAATGACGCATGGCAAAGAAAAAACGTAAATAAAGAAAACGACCACAGAAAGAAAATGAAAAATCCAAAATTATTGCAAGTGAAATTGACCTGCAGAGAGTGAAGTAGAAAGGTTCGTCATGATTATGTGAATACGCACATGCAGCAAAAAAAAAAAATCTTCAAGTTTTGCATAGTTCCTTGTAATGGGCAAAAAAAAATAGAAAGAGAGGCAAAAGATGAAACCACGTCATATACCGTGCTTAAGAGATTAAGAAAGCTACACAACGCACAATTCATTTATGCAGAGAGCACCGTGGAAAACTAATCATTATTTCTGGAGACACTCAGCGTGAATTACTCCAAATGCATTAAGATGCACACGAGTAACATTTTCCATGATGGCGACTAGACTTTGGATTTTCATGACATTTCTGTGTGCCGCACACGCATGCAGTACGGGTACGTTGTGTGCCGCACACGCATGCAGTACGGGTACGTTGTGTGCCGCACACGCATGCACTACGGGTACGTTGTGTGCCGCACATGCATGCAGTACGGGTACGTTGTGTGCCGCACACGCATGCAGTACGGGTACGTTGTGTGCCGCACACGCATGCAGTACGGGTACGTTGTGTGCCGCACACGCATGCAGTACGGGTACGTTGTGTGCCGCACATGCATGCAGTACGGGTACGTCGTGTGCCGCACATGCATGCAGTACGGGTACGTCGTGTGCCGCACACGCATGCAGTACGGGTACGTTGTGTGCCGCACATGCATGCAGTACG
>LQNS02278070.1:32014653-32039764 GCA_001587735.2 Parhyale hawaiensis
ATTGATGCAAGCAAATTGTAGCGTGCGGTATCGGCCTCACGCAACTCGGCATAATAATAGACTAGAAACTAGGGCGACCTCTAGCGTACCAAATGCATTGCCGCCGTCGGTACACGCACCCTAGAGCTGGAGGTTGCTTTCCGAGGGAGAGATAGAAATTACGGGTGGACCCGTGTGCTGGGACATCGGCCATTACACAGCAGTTCCATTAGCCCTTTGTCTAATCCTAATGCATGGCTGCAACCTTCAAAATAGTTTTTCCGACGAGAGAGGAGATGAATTTAAAATCAAAGGCATATACAACAAAAAAATATATCGTAAGAGTGAAAGAGTTGCGAGGTATTTGAAAAACTAGAGTAATTAGGTAAGAGACTCTTCAGTGAAGGTTTAATATTATTGCCTTTTCTCTAACCATTTCGTACCAACTGTGTCTGCGGCACACATGCCTCTCTTCAGAGTATATCTACCTTATTTTATGTTTTGTCATTTTGGACGTAACATGAAAAATGTAGAAAACACAATAAAAGGCAATAGGTAGATGTCTATGATGACGGAGATGGAATTTTATACATAAATTTAAAAGTGCCATCGATTGGCACTGGAAAACCAGTTAACCTAAGCCCAAAACTTGACTTGTCCTGAACTTTAGAAAGGTGCGTTAGTTTCGTCCATTGCTATTGAGTCCCAGGCGTTAAAAGTACACTGGTTATCTTTGAGTCTTCCTTTAGCTCAATCCCGATCCCTAAAGTGGTGTTTATTCCGTCTCAAGCGTAATCGGGTTACTTCAAACAGCTGTTATACGATCCAAACTGGGGGAATCAATACCCCTCTTTGCAGTCAAAACTATAGGGTTCAAAGTAACTCGCTGTTACAGTGCCATTCAATGGCGCCCTAGCTCTTCTTGTAAAAACAAGTTAATCACGCGAGTCCTCATTTTTTTCATTATGCCTTCTTATTTCTAATGAATAAAAATTAACTGATTGGCATACTTTTGCTGCCCACGCTAACTCATCTATGCTCACTAAATTCGAGAAATAGATACGATAACTATCAGACTGGCAACTTGAGCTGCTTTCAGAATATTTTGTTGTAAACACACGGCTCTCGATATATTACAGAACAGGCAATGGCATAACCATAGCTGTGGTAATGCGTTTAGACCTAGGAGAAGTTGCTTCCGTCTCTCCCCAATTCAAGTCTATGGGCTATGTAGGGTATCATGTAACTCATTTGGTATGTGATGGCACTGAGCCATGTCGATTAGGTTGTCAATATATAGCTGTAATACTTCTAACAAATTAATGTACACACAATTTTTAATGTAAGCTGTAATATAATAATCCAAGAACACCTCCCGCCTGTGGAGAAACATATGTTCGATAAATAAATAAATAAATAAACATGGAGCGGGTCTGAGCCTTGGAGGATAAGACTTCGGCGCACGTCTTATGAAGATCGTCAATATCGGGCCAGCGGAGAGGCTGCTAACCAAAGATCTGCTTTTATGTCTTCGTGAAATGAAGTCCAGTTTCTTGGCAGTAAAATGTAGGCATAGAGTAACTAGAAGTAAAGGAAAATCCTGCATGTAAGTAAAACGAAAGCTGGGGAAATAATTACGGAAGTACTTAATAGTTTAGCCTAGAAATGTTTATTAACAGATAGTCAACTTGATATCTTTGTAGGAGTTAGATGCGAAACGAATATGCAAAAAGCAGCTTGGTTATGTTATATAGTTCCTTTGCTCCAGGTTTACCATATGATAAAGTCCCCCGTATTTTCTTAGAAGCAGAATATCCGTGGCGTGCTTGATAGCAGAAATGCACGTAAAGCATGACATGCACTGATGGTTCAGGTGATATATTAACTTATTGAAAAAATGGCGAGAAGAACTGTCGGTGTATTTTATGACAAACAAAGTTATGTTAGAACAACAAATAATAGTGGAACATAGTTTCACTTCTAATAAAGATGAGAAAAGATAATACCGAAACAAAGTTAAGTAAACCATTTCACTGTCTGCAAGATCATGAATTTTTAAAGAATATTAGAACGCACCAAAAAGGATGCAGTAGCTCTACGGTGCGTTCTATTCGCTTCGATTCGCTGACTTGGTTTGGGATAGTCTAATCTGCTAACTCAAACACGTTTAAATCCTGAGCTTTGTATTTGCCACTTTGCATCGCTTTTCTGACGATACTAAAGTAGTGAATGCAGTTAGCATGCAGGTTTTGGAAGTCACAATGTGGTGGGCTCGATCGGGAGCCGAATCGCATTTTTACCCTAACATGCTAAGTTGTATTATTTGCTCTTTGTCCTTCTGCACTCTTACGGGAAACTACAACCGGCGTTGTAAACACGTCGGGACCTCCCAGCGTGAGACCCACCAAATCCCACTTCCGTTGACTGGATGTGGCATGTGAATGATGGCGGGGGTGGACTAAAATGGCAGAAACTCCGCCCATTATGCCTATGCAACGCATGAAAGTGATTTTGAGCAGCAACAATGCGGGAAAAAGACTGCGCCAGACTAACACTTCCCTGAAAGCGCTCCAGACGCACACAGACACCATGGAGATTATGCATTTTTGTAGATACTCGGTATACTGTAAGAAGGCCTCTCCAGGGAGGTGCACAGCCTAGTAAAGAAAGCGTTACCTGGATTCTATCGGTTCTAATAGCTTCACGGATCGAAAACTAAATGATAGATTATTTCTTGCGCTTATTGTACGTTTCACAGGTCAAGAAGAACAGGTTCTACGATAGAATTTGAGCGTAAGGAAGGGCCGAGACGATGGTGTCATGTTCAACTCGGGATTCATTCTAAAATCTTAGACATACATAAATTTTAAACGTTTCAACGCCACTCACGTAAACTTTCCTCAACAATAGTTTCCCTCAGATGCGCATCTCTACCGGGATGCACGAAACTTCACTAATTGTATTTAGCTCACAGATTTTCCTTTAACTTCAGAAAAATGCACTTTGTGAGCCACGGTCAGATTCACAAACGATTTTCGCTTTCCCGCAGAAAGAGATTTTCCTTTATTTTTGTGCTTAAGTTAAGGGTGCTAGGACCATCCTTAAACGTGAATAAAGAAACAACTGCAGAACCAAAACATCGGCGAAAAAACGTAACGAGTGCAAATTTGGTTCATTTTACATAATATTTACATTATCGAAATATTTCTACAAAAGTATCGTTTAAAAATATTTTTTTTGTTTGTTTACCCAAGCGCTTAACTGGAAGAAAAATTTCTTGCACGTCTGGCAACTTCGCACGAGCTTCGAAGCCGTAGTATCCAATTTTCTACTGGATACTGTCAAACACTTTTGAATGAGAATGAAATTGATTTTACACCATAATCTTTTGATATTCCCTAATAGTATGAAGCGCTCTAACTTTTGTTGCTTGCTTAAAAATATCATAAAAGTGCACAGCTCTTTGAAAGAAACACCCAACTCCATAGCTTGTAACGAACTTTTAGTTAGGCTGACATTTTCACTGCTGTTTCGATCGACATACGGTGGGCTGCACCTTCAGAAGGAAAAAAAACAATATTTGCGGACACTTCGTAGTGCATACGGGAAACAAAAAAAAATTGTTCACGAGTCCCAACCATCTTGTCAATGAGTTTTCTCGTCTAATCGTCCGATGTTTTTATGCGTCCTTGCGAACACAACGCTGAATATGCGGTGCTTCATTCCGAAAATTGCCAGCTGCTAAGCATTCAGTTTGCAGCATGCGCAATTCAGCATAGCCTAGCTAAAGAATCAATTTAAAGAGTAAAAACTGTCTTTACATTTACAATAACTTCTTATTCATTATCTCATCGGTTTTTAAACTAAAATTTGCTGTAAGGCGTCTAAAATAAGAGAATATGACATGTACTCCAGTCACAGCAAGAATGGAAGATAGCAGCTTGTCGTTAGCGTTGTATTTTCGTGCTCCTTCTCTGCTTGTAACGGGGGCTGTGATTGGTCGATATCGGGCTATGGTCGATTTTAAGCATTTGCACGCAAATGAGCCTAAAGAGACGATAAATGCCTTTCAATTTATTTTGTGCATTGGAGATTTAGTGGACTTAAAGATGACCTCAGCATCAGGCATTTTAAGCAGTTTAAGGAAAAAATTTCTATTTAACGTTATGTGCGTTTTGTGCATCCCGGCCCTGGTCCTTGGTCCTCCTGCTACGCGTAGATCCTGATACCATTGGCTTTCTTTTTTCCTCCGAGGGTCCATCCATTTCAACCAAACTAAATTTTGCACCTAAAAATAGCAGACGACGGCCCACGTCCTAAGGCAATTAAGCAAAGCTTTCGAGTAATCCGCCACCAGCGGGAGTTGCCGCTCCCTCTTGCAGGAGCGGAGACACTCGATCTCCGTAGCTGTGGCAGGACCAGGTCGCCGGTCCGAGCTGTAACGATGGAACTCCTTCAGAAAAACAACAACAGGTGCAAAGCACAACCCTGTCTGAAAATCATATGCCTTTATCGATGTCTACGAATATATAAGGGATGCCAAATAGTGATATAGCTACACTGTCTATTATAGAAAAGCGGAAGTAGCGATAGGTAGCCCAATTAACTGTGGGTTTATATTTACAAGGTCAATATTCAACGTTCCTTAAATTGGCGTTATGAACAAGTTGAAGACGAGCAGGATATAAGCAGACAAAAATGACTCAAAAAGACCTGAATGTGATGGCATTTTCGTCCTTTTCGCTGTGCGACGAATACTGTGGGCGACGAAACCTTGGGAAGAAAGTTGGGATGGGATTATTTTCGAGAGAAGATACTGATGGGGCGCGTAACTCCTTTTCTTCAAGGCCATTAGAAGGTTGTGGACGTCACTCAGGTTACCTTTCTGTATGACAGGGCACAGTGCATGAAAGCGTTTCGAACCCAGAACCTTCTAAAGGGCAACATCGATTTCTTTGGCATTCAAGAGTGGCTACATAATCTAACGTAAGAACGTTAAATCCATCCTGAAGGGTGAGGTTGAAAAAAGTGTTGTCTGAACCTCAAGTAGGTCGATTAAGTCCTACAAGGATAGAGGAGCACATCGATGCCGTTGTTCGAGACATGAAGTTCAACACGGAGATTTTTTAGTCACTATTGTCTCCCTTTACATACTCTGTTAGTCTTCGAGCTGTCTGTGACGTGCTGGAGTGAACACTGAATATGGAGCTGGTAAACCCATAATAAATTGTACTACCTCTCGGTACTTCCATTTCCTCTTATTTGTTTTGCTTACTCTTGGAAGGGGGAGGGGGGGGGTTGCTATTATTGTTTGGCACACCTGCGTAAACGGTATCTTATAGTAGCGGATAATCGCGTTAATTTTTTTCGATTGGAACTATACGCTGTCAGGCGTCCGCAGTGTGGCAATGTGGGTCTGGGATTATTGCCGATTATATCGAACAGTTTATGTAGAAAACAATCGATTCTTTACTTATTACCACTTTCGCTTGCGCTTAAATTTTCAGAATCTTTGCCTATAAGCCGCCATTATATTCCTATGGAAATGCATACAGCAAGAGATCACTTGACGCACATGTACTGTACGTCAGGCGGCAGTGCGCGTGTTAACAGCTATCTATTACTAAGAATGACCGTCGTGTATTTATATATTTATAAATTTATGTATTAGTTTGATAAGGTTGACTTATTGCATATACCAGCCAACAACTAGTACTATTTATATATTTCTTATAATGATTGATTTTAGGATAGGTTTGTAAATTTCAGGAATTTGCTGATAGCGTTTAAAGCAATTTGCCTTGAGAGATTAGAAACTAGATTCCAAAAATTTCCGCTTCTTACAGTGAGTTTCTTGTTGCAGTATATTAAAATTTCGCCAATCGATATTGTGTCCTGTTTCACGGACAGATTGGAATACTAGAGAATTGACTTATTACTTTACTACATTCGCTTGTTTCTCGTTAATTCTAGTTTGAACGTTTCGGCCTGTGTCTCCAACAAACACTTTTTCACAAGAATTACAATTTAGTTGATAGATGACATTTGATCTTTCAGACGGATGTTTCTTGTCTTTGAGATGAATAAGTCAACTCTCTAGAGTTGACTAATGCACGTGACCTCTCCAACTAAACATTTTTTTCACAAACAATGCTTCCGTATCAGTGATGCATATTGTGTGCATATTATAACTCTCGGATCTGCAAGTTTTGCCTTGAAAACGACTTTCGTTTAGAATGTCGAAAGCTCGGACAAATATAATTCTAAAATCCAGGTGAAGTTATCTACACCTTCGAAATATCTATTATTGTGTGAATTTTTTCAAGCTCGGGTCCACTAGTAGAATAAGAACAAACAAGAAGGCCTGAGTAACCATAATCGGTTTGTGACTAGAGCTTGAAACTGGATCTATAGTGGTGAATCTAACGCTCAGGGGGCAAGTTCTAATTTAGTGGCTGAAATTAGCTCGAGCCAAGCAGTTGAATAAAACATTGTTCCAATAAACTGCTTGAAGACATCTGCCGATAGTGTCAGCATGAGCTGTGTTTTGGCACGTCAACATGCTGAAAATCAATCACCAATAAATATTACGTCTGCCTGGTAACTCTCTTCATTCTACCGATAACAATAGATATTACAAGCTTGTTTTTCTTAGTTGCACCGTACAGTAAACAATTATAACAGCTGATGATTATTGGTAGACTGGATGGCAGCACAACAACCTTCATGAAAAGTGGAGGTACCAGCCAAACCACTTAATTTCATGAATGTTTAGAGTATAACAGATACAACGCAAAGATATTATTGAACTTCAAGAATGTAGTTTATGCATGAATTCTTTAAAACCCAAATTTAAAAGCCAACTGTTGAGAGGATATGTATACAAGTACAATGGACTGGTACCGCACAATGCATCATTACCAAGCGCTATAAGCGGAACGACTTGTGCAATTCGCACAAAAAAAAAAGAAAGAAAACACAAATTTCCTGACAGAAACCAGCCTGCTCAGCAAGCGCAAACACGTTTTGTAGAACTGCCACAATTTACGCGTAACACCAAGTCCTGTGTAGGCGCTGATGCTCTTCCGGGAGGTGCCTAACGCGTTTGTAAATATACACCAGTAAACAACAGGCTCTGTGTTCACGCCTGTATGAGCTAGCTAGTGTGTGCAGGCCTGCACAGGAGACCGCAGTCTTTACATGTTTGCTTTGAATTTCCTGGCGAGGAAGTGAAAAATGGATCGTCTGTGAAAATATGTTCGCAGCGTAGTTTTGTCATAGAAGAGGGACATGTTTACTTTGAATTTTCTGGAGAGAACATGAAAAATACCACGTCAGTGAAAACATGTAAGTAGCTTAAGAAGAGGGACGTGTTGACTTTAATTTTTTTGTGAGAAAGGGAAAATTGATTTTCGAGAAATGATACAAGCATGCAGAGTGCCTTTGTGGCAGCAGAGAGAATGCAAACAATTAATATCGTGGTAAAGAAGAAGTAAATGGCTCTTCTGGATCAATGTGTAAGCGGTGCGGTTGTATCTCAAAATACAAATGCTAGTTTTATTCCTGTGAAGCACTAAGCCTAGGAACAGCACAGGTTTGCTCGAGTACCCTTGTGGGAAAATTAAAATAATAGTACAGCGTGTTCGCTGTAATTTTTTCTGATAACGTAAGCTTGGATTCACTTGAAAAATTGAATTTGGTAACTTTGTTCACTTCGATCATTGAATATGCGTACTGAATAATGCTGACAATATAGAAATTTTGATTATGTATAATTATTGTAATCTAAACCTCACCCTACTTAATACTCCACATTTATTTAAGGACTTGTCTAGAGCAACCATGCAGTGCCTACATGTTATAAAATTTAATATGGATATCAAGTAAACAGTGGCAAGGTGTCATAAATGGAATACTGTTTATGCCACTTATATTATCTTTTATGTCACTTACATTTTTGTCAACATTTTCCAAGTTCAGTAATGTGGCGTACCAAACCAATGTACCGCGAGAGAGCCTATATGTGAGCCGTATCTACCTCTACCCTCGGATTGTTTAATTGTCGCTGGCTCGCTTTCTCAGGTTTATTTCCCTGAAATATGCTTTACCAGCTCAGAACGCCAAGAAATGTCAGCGTACGAAGGTTAACATGGTTACTTGGAAACTATTAATGAAATGCGAGAACTGATAGGCAGACCTAGCTTTCAATCCATAGCTAATTGACCGAACTACGTGCAGAGATTGAGCCACGAGGGAGATCCATGTCCGAGGAAAACTATCTGTATGGCCAAAAGTAAGGAAAGCGAGCTGAAATAGAAGGGGGGCCACATCGCTTCGTGTGATTGTGGGTAGTCCAAATCGGAGTCCTTGCGCGATTGTCGTTAACTGGTTTTATTCCACTAACCTTTACTATTGTAGCTATACCTTATAGAGTTACGTTAGAGGCTTCATGACATCATCCGCCTTGACCATGAGCTAATTGCATACGATTTTTTATAAATTGCCTCACTTTGTTTTTTGTTTCTACGCCTGTCACTGTGAACCCAATATGCAGAATATAGAAAGTCAGCACTGGGCCGTCAAGCAAACCTTTTCGGCTACTTAATTAACACCCCTCGAATAAAGCTCACTCATTCTCAGAAAGAGCCGCCATCGTAAATAAACTATCAACATGACATACTATGCAGTTATTTTCTGCATACCTTTATCAACATATTTTATAATATATCATACATATATATATATGTATATTTAACTTATATGCCTTACGATGGTCATAAACAATATCCAGTGCTGCTGAGAAGTCACGAGTACTGCTCCTTTTCACTGTAGCCCTCATCCGTTACCCTCGGATGACAGTTGCTGCCCTCATCACTCTTACGATCACTGCTCTGTTATCACCTCTGCCATCAGTAGCCTTTCGCCCTCTCTTTTCCCCATTAATTTCTATTCTTCCGCCTTCTTTAGCGCTTCCGGCAGCTTTCCATTAGTTACGGCACTAATTTTCTTCTTGACAGAGTTCGTCAAAAGCTTTCTGATTTATCTCATATGTTTTTAGTAACGATATTATCTGTGACAATTTTTTTCTACAAGCACGTATTTTCTTAAGTTGTTATTAGTTACATCACAATTAATGTCAATTTTATTTTCTGCCGCTATAGTTGTATCCAACGTTGTCTGTTTTTTCTGTAGTTGATAATCGTTACTGCATATTATTTTTAACCAAAGAAATTAATCACGTATTTTTTTTTTTTTGGATTTGTATATTAGGTTATGAACTTTCATAGCTTCGCAAGTCTTGTTGCAAACAAAGATAAAAGGCTGCTTCATAATTGCGATGTGTATCTCATTCGAATTACTAAATAAGGTCCACATCAATAATAACAATTTTAGGGTCCTGACGTTAAGGTGAATTTATTTATTTATTTTTTACGCTTTCAATATTCCAATGGTGTCCCCAGACACTTTCACTTTTTTAAAATCTGAAATAAGCAGTCATTACAATCGCCATTGTCTACCTTGAGTAATTTCTGTTGAGGTCCAAATGACCGTACTATCCACCCCAAAGACCAGTCTACATACATAGTTTGACCAATTTCCGATATTATTTGAAATCACTTTATGTCGGTTAACTACCATAATTAAGACACGGTTTCTACGTGAATATACAACACATAATAAATATTCTAAAAATACCACATCTGTAACTACAGTGTCTTCAGTCCATATATGGCAAGGCCTAAGCATTTTATTAACGAAAAAAGACTCATTTGGATCTCCATTGCTACTATGAGCGACGCAACATTCATCGTATTTTTGTCTGCTTAGAAATAACACGGATAGCATTCCCAGGCCCCCATATGGAAGACGGACAGGAGTCAGAGTCCAAATTAACTGCCCAAAGAACAGCTGTTTCTGGCAGTGGACAGTAATTAATAACGCTGATGACATCAAGCTTCCGGTGGTTATCACTCGGTGATAAGAGGCCGACTTGGTACCGAACCTTGTCATGGACGGACTTGCAGTAATACGTAGCAGGTCTCGTACAAGACTGAGCGCTTTGGGTAGAGAGCTAGCGCACATACTCACTCTTAATAGAAATAGACGGGCTCAAAGTTACATCTTTGTTATAAATATAGAGCACAGTAGACAAAATGCCAGCAGTTTTATAAAAATGTTGATATACAAAAATATGTTGTCTTGTATCACAATTATGCATCAAGCACAAAAGGATTAAGCACAGCTGCATAAGATATGAAATATTGCTCTGTAAACAGGGAAACCAAATCTTTCGAAGCTTGATTTTAATATGTTTTTGCAAAATAAAATCAATTATTTATTCCTTGGTGGCACGAAGCATCTTGACATAATACGCTGATGACATTTGATTTCTCAGGTACTACCCGACTCGTCAGATAATAGCCAAATATTTTATAGCATTATTGAGTTGACTATTTGTTCAGCAACTTTACCTTGATATTTCCTAAGGTTCTCAACTCATGCCAACTATCTGGTTATCTAAATGTTCCTGCAGTTCTAGACTCGTAGGATCTGTTGGGCTATCCAAATATTCTTGAGTTTTATGCTCATAACAACTATTTGGTTCCCTAAATAGTCATACAGTTCTAGACTCTCAGCAACTATTTGGTTCAACAAACATCCCTGAAGTTCTAGGCCGGTAGAAACTATTTTGTTCAACAAATTTAGCTGAAGTTCAAGGCTCGTAGCAACTGTTGGGTTACCCAAATATTCCTGGCACGCTAGACACAACATGTATTTGATTACCAAGTTGTGTGTCGCCATTGGCCCAGTTGCGCGCCATTAAGCCCAATTTACTCCATCAAACCATCAGAGGATTAGGAGAGAGAGAGAGACTTCCCTGCCACAGACGCCTCCCCCGTGCAGCGCCGCCACGCCGGTGCAGCGCTCTAGCAACCAAAGTTCCCACTTATTTAATTTTGTACAATATTATTTATATATATATATGCTTATATATATAAGCATATATATATATATATATATAAATGATATTGTACAAAGTTAAATAAAATATATATATATATATATATATATATATATATATATATATATATATATATATATATATATATATATATATATATATATATATATATATATATATATATTATAAATGATATTGTACAAAGTTAAATATATATATATATATGTATACGTGCAATTGTATATTTATTACTGGTTCTGTATGTCATGTGGGTGTTGCTGATGGTGTAGTACTAAGCTTCTAGCAGAAATAATTACACATGTGTAAAGCGTTTATTAAGAGAATACTTCGCAGGCATCGAGGCTACAAGACTATAATCGTTCCCTAATATTTGAAAAAGTTATGGAGAGAGTCAATATGTTGGAAGAGTACTTCAAATTATTGTCCAATTCTGATACTTTTTCTGCTAATAAAATATTCTAATCTCGTAACTCCATTTTATAGGTCGCAAGAGCTTTTTAAAGGGTGTTGGCTTGCGTACGTCGTCTTAGAAATATACCCGATCATTGGTTCATTACTGTTATCACTAACTCAATAATTACGACAGAAACGGAATTAACATGTAGAGCCTATACATAAACCATCTCACCACACATTTCACTCTCACACTCAGTCTCTTTCTCTCCCTTACACCCTTCACAGTGTTGCCGCCATTTTTCATGAGGTCAGAAGCAGGCTTCCCAAACATGGCTGTTACCCTCTCTGTTCATTATTTTTACCTGCGCTGATGTTACACGGCCGTGAGTAAATGTTTACGAAACGGATATTCCTGTACGCTCGTCTCGTTAGGCGCCGGTGCTATCCCTCCCCGACATGAGCTATCGTGCGCAGGCTGCTATGGGAATACGGGGCGGTCGAAGTCTGCATGCTTGCCGAGCCTACCGAATGAATCGTTCAGTGTATCGTGCAAAACTAAGATCTGCTGCTTGACGGGATTTACGTGTTCACTGTTACTGGAGAAAAAATGGGTATTGCTTGGTGGTGGCCGGAGACTTATCGCTTCACTGCCACAGCTAGTTATTAATAACTTTTATTAAGAACACAATAGGTTCTCAAATACATTTAAAAGTACAAAGTAACCAAAGTTCAAACAAGTGTTTAGACCCAGTCACATACATTGGTGCCAACGAACAAGGGAAAAAAAACAAGGGTGCACTCAGCCTTCACGTACGGGCACCGTTAAGTTTTTTTCTGACACGATTCGTTGCTCACCGTAGTGAAGAAGATTGACATTGCATAATGGTTGCCCATATATTAAATATTTCCGGCCGAAATTATTGTATAAGTTTGATTTGGCACAACCTACGTTATTATTTTTTGTGTGGATGATATTTGTTGCTAGATGGAGGCCAGAGAAAGTCAGAAATGGCCCAATGCTGCATGTAGTGTTTAGTAAGACCTTTTTCACACAAATATAGTGAGTTTATAACGTCAGTGGAATACATGATCACCGCACTAAGTCTTCCCGCCAGGAATTATTTAACAAGTTCGATGTGACAACATTCCAGCTTGTCGCCTCAGCCTGAAAGTTTAATTGGGCAGCGACAGCAGCCTTAGATTTTAAAAATTTATTACCCAATACTTCGCGCTTCTGATACCACAACGATGCTTGCGATTGCAATTTTTGTGAGAAGAATGGAATACAGAAAGGAGAGGAGTGTAATGCATAATCCTATAATAATTAAGTAAATAGTCTCTTGCTTTTAGGGAAAGTATTGGTTGAAACGTTGCCTTTTAAGTACACTGATATTCTAGGGCGAAGAATCGTTCAATGCACATATGAGCACAATTTTTAGTTGTAGTTGGTACACTAAAAGCACGTTCGATTGGGCACCGAAATTAAGCGCTCAAGGCTTGACTTGTCCGAAACTGCAGGCCGGTGCCCTGGCTTCGACTCGGTGACATAAGCTTCAAGTGTGACATAAGCTTCACCCCTAATCGATTAGCCTTGAGACTTTCAGAAGGTCAATGCTGTTGCGTAAAATGAAGTTTTCAGCCTGCCCAACGTCATGACGTTCTTTCTAACCCTTGTGACACGATGTAAAGTGACAAAGCCAAAGCATCTGATTGCAGTTTCGGACAAGCTAGGCCTCAAAGTCTTAATTTTTGAGCCCAGCCGAAAATGCCATTGGTCCTCTCACAGGTCTCTTTGTTTCAGGCCAATTTATTGTTTAGGCTGCAAATTTTTAGATTTAGGTACTCGATATGTGTACTCTTAGTACGCGAGTCCAAATTTTTAATCTAAATAATAAAACAACACAAAAATGAGATCTGCATCGTGGCCTGCCTGCAGTACTAAAACAAAACTTGCCTAAATTTGACAGAAGTACTGACTCACAATGACAATAATTTCTCCCATAAGTGATCGATTCTATATGATCAGCATTCTTTGACTGCATAATTCATTATTTATCTAGGCTACTAGTTTTATTTATCTACCTTGCATAGAACTTCAGGTCGAGCGGTTGAATAGTCATTCCGAATCGATCGCCGGGTGTTAATCGCAAAAAGGTCACAACTGCTACAGTCGAAAATTCAGTCTTACCGTATTGAGTTCTCGGCCATCTCAAGCGTAAAGGATTCTCATTCAACACCTGGAACTTGATCTGTAATGGAGGATCGATCGCTTGGGATTGCAGTTGCTGACAAGTTAAAACTAACCAAATTCGATGATCCCAATTGAAGTGGGTGAGTCGAGCACTTAGGCGATGCTGCTAACGGGCCACTACAGGGTTTTTTTTTAATAAGAGTTGGTCTCCAAGTTAGTTTTTTCAACGTGTTGACTCATCCACTCGTGCGAATGTGTTACTGTAGGGTAAAAACAGCAGAAAAGTGCGCTATTTTATGAGTTTTATTTCACTCCAACTTTGATCAACTATCCGTAACTTGCCCAGTGATACTTGCCGAGGAAACTGATTTAGCGGTTAACATTTTAATAACTTTTTGTTGCGTACACAAAGCTGCGTTGATCGTGACGCTAGAAAACATTCGGACGATGATGAGTGAAGGCGTTCAAAGGACTTATGTGTGGACAGGCCTTTAAATAATGGCGCATGGATCATTTGCAAAACGGATGGACATGCAGCTGGCGTCTTTAGATAAAAATTCAGGAAAAATTTACCTGGAGAGTTCTGTTCAGAGAAGCAACCTTACATTTTTTATAACACCCTTGGTAGAGCATCGACTTGCTCACTTCTTCTCTCGCTCAACATGTTTCACAGACTTACTGATCTATTGTGAAGTCTATTGGCTATGTCATCCCTAATGGCAGGAATATTTCATAAAGAGATCGGATTAAAGTGGATATCTGTTCAGGTATCTCGGCGCGGGCAGGAATGTAGAGGGCGTGCGCGTGGTGCAGTCACTGCTATGACACGTGGTCGGTGTATCGATCGGGTAGAAGAGAGACAGACTAGCGAAAAAGAGAAACACAAAGAGAGAGACCAAGAGATAGAGAGGCAAAGAGTAAGAGAGAGAGAGAGAGAGACACTCAGAGCCGTTGCTGAGCTCTCCAAGGCAACAACGAATACACGCAACTCATGAGTCTGTTCCGGGCGTAGGTCTGAGATGAAAACGTGTCTCAACACCTTTATTCCAAGTGTTGAAGGACAGACGCTTGGACACCAGCAACATTAAGTATTGACTTTCCTCACACACTGCGTGCGAGCTGCCACGAGTTCGATATGCGCGCAGTGTAAAGCGGTATACAGACGAGAGGCAGGAGCTCCTTACCTAGGTGCTCTTGCGTTAAGCTCCGCGCTGAACATTGTCAAGGTGGCGCTATCGTCGTTCGCGACGATTTGTGTGCGTGTTTGTGTACGCGGATCGTGTGCGAGCGGGCGGCGTTCACGTTGGTGCTCTGCGTTGCTCGCTGTATCGCTGATTAAGTTAGGTTAGGTAAGATTAGGTAAAGTTAGGTTAGGTAAGATAAAGTAAGATTAGGTAAAGTTAGGTTAGGTAAAGTTAGGTTAGCTTACGTTGGGTTAAGTTAGGTATAGTTAGGCTAGGTAGTGTTTATTTTAGTGGCAACAAAGAGACGCCGCATCATTTGACTGAGAATTCAGCTAACGGCAATAGTGTTGCGAATGTTGCGAATACTGCAAGGGATTTTTTTATTATACAACATATATACCTAGTTCATTTTTGTTTCATTGCTAACTTTAGGTTCCTTGCGATGCACCTTGTCGCGACGATTTTACTTAAAAAAAAAAAACTTCAAGCAATATTCCTGCAAACAGCTAGGCCTAATGGCGCTGGCACACCAAACGCAGTTCAGCGAGAAGCTGGCATGCAGGCTGGCAGTATTTGAGAAGCACGGAATGCATTTGAGCGTGTACACCGAACAGTGGTAGTTTAGCATGAAGCTGCCGTCCAGAGCATCCAGCGCTGGCGGCGGGCGGTGCGACCGATTCCTGCTCTAACTGCTGCTGTGTACCTTGCCAGACGTGTGATACAGGGCTGCCACTCTGTGAAATTTTCTCCATATATTTGGAATTTGAAAGGGTTCCAGGAATTTGCAGACCAATTTGGGGAGTTTCCTTAAGCCTAATACTTAGGAATTACGTAAATAATTAATTGCTACCTGTTACCACATACATTATGATAAGCATGAAGTTTTTATTTTCATTCTTTTACAACTATCTGCGGAATTTTCTTAAGATGTGGAAAAATCTAGAACTCCCATTTAGGGAAATCGAAAAACTCTTAAGTTTCATCGCTGGACTAGGATCAGAGGTTGATAGCAGAGGTTCTGCGTCAGATGCGCACTGCTGCTTAGTGTTGCTAAATGAAACTCGGACTTTCCTGCAAATCAGTATCTAGTTACAAAGAAAGAGGGAAAAGATTATGATCCACAGATTTCTTGCTGAATTACAGTTTCAATGCAATTTCATCATAATTGACAGACAAGCTGTGCATTCTGCACGGATGCTATCGTCTCGTCATAGAAATCCATGAATCCAATTTTGTTGATGGCAGCTTCTGACAGTTGGAAGTTTATGCAACATTTGCTAGGCCTCTTTAGGCCATATTTTACAGAAAGAATAGCTGATAGCATAAGCAGTTACATCTGGTTTTCAACCTTATTTTTTCACGGTGTTCATGCTGCTGAATAACGCTCGACTTCGGCATTTGAATGGAGTAAAATTAGTTTTTTAAGCAAATGCTACCACATCCTTAACGTGGCTTCCTCCGAAACTACAAAATACCAATGATTTGTAAGTATTGATATTATTAGATCCATTAAGTTACAAGCTAAATTTGCTATCAGTAATTAAATTTTCATTGAAATAAGTAACTATAACAATCTCCACTCCGTTTGCACACATAGTGCGATGTATCACTGCTTTAGTATCGGAATTGGTATTTTTGCACAAGTCGTCCAGATGATCACAGGAATTGAATGTTGCTTGGCTGACTTGGCTTCCACCTTAGTTGTCTCACCTTTTTTTAACGATGTACCTATATAACTCGTAAAAAAAAGGTACTCTGACATGGACTGGCGAGTTTGTACCTTGTTGCTGAACTTTTAAGGGTACTTGGCTTTATCTTTACTCGTTACGAGGCGAAGAGTATGATGAATTAATTTATAAGTTTACCCGGCAGTAAGAATAGGGATCATAATATAATTGATATGGCATTACACTGAAAAGCTCCGGCGCAAACAAATGACGCGAAGGCGAGAACTCGATCTTTAACGTAATGAACGAATTTAATACATGTTTGGAACGGTCGGCAGAGTTACAACTTCTTTTCAATACTGGAATCAAGAAAGAAGGATAGTTTTATTGCAATTGTGCCTTACCTTGTGTTACTACCATTAAAATGCGGCATATAATGTTGGATAAGTAAGGAAAGTGTCACAAATGCTAAAAATTCAAATTTCCTGTCTATTCTGTTAAATGCTAAAACAAATTTTTATATGCTAAATCTCCCAAATTGCTAAATCTAGCGTAAAAAATGCTAAATTGGCAACACTGCAAAGCTGAATGTTCGCACCTGGTATACTACTCGAGGTGTGTACGGCATACTGCCTGCCTGCCTGCCCGCCTGCGTGCCAGCTCAACTGCTCCCTGTGTGCCAGCGCCCTAAGGTTTGTGTGCTTTGAAATCATGAAATGTCACGGAGAACTTGGCCTTCCGGCTTTTTTTTCGCTTTAAACTTGCAGCGCCTGTCGCCCGTGTTTATCCGGCGTGAGTGGCTTGGCAGCTTTTCTCGTCCGAGTGCATTATTGAAGACGAAAATTGCTGCTGTATCGAAATTGACTCCTGCGAGGCTTACCTAGTACAGAATGCTTCATCAAGGACACTGACATCTTGTGATATCAAATTTATCTAAATCTAAAATGAAATTCAAGACATCACTGATCGCCTGTTCAATTATGGAAAGTGGTGTAACGGCTAAACTTGTTAAAAGTCGGGAGGACACGGACTGTATTTTGGCCCTGCACGTAGTACGATGGGTTCGATAGTATTGTTGCATTCTGGCCAACACAATTCGAAGTGCGTCTACCAACTGAGTGTCTCTAGAACGCTGACTAATATATTCATCCTAATATTAACCAGCTTTTAATTTAGACCTAAAATGCAGAAAAACAAAGAAAATAGTCGGACGCTTGACGGGTTCTAACGATGGCAAAAGACTATCGTACGAGCCCATTTCACTGAGTATATCAGTTCATTCAAAAGTATATAGGATGAAGCCACGATCACAGCCGTGAGGAAATGATTCGTATAACTGTCGAGAGAATGGTTTTTCTCACCGTAGTATCCGGATCAAAAAACGCGCTGCTCTGTCTGTGTAAACAGCGGAACAGTGCACTGCCTATTTTTTTTTTTAATCAAAAGCCTAGTACACTCGTAAGTTCTTTCGGTGTGTTCTGTCAGCAGATTGGTCGAATGTTTTCTAAAGTCCATGAGAATAGAATTGTGTGTCTGCCAATCAAGTCAGTTGGCTTAGGCAAGCATCATTAGCAAGATTTCTTTTTTTATTTTTTCATTCGCAGGGAATAAGGACGCGTTCGATGGAGTCCTCAATGTCGATATAAGTCGAGCCCACTAGATTGGTCTGTCGGAAACTGCTGACAAGAACCTTTGTCTTTGTCACTTAGAATCGTATTGCAAGTGTTAGCAGCCGTCCGACTGTGTTGAATAGACGAAAATCTCCATGACACGGCGTAAGGCTGCGAGTTCTGGGAAATCTCACAGCTAACTGATTAGGGGAATTACCCAATTGCCGAACTAACTCTATTTTCAAACAAACAATTATTATTTGATAGTTAGTTCGGCAATTGGGTAATTCCCATAAGTGCCAACGCTTATCAAAAACTCAAATCAATGAGTTGAAGCCAAGCAGCCTGTGTGAAGTTTCGGATAAGTCAGGCCTGGAAGAGTTAATTTTTCTACCCTTTTAAACGCGCCTCTTGAGTATTGAAAGCTGCTTAAGTGACACAACAGCGCATTTGCATTAAACAAAGAATGTAGATATAAATTTTATGAATTAAGCTGCTACAGTATTAGTCCCGGAACACCTCCCGTTTGTGGAGATATACAGTATATAATATTTATGTTTCAGTCTGCCGAAAGAACTCGTTGAAATAACATGTGAATCAGCCTTAATTCACTCTAGTTTTATAGGGCTGTCAGATAGGTACTATTTCCGTGACATTTTTCAAGCGAACTTTTTGGCCCTTTTTTTTCGTAAACGAGGTTGTGGTTAAACGTACGTGACTTAACAATCGGACGAACAGCCGTAAGACACATTCATTTTACTTTTGCGTGGACCTTCTTTGAGAAAGTTAGAATTCCAAGTAACATTCGCTCTGTTTCGGGCCAACAAAAGATAATTGAAAACTATTTTCAGCTTGAAATTTGGTCCGCTCTGGCACTACCAAACGAACAGTTTTCATCAAGTTAGTTACGTGACCGCGGTTTGTAAATAAACCAGACGCGCGTTGCATAGAGAAGGTGTAGCAAAACTTATTACATCGACGTTTATAGCGCTTGTTATCCACGAAGTACAACAATGCAATATATAAAGTGTCATCGAACAATTAATTTTGCGTACGCAGGCAAGTCATTTCCTGCTAAAAATCAAGTGAGAAGTGCCCAATACCTCTTCAGAAAAACGTAAGGAATTTGTTCTCGCCCCAGAAGTCGTTCACAGGTAAACACTTCACGTCAGCAACTTTTTAAAATAATAATGAGCCTTAAAACTCAAGTCTATTTCAGTTTAGCAATTTTAATCTGCTCTTTCCGTAAATTGCGATTTCCGAAAAATTTTCGTACCGAAAGCAAGTTTTTGTTTAATACGAGCCGAAATCTGGCGAAAGGAATGCACTTTGAGGCATTTAAGCGAAAACCTGTTTATTTTATTACCTTCTCGGTATAACCAAACGTTGCCACCTTAAGAAATTCCTTGTTAGACACGCTCTTGCGTGGATATGACGAAATATTCGAACGCTGTGAAATTAAAATCCAGGACGGACTGTCGTCTGAAGCGGCCTGTACGGGCGCCCCGAGAGCACTAAGGGCACGTTTGATGTGGGGGCCAAAATTTGAAATTAAGACATCGAGGCTTGACTTGTAGGAAGCTTCAAACAGATGCTTCGGATCTCCAGTTTTGAACCGCACTGCAGGAGTTGGAACAGTGGTGGGCAAACTCTGGCCCGCGGGAAACATCCGGGCCGTTAGTCTTTAGAATTCGACCCGCTAAAGATTTTGGGTTCTTCGATGTATTAGCCCACAGTAAGAATTTTTTATAATTTTGATTCTATAATTGTACATCTGCAGCAGAAAAGTTATTTTTTATTTTATAAATTCCAAAGAGGAAAGCTTGAACCAATCTGCAACAGTGCGCACTGGCCCGTGTGTTGACAGAAGGCTCTGGCCCGACCCGTCTGTCAATTTTTGAGGCGCTGGCCCGGCCCGTCTGTCAATTTTTAAAAGTGCATGTGGCCCATGGAGTCGCTAAATTTGTTTCCCACTGTTTTATAGAAGCAGCCGGATGATGCTGAGCCTGTTGGGAACTCCATTTTAATGTTCAATATTGAGTTTCTGGAAGCCTCAAGGACAATTGATTAAGGCCAAACCCTATAGCTCAATTCAGCAGGTCAAAGCCAGGGTCCACCTGCCAGACGATTCGGACAAATTAAGCCTCGACGCCCCATCGAACACTCCGTAAGCCACAGCTGGGCAGCAGCTATGGTGAGTCGGCACATTCATAGCCAGGTAAAATCAGTGCCTTTTAAATTCATAGCTAGATAAATTGAATGTCATTTGAAGTTATCGCGTTGTAAATTCATTGCCTGTTAAATTCATCTATCAATTGGTGAATTAAAAGCTTTGTGAATTCATCACTGGGTAAACTCATTTTGCTAAATTGATCGGCGTCTAAATTCATCGTAGCAGAGTAATAGCCTGTTCTTCATTGCAGCAAATTAAGCGCCTTGCAGTTCGCACTTGGTAGATCAGGTGCATGGCAAATACATCGGACGATGTTTGTGTATGAACAATGATATATAACGCACAACGAATGTATAGACGATTAATGAAAAATGCAACGAATTTACCAGGATACGAATCTACCAGGCGATGATTTTACCTCGATGAATATACTGTTGATGAATTTTGGGTGGCCTGATTCTCCCAATAAACGACCATGAATGTATCAGCACCAGCTCCTATATCTCGGTTCTGTTCATGTAATTCATTTTCATTGGAATTATTTCCATTTTAGAGTTTTGAGTGGCATGCGAACAGTGTATATATTCCTAACCATCGCCTCTTTTACCATGTACAGTTGTAGATGACTTTCACTCCCTTCTCATTACTGTAATACTAAAGTCACTATGCACTACTGGCATCACAGTGAAAGTTTGATTTCAATTGAGACTTTGTGATCCCATGTCAATTGAACATTTATTCCCCAAACTGCTGGGTATTGCTGCGCTAGTAATTCTTTTATTATATTTTCCTCGGGTCTGTTATAATGTTTGTCTGTCACCAAGATAACTAACTGGGTTGACTGTCTAGCGTCTCAAAGTTGTAGATGGATTTGGACGAAATTTACAGGAATTGTTATGTATGTTAGGAGGAACAGATGATTAACTTTTGGTGAAGATCCGTTCATCCTTTTGGTTGTTTGTCTGCCTCATTTTTCTCAATGCCATAACTCAAAAAGTTATGGACGTATTTTTATGAAATTTACCTGAGTTGTTGGGTACATCACGAAGAGCAAATGACCAATTTTTTATTTGTTTATTTATTCGTTAGTTTGTCGCTGTGCCCAATTTTATGCTTGTTTGCGCAATGCCTCAAAAACTTATGAAGGGATCTATGTGAAATTTATGGGAGTTGTTAGTAACATTAAAAGACATAAATGATTCAATTTTGGTAATGATCGGTTGGTCCGTGAGTGAGTTTTTCTAATGGTTGTCAGAATGTTGTCAATAGCATAACTCAAAACAATATGAACGGATCTTTAAAAAAATTATTGAAACTGTCAACACTGTTGAACGGCACAAATGATTTGATTTTGTTGCTGATTATGGTCTCAGAACCAATTTCAACTTTTCATAGCTGTTGCCTTGCTTGGCGGAGGTATACGCTCTCAGAGTGCCTTAGTTATTTAGTTATGTTTATTTTATCTTTCCCGTAACTGCACAATTTAACTACGCTCTTAATAAAACGAGAGCACATGCGGAAACAACTTAAATGATATCTATAGCTTCAGAATCCCTGCAAGGCTGAGAGTACCACAGAGATTACTTGAAAGTAAAAAATTTGTAATCTTACAGCAATGGAAACGGACGTGAGACAAGTTTTACTAGTCAATCCTAAAAAAATATATACGGACGTTCTTAAGACTTATAGTAAACAATTGTTAGGCCATTTCGGAAGTATAAAATTCAGGTTTAGGAACACTATTTTGAATGCAAGTATTAAAATTTATTGTTAATACGTATAAATCATTTCAAATAACTTGATACAGTGCTCAGAATGATTATCCATTTGAACTATACTATTTTTTATGGTAATATTGACAGAATGCAGCTAGAAGCAAAAATAATGAAGTCTATCCAAAAACATTTTTTTTAAGAAACATTGTAGAAAATGAATGTTGCGAGTGGATTCTACTTTATTTTTACATGCAAGTTTTTTTTCATGTCGTGCTTTTGTACACATTGCTTATTGGCACCATAAAAAAAAAACAGCTTTTAGCATTCAGACTTTAGAAGTAACAATAAAAATGATGATACTATGTGTAAAATTAATTAATTCATTTACTTAGGCGCGATTGCTTGTGGCATACTACCAGCCTGCCAGGGACACAAAATTGATGGTAAACTAATGAGGACAAAGGCTCAGAAAGCATACAAAGAAAAAATGAACATCAACTGGCAGTGTGACGTCACTGTGGGTCAAAAAGCTGAGAACACTTGATGATCGCTCATGCATTCCTTGTGCATTTTGCAATTTAATATTTTGGCTTATGTTTTATGGATAATGGAGTAGTAATAGTATTGTTACGCCTTGGCTGCGTCCCGTAAAACTTAGGCATAAATAATGATGAATCAGCGAATGCCCTCAGTTCCTTGGTCTACAGTAATGTCATTTAACGAGAGTTTTTCGTCGTCTTGTCAAAGAAGATTGTTCGTGTGATGTTTAGTATTTTTAGTGTTATTAATAAGAGGGCTGACGATGATATTAATAGTTTATATCTCACATGCAATGACCTGCCGCCTAACAACGGCCTAAGTGAGCATAGGATGAGCCATAGGTCATTAGGTTAGGTGAGTTAAATAGGATCACCAGTACAACTGTCACCCCAGAAGCGATTTTACTGTATATGCATTGAGGCCCAATTTTGACTCGGCGAAATTTCGAATAAGAAAAAAAAAAGGAAATTAGACAAACCAGTCCTAGCCTCACCTGTAAATAATAATGGACATAGCTCAACTCCTTCAACCTGTTTTTGGGTGGAAAGCAATTTTCATCGACGTCATTTTTTATGGTGAGCTATTCCCAGTTTTTTGGCATGGGTCACATCGAGGGCAATCCACCAAACTACTGTACCTGCAAAAAATTATGAAGACTGCTCAACGCCTTCGAGCACTTATTGAGTGGACCGGCAAATATATATAGGTATGTATACATATGTTCAAATTCTGGTTTTAGATGGCGTACATATTGAAGAATTAGATCAGAAGCAAATAATTTAGTTGAAATTTTAGTTTGAAAAACGACAAAACATTTGTATTAGATAAAAAGTCATTTATAGATTTCCTCAAACCGGTATCATATATACCATCTTTATGTGATAACCGCTAAAATTTTCAAGATTTCAACGAATAATTCACCATCTTCGATCCTCCCACCTGATGAGCTGAGGTTACAGCGAAACGCGTCGTGGGTAATAAAATTTCAACTAAATTATTTGCTTCTGATCTAATTCTTCAATATGTTCAAATATATATACATACAAATATAAATACAAAGTATCGAGCCAGGACTCGATCTGGGGACCCAGTGATTACCACGCCGAAACTCTACCAGTAAACCACAGCAGCTAAAAGCAACGCAAACACACGAGGTGCTTGTGCTGCCTGCTGCATTCTGGCAAACATATTAAGGCCGAGCCGTATGTGCATATGAGGGAGCTCATCCGTCTACCCTGAATAGTTAATAACCTAGAAGATCTTACAGTTTCTTCTGCTGTGGCTTGCTGGTAGAGCATCCGCGAGGTAACCCATGGCTGAACTACGTTAACAGGTTGACTCACGCGCAGGTCGGGTTGCCAGCCTCGCCACTTCATCTCAGGTGTGACGTCACGTGGGGACATAGACTCGAGTCCGTGTTCATTTATTCCTACCTGTCCGGCTGTCCCTTGCTTTATAAATACAGTGAGCGAGGGCTTTTATGGAGGAAAAACAATGGTAATCATTTTCACACAGTCACAGCTCTTAACTTCCCCGTGCAAGTATCAGTTTGTGAGAAATAAAGTAGGTAATAGAATGTCAAATAAATGAGCTCAACGACGAAGGAATCAAGTACAGCAACATAGCTACGACTTCTTCGGCATTACATTAACATAGGTCGTTCTTCGTCACCACATTACCGTTTTATTTACTGATGCACTCCACTGTCAAAATTAATTGCAAAAGAACACGTCTTTAAGAAAAACAATTAGGATACAGCGCCAAAATCATGTCGCAATTGAAAATTGAAATTGGTTTCATTACCTACTTTGATAGACGTGTAGTGAACACTTTGCTCACCATTAACGTAGGAGTGTAAGTTAATATATAATCTCTCTATTAAATTAAAGAGTAATAGAGCATTGATAAAAGAACAATTACTAGCGTAGCAATAGTAAGTCACATCGCCCTCAATTCTCCACGATTTTTGTCGCTGCATTGCTACCGAAAATGCTCACTTGAACGTACATCAGGAGGGACGAAATTTGAAAGCTCTAAAAGTAATTTTTAAGTACAAGTTTAAGAAGTTTATCTTTGAATTTATTATATTGAAACATTTAAGGGCTTATCTTAACATGAAAATTCAATTGTCAAGCAGATGGGTGTGATTTGCCGGTCTCAGCGTTACATGTCTAGGCTATATTCCAAACAGCGAGCACCTTCTCTCTCACGTCGATGCCATACGCCATTCAAAAGCACGAGTATCGCCATCTTTTCGTCCGAATGTTTTTATTTACCCCTTTAAATATAAATAGCACACACTTGCAAACGATTTTGAACTATACCTAATTCTCTCCAGACATAATGATACGTCCGACGGTTAACTAACGGCACTTGCGGAGTAAACTGAACTGACGCCAGTCTGACGGTAAACATTTTCACGCCATTTGTTGCCAATGTCAAAGCCATGTTTAGAAGAGTTCAACATAACATTTGGACGAAAATATTACGATTCTCGTTCTTCTGACTAGCGTGTGTCATCGGCAACAGTAATGAAACAATATCCCATTAAACTTGTCTCAATTTTCTTGTTGAAATAGTGAAAAAACTTGATCCAGGCCATTCTCATGACAAACGCATTGGCGTACAAACAACGAGCTTTTTCTAATTTGAGTAATTTTCATGAAATTCCT
>LQNS02278070.1:32045176-32060116 GCA_001587735.2 Parhyale hawaiensis
CTAGGACAATCCCGTCCCCGAACAACTTCAGCAAACGTTCTATGCGACTTTATATCATCTATTTCTTGTTTGAGAGCTGCATTGTCCGACTCGAGCTTTTCGACGGAAGAAACCAGGTTCAAGTTCACGTTGTAGACTCGTTCTAACAGCGATACGATATTAGTATTAAACTCTTCGGTCCTGCTGTGTGAAGCACAAGAACTGCCATCCTTTTTTGGTCTTCCACCTTTCTTTTTGACTGGTTCGAAATTCTTCAGAAACCTCATCATGTTTCTGATACTCTCCATCTCCTCGCGAAGAGAACGGCTAGCTGTAACATTTAAACCCGCCTCCTCCTCATCGGAAGACCCGGCACTCGACGACGCAGAAAAAACGTCCGCAGCACGAGAAGAGCGTGTGCTAGCCATCTTCTTCAATATGAATGGTCACTGACAGCTCAACACAATGACACTGGCTCCTTCGCACACTCGTATAATGAGTTATAGGTCAGACACTGAATAATTATGGTACCTTTACTTTACAGTTACATTTATCCAGCAGACTTTGGCAAAGAGAAGTTTGAGACGTTACATTTACACTTGCAAATCAAGCCAAGCAAAGTGCAGTTTTAGGTCCCAGCACAAGTACGGGACCACCTTGGTAGCTGTCGAGGTACCAGTAAAGTTGGTAAAGGGAGCTATTAAATATATAATAAGGGAAAGAAAGAAAACATAGCGGTTATTCTTTCAAATATATTTCCTAACAAAATCACTACACTATTTATTATCGACCAGCCTTCAGTACCTACGTTAAGCATAAAATATATACTATATTATATAGTAAATTACTTAGTTTCCTGACTTTGAAATACTAAACCTTAGAAATAGGTATCTAAAATTTGTTACCACTAATTACTATGTAGTTTTTGATTATTAACTAACACACCTTCTAAGTAATTCTTAATTATTAACTAACATACCTTACTTACATAAATTTGTAACAACGATATTTTGGCACGATACAGTGCATGAATTAATGATATAAGTATATGAATTGCTTACAAACAGTGTCTCTATTAAAATTCTCATAAAACGAACACGTGGGGATATAGAAAGTTAGAAGCAGACTCGGAAGATGGGCAGCATCAGGGAGCAATGAGCGTAACGGGAGGACTCACAAAAAATTTGCAACAAAAAGTGACGTCATCATCGACGAATCTATGGCTGAGTAGCCTAGGAGTATTTTAACTAATATAACCAGAAAAATCGTCTTAAATTGCGAAATTCGTCTCTAGCGTATAAATAAATTAAGATAATATATACTAATTTAGCAATTATCTATTGAAAATTGCAGTGCATGCTGGTGAAAACTTTCACAGCCCTAACGCCTAATTCGTTCCCTTTCGGTGACCCGATTTAACTTCTTTTTCTCGATTGAAGTCTTATTTACACTTCATATTAAGTTGACAGTGCTCTTCAGAGAATATATATATTCCTTACCAACAAATATAAGCACCATTATAGCCAAATCTGTACGCGAGAGAAACCACAGTAACAGTTAGCCATTGCCCGAACTTTCTGTACTTGGCGACAACATTTTTCGGTATTTTGCAGCTCAAGTAGCTGGCCAGTCACGAGCGGGATTTTGAATGACATAAATCGTAAAAATACGGTGACATGTTCAAGAAAACAACACACGTAGGCCTGAGGTCCCACACCTACAACACTTCGACTCGTCGATGTGATGTAAATTTGCTACGTGCGGTCACAGCTATGTTTTACTTCAGGCCTATTGAGTCCTCCTACGGGGAGAAATAAATGTATTTTCTTTCTTTCTTTCTTTCTTTCTTTCTCCCGTTGCATTCTTTGCTTCCTGGGCAGCATTATAGTACTCACTTAATATCCAGTAAATGGTGGCGGCCTTCCATACAACTAGTATTTTAACTTCAGTCATGCAAGAAATTCAAATTCTTAAATTATCAACCGCCATGAGCATAAGTAAAAATAAAATGTTTACCATCAGCGATTACTGGTATTGCTTAAAATTTTGTCACGTCCCAAAAAATATTTATACTTATACTTTTATACTTATCCTCAATGAAGAATCGTTTATAGACGATGTTAGACACCAGAAATGAACAATAATCATTTCTTTCATACATTCATGCATGCATTGCGAGTCACAGTTAATCAGAGAGATGTGAATAAAGTAATGCTATCACTTCTCAGGATCTTTCAGTAACGATGTCGGTTATTGAAGTGTTAGCGACGAGTCGCGCTTCTCTCAGTACAACTTCATAAAAGTTTTTTTTTTTGTGTGTGTGAAGCTAGTTTGCTGCAATGACCGTTACCGTGCAGAGCTCTAGGCTAAAGTTAAGAAGTATGTTTGTAGCTCTTGTGAGAATGAGTTAGACTTGAGTGTTCAATCTACTTGTTGCCATGGCGTGAGGTGAAGCAGAAGCTGGGCGGTGTCCCACCGCTGCCGGCTGAGCTTCCCGAGGGTAGGTCGAGTAGGCCGTCGTGGGAGCAGTAGCAGAATACCGACCGCCTCCTACAACCGGTCTTATCGGTCGGCCCCAGACGCGGGCGAATCCAAGCTTGTATGGTCTCGGACTTAACATCAACCCCATTTATCCGTTGCCTGAACTCCCCCCAGAACTTGAAACGACCACGCGTAAGAGTTGCACCGACTCGAAGCTTCTGTTAGACGGAGTTTCATGAGGGCCCGCCACGGGAATTCCGACTCTATTGATGGGCAGTGTGGTCTGAAGAGTGGAGTCTCGAAGATCGTACGGCATGTTGTACTTTTCCAGAGATCTCGAGCCGTAAGAAGAGACACTTCCTTTGTCTCGACGTCTTGGGAGAGGCTTAGGAGCTGCTGACGGTGTTTTAGTTGACTCGAAAGCAGCGTTGCTGACACCTCTCCTTGCAGCGGTGCTCGTCGTCTGGAGCTCCGAAATGTCCCTGATGGGCTCAACGTTGCCTGATAAATCAGAGTCATATCCTGAGTTCCGGCGGCCGTAGCTCCTCTTACTATCCTTGTCGTCGTTTCCACAACATCCACACGTCAGTAGATACCATACCAAGAGTTCATCACGCTCACCCCAGTTGAAGCACAGATATACGACCAACACCAGCAGTAAGATGAGAATAAGCACAAGAAGAACAATACCAACCACTGCGCCGGCTGACATAGGGTTAGTTGTACTACAGCTCAAAGTATGGTAAACGGGATTGGACGCTTCACTGGCCAAACTTTCTTCATCATAGGCAACAACGGTGTACTTCAGAGCAGAGCCACAGGGTACTGAGAGATCAATGGTCTGCATGGATCCTGCGGAGACAAGATTGCTGGAGAGTTGTGAGTTGCCAGGTGCTTCGCTTCCGTTGGTGGAGTAGAAGACTTCGTAACTGCTCACTGAAACATAAATTATTACACCCATCACAGATACATACTATGAGTAACTACACTCACATAGAATTTGGTAATGGAAAGGCTGTGCATAAAGTATTCAGCAAATTACTGCAGTGGTCACGATGGGATTTCTTTTTAATTTTTTCGTTAGGATTATTGTATGATTATATAAGAGCTACTGAAGAATGGTTTCAGACACTAACATACTATGCATGTGTCGTGGTTGTTATCATCGTTAGTCTGTATTGAACTTAACTGGGACACTGAAAGTAGTCATGGAGTCACAAAGCAGTTTGTTACATCCAGCTGAACTGTTAATCTTTTTGTAGCTGAAATATTTTGCCACAGTCATAATGTATTTTTTTATTGTAAGAAATGAGGCATGTAGTAAGCAAAAAGTGTAAAAATGTTTTTGTTCTGTAACATTTATGTCATGATGCTTTGTATCTAGATGCGGTAACATTCAACATAACAAATAATCATAAATATACAATTTATGAATGTATACAAAAATATACATATGTACTTCAGTGAAGAAATTACAGCGCATAAAATAACATTGGCCAAGGTCAGGAGGAAGTTACATGCATGATTACAATCCGGACGGACAGAAATACATACCACAATAGACACGGTCCCTACGTGTGGAACTTTATATGCCTCAGGGCACCCCCTGCATGTCGTTTTCTTTTAGAAAATTTCTTGTGCACATCAGCCTTACCTGTGCCGTAGTCCAAATCTGCTCCAGGAGCAGTAAACATAAGTCGTACAGAAGACCCCGCTGTTGCAGCCTGCAGATCAGTAATCCTGCCTGGAGGTAAGTTACCGGGCGGCAACGCTGTTATTCTTCCCCTCACTGAAGTTTGGAAGAAGAAATCTGAAGTCCAAGCCAAATTGGTGGGCAGATAGAGAACTGAACCGCAGCACTCGATTGGAGGATTCAATGCCTCCGCTGTTCGGACAAACAATGTAATGAGGACGAAGATATTCCTGAAAATTTCGCTATTGTTGATTGGTAAATGGATTTAGATTTATCCCTGTAATAAGGGGAGGTTTTTGGTTGTAAACATCACTACAATGTATCCCAAAAATAGGCCGCCGTGTAATAATACATTTGGATGAGCTATAACTGTACATTATTATAATGTATAAAAGACCTGTAGAACTTACGTAAAGAACTGTTTGTTCTAATTAGACTGCAACAACTTGATTACGAGTATGCTCATCGTTGAAATAGAAAATAAATTTATATGCTTATGACGCTTATAAAGAAACGGTTTCTGATTTTTGGTTAAACCATCAAAATAAGAAAGTATATGGGTATCGGATGTGTGGAACTAGCTTCATAACAAATATTTCGGGTGATAACTTGAGCTATTAATTGTAAATTTCAGTTAAGAGAAAAATCTGAATCTTGAGGGAATTCGATCAGGTGATACAATTATTCTCTGGTAACTACTTGCAAGATCAAAAGACTAAAATCATTCAGCGCAATATCGCTCATTCAAACTCTTTTCATGTTTAATAAAATAATTGCAAAAGTGCGAGTGAAATCAACTGAATTTTTTTCCTAGCGCTGATGCACATATAACACCACAAACACCACAGAATTCCAATTAAAGTTGTGAACTCTAGATTGAAACCACACTGAAGTTTTTCTAGGTTGGTTTTTATCAGAGAAATGAAAAGAAATCAATATTCATGAAAGTTCCATTGCATCAATTGTTTATTATATCCAATGATAAAAGTTTACCATGTTCCTATACCTAGAATGCGGTAATTGGTATTGTACCCCCGGTAAACTTACAGTTTTCAGCAGTTCACAATTTCACTGCTTGGCAATGAAAAACTGAACAATTAGTACTAAATGTCATATTATATGCTTCGTTGTGGTCTAGCTTTAATTTCCCTGATCGAAAGCAGCTTCACGGTAGAAAATGTCGAGCCAAACCACATGTAAGAAATTACCCAAATATGGTTTCAGTGTTTATAAATTTTGCCCTCCGTTAATTATTTGGCTACGATTGTGTATACAATTACTATAAAAGCCTCCACACGCGCTAGTCAAACGAACGAGTGTCGTTATCTCCGCGTCCGAAGGCGTTGATGTGTCCATTTAAATAGCGCATACTTGCAGAGAAGTTTGAGTTTTACTTCCTTTCAAATTTGAAAAGGTACCTGAAACTTGGCAAAGGGCACGTGCTGACCAAGCTGAACTGACGGCTGATATTTCTACACCTTCTTGGAAAATTCAAATCTGTGTTTACGATGGCTCAACATAACGTCCGGTCGGGTAGCTGATCAAACTCGTTCTCTTGACTATAACGTATGTAACAGCCATTAGTAGAAAGTACTGAACATGCTGCAGCTGTAGTTTCATCTTCCTATTAAGTTATTATCAACGCTACCAGTTCCACTTCGGTGAGCCCAGTCACTTTTTCCAGAGCACTTCTAACTGCAGTCGAAGTCAGATGTTTGTACTTGCGAAAATAAGGCAAGGAAATTGTGATTGATGGGGTACCTCCTGTCGTCGGCGTATCATATACTAGATAGGGAGGAGTGTATACAGTAGATCGAGCTGATTCTGAGCCATAATACGGAAATTAATTTTTGCTTCAATCATACTTATTCCAGCTTTCCCAGGATAAGGAAAGGCAAACGAAAAACGATGGATACGGATATTAATAAACAAAGTACTCAGCTAGCTGTCACAAATGACGGCAATATATTTCAAATGATCCCTTTTTATGCTCCATTCTTTCTACTAATATTGATGAGAAAGATGCATCATACCCGCAGCCTTGGTATTCTCATAATTCACCCAAATTTCAAACTGATGCTGCCGTATGTTTTTGAAGCAGAGTTAAAACTTTTAAAGGTTTGAAGTTACGCTGCTCAAAGAAACTAATTTTCAATCCGTGCGACTGCACCGGAAGCGCTAAGTAGCGAGCGTGGCCACCTGCTACACAGGATTAAAATTTGGCGGCAATAAGAAATAATAATACTTGGCCTCAAAGCAGCGTAGAGTTTCAATTGCTAAGAAAAAAAATTCACTTAAAAAATAAATATCCGAAATCGATTATGAACGGAAACTCAACCGATTGAAGACTGTGCAGCGAAAAGAAGACCCCTGAAGATGACATACATATATCCGCAGAGCATCAAACTTGGTACAACCATAAGTGCTTCGACTGTGAGATGCCCTTACTTCTACTATCATCTTCCATGACCTCCTTGCCTGTTAGCGAGTGAACTTTCTTATATCTTACACTTCAGATCGAGACAGAGAGAGACCATCCACCCAAGCAGGCGAGCAACCAATAAACTAGGCATTATTATTGTCTAGTGGATAAATACATATTGGACTTTATCATAGGGATTGATATCCCTCTTCTCCACACATTTTTTTTTTTTAATTTAAAGGAGGCTAGCATATGTCCATATAATTAGGTGCAATAGTATAGGATAATTACATCCCCTTCATCATACATATACGCCTTCCTTGAGTGTACGCAGTCCGTATTTCGCTGGTCCAGGCAACCGTCGTTGAACAATGCTGATCTCAGGGGCCTGAGGAAGTGACACGTTGTTGGTCGAGTACGATAAGTACGCTGAGTAAATGCCATCGCTGCCGGTTACATCCGCTGTACAAAGAAAATGTATGATTATCAGTGAGAATAAATGATTCTGTGTAATTACGTTTACAACAATGTTAAACCTCAAAAAGAGCCACTTTCTTTGCAGATATTGTAATGTTTTGACGTTGATGCCACAGTCGTGCTATAATTACATTATTGTGTCAAGACTAACCCTATACGAAATGCTTACTTTAACAAAATCGTTTAAATTTGGCAGTATTTATTTCCACACAGAAGACAACTGCTGCACGGAAGATGTACTGAGTAATCCAATGATATACGTAAGAGAAAAGCTCGTCGGTGCAAGGGCTAGAAAAACATTAAAAATCGGTCTTCGAATTTTTTTCCGAGGTGAACGATTGTGTAGTAAATACTGTCTGCGAAATACGGTATTAAGAGATTGACGTGTAAAGTTACTAGGTCTTTTGTCTCACTTTTTACAATTTTCAAGTAAATTTTAAAGAAAATGACATGAGTTTTTTTTTTTGTGGGGGGGGGTTACCGAATTTAAATTCGATAGCTGGCTGTAGACGGACCAACAGGGACAATCTCGAAGAGCAGCCGGGATTAACGCTCCGGCCCTCTAAGAGCTATTGCCGTTTTGACAGAATCACTTTAGATATAAAAACAAGACTAGTAAGTAACCTCAGCCAAGGAGATGATCGTGGGCAGGAACTCGACACGTTAAGTTAGTGTTTGAGAGCAAGAAGGATAATGGATTAGGTTTGTCTTTGACCGTCAAGAGTGTGTTCGTCTTGGAAATTTACCAAATTTGCCATCCAAAAGTCCTCTCAGCACACATGCACAGAATACGATGCAAGGCTCTAGTTGCAGATATTTTTTGTTTGTTTGTTTGCTTAATTCTAATACACATTTATTTTTCGAAAATAAGGAAAAAAGATAACTGACTGTCACTTAAGGTTACAAAATTAAAGTAAGTTGAAAAGTCAAGCTAAAAACTTTCGAGGCAGCAGTTAGAGGATTGATAATTTTATTTATGCATAGTTTCGGAATATCACATGGCCTCGTTTTTGAAATTATAAACTTCTCATAAGTTATTTGTTCATTCGTAAGTCCGTTCGAAAAAATTACTTCACTTATTTAATTATATGAAGATTAATAGTATTTCAGTAATGTAAACTATTACATTTGTTTCTTACTAAATAAATTACGAAATAAGAAACTCCTCATCTGGAACAATGACCATAGTTATCATGGAACGGTCTTGATGGCTCTGTCATTGCTGGTGCGGGTATTGGCAGCTTCAAACGATTTGTACACAGAGCTATTCTGTGATCTCGGATCTTCTCTTTCTTTTTTTCCGTGCTCGCTGGGCTGGTTGCCTGGGGATTTGTCAACCTCGTGGAGTTCCTCCGTTTCCACGTCCCCAGTCTAGTGTAATTTAATAATTAATAATAATAATAATCCCACCTCCGGTGCCTGTGTCCAACAGAGGAAGCGTCAGCACCTGCCCGTTGGTACCACCAGTACCCAACAGCAGGGTGAGATTCATTGACACTGAAGCATCCACTACCACTCTGCCCGCCTCGTACACCTGGCAGTATAAAGAATTAACAGCATTATAATACAAAAGTATCCACTCTGTAATCAAATTCAATGTGGATAAATATAAAAGCTGGCCAAGTAGTATTGTTTCTTTTTCTACAATAATTTATTTGTTTGTTTGTTTATTTTTTACCTACATTTTCAATGTCTCATACACCTACCTGGTAATGTAGCTAAATAACGCACTCTGAGAGCGCATACAGTACCTCCGCCAGACAAAGTAATGTGAATGAAAAATCATATTGCTCTTGAAACGTTTCAGGATTTTCTTTTAACATCACTAAAAAATCTGCTCTTATATACTTCATGACATTAATAACAGTTTCTGTATTTTTTATTTTTTAATATCCGTCCGTAACGTTTTGAAGCTCTCTGCTTCTTTAGCAAACCTAATATTCCATGTAAATTTCGTAAAAATCCGTCCATAACGTTTTAGTTATCTTGGTAACAGACAAACTCTGACAAAAAAAAAAAACCTCCTAAGCGGAGTTAATTAACAGTATTTGAAAGGGCGTTGTACGTTGTAAAACCAACTTGATCTCTATAAATGTGGGAAACTGGTATCATTGTTTTTTTTTTATTTTTGCAAAACTACTTAATTTTCTGGTTTAATGTCGGGTAGGTTAGGGGAGACAAGGACTGGTTTTTTAGTTTTCCATTTAAAAATTTGAACGATCCACCAAACGCGCAGCGCGATCGATCGATCGCGCAAATCCACCAAACGCGCACAACATATATATATATATCTGCTACATCACAGCTCGGTATCAGTATGACTGATGACATTTGGTGTATAAATAACGGTGGAGAAAGGTGTAGTTGGAAGTGTCTTTTAGAACAATGGTAAATATTTGAACATACGGGAAGGGCCAGCATAATGGCTTTTGATTAATGAATAATTACCAGAGTGTTCAGAGGTCTTACGAAATTACAACTTCTTCTCTCTATTGCCCAATCAATACTCTGCCTCCTGTGCTCGGTTAACATCTCCTAGGTTGGAGATAAATACTCTTAGGAGTCGACACTAAATAATGGCTCAAACTTTTATTTTTTCGGAGAAAAACTTCACAAACCAATATCGATCGAGCAATCGCGGCATTTTTGTTGAAACTTAAATAAAAAATCCGTGATTACGGAATCGCAGTCACAGAACGTCAAATCTTCGTTTGCGGAATGGCGTTCACAGGTCACTATTGTACGACTGCGTGCACAACACTGATGGTCTGCATTAATTCTGTAGCCGCATGTAAATGCAAAAATTGCCTTTTACTGCAAGTGTATTGTTACGCAATCATGTTACTTCCACTTTTTACCTATTCAATTTATGACTCATCCAACTGACAGTATAGCAGTTTAACAACATTTCATAGAATTTAATACGATTGTATCCACTTGCATACCAGTAAATGCAAACAGCTAGCTTCATTATTGTTTTATAATTATCTAAACAATTCATTTGCTTGTATTTTACCAAATGATTTATTTTTGACGATACCCTAGTTAATAATATGCTACTATACCTGCAAAATCCATTACTTTCTACAAATAATTTCTGAGTCAAATACCTAGCATAATTATTAGCTCCATCTCTTGCAAACTACAATATTTAAGTCTTTTAGCTTGAATTCTTGCCTACTCTCTCTACAACATAGAAAACTTCGCATATTTTACAGAAAAATAAAGAAAAAGTCCCGTAAAGTTACTTTTTTTCGGTCAGCTTTCTAAGAGAACTTTTCTTTCAATTTGCGGTTGATCTATAAATTGCTAAAAAAAATACTGCTTAAAATTTTAATGCTTCACTTTGAAAAATCATAAGTTTGGAAACATAAGGGAACAAAATGCAGGCAATACTCAGTAAATTAACCGATCCATTTTACAGTCCGTTGCTGAGCACACCTGAGCAAAGACAGCAGGGGCGCTGGCATTGGAATACTGCAGGTCTCGAATATCCCCCGACGTCCACACACTGATGCCGTTCCCTCCGCTCGTGTTGACTCGGCTTGTTTTTGGGAGCGAGTATTTCCTCGACGGCATCAGAGCTGCAGGGGCGCCATTGAAAGCGGAACTCACTGTCTGAATCGCTAGCACTTCTGAGTAAACTGTTTGACCTCCGCTCACGAAATCGGCGGTCACTGTGATGCTGTCAGGCTGGAAAAAGAAAGAATTAATCCGATAAGAACTAAGTACAACGACGCAATAGGGTAGAGATAGCAGTGTTGGGAAGGNTTATCATATCCTATTAATGTAGGGGAAGTAGTATGTATATGCGGAAGGAACTCACATGCGTCAGGCATAAAGCGACCAGGTCCGTTGGCAGCAACTTCAATGCTGATCTCAGGGGCCTGAGGAAGTGACACGTTGTTGGTGGAGTACGATAAGTAGGCTGAGTAAATGCCATCGCTGCCGGTTACATCCGCTGTGCCAAGAAAATGTATGATTATCAGTGAGAATAAATAATTCTGTGTAATTACGTTTACAATAATGTTAAACCTCAGAAAGAGCCACCTTCTTTGCAGATGTTGTGATGTTTTGACGTTTATGCCATAGTCGTGCGTTATTTACACTATTGTGTCAAGACTAACCCTATACGAAATGCTTACTTTAACAAAATCGTTTAAATTTGGCAGTATTTATTTCCACACAGAAGACAACTGCTGCACGGAGGATGTACTCAGTAATCCAATGATACACGTAAGAGAAAAGCTCGTCGGTGCAAGGGCTAGAAAGATATTAAAATCGGTCTTAGAACTTTTCCGAGGCGAACGATTGTGCAACAAAGACGGTCTACGAAATACGGTATTAAGAGGTTGACGTGTAAAGTTACTAGGTCTCTTGGCTCACATTTCACAACTTTCCAATGAATTTTAAAGAAAATAACATGAGTTATTTTTGGGGGGATATTTAGATTTAGTTCAGCAAGGGCAGGGACTCGGCACGTTCAGTTGGTGTTTGAGAGCACGAAGGATAATGGATTAGGTTTGTCTTTGACCGTCAAGAGTGTGGAAATTTACCAAATTAGTCCTCTAAAAGACCACTCAGCTACACATGTACAGAATGCGATGCAAGGCTCTAGTAGCAGTTTTTTTTTTTTTTTGTTTGCTTGCTTAGTTCTTAAATACATTTATTTTCCAAAAATAAGGAAAAAAGATAACTGACTGTCACTTAAAGTTAGTTAAGTTACAAAATTAAAGTAAGTTGAAAAGTGAAGCTAAGAAAGTTCGAAGCAGCAGTTAGAAGACTACTAAATTTATTTATGCAAAGTTTCGGAATATCACATGGTCTCGTTTTTAAAATTCTAAACTTCTCATAAATTATTTCTACATTCGTAAGTCCGTTCGAAGAAATTACATCACTTATTTAATTATATGAAGGTTAATAGCATTTCAGTAATGTAAACTATTACATTTGCTTTTTTGTGAATAAATTACGAAATAAGAAACTCCTGTTCTGGAACAACGACCATAGTTATCATGGAACAGTCTTGATGGCTCTGTCATTGCTGGTGCGAGTATTGGCAGCTTCAAACGATCTGTACACAGAGCTATTCTGTGATCTCGGATCTTCTCTTTCTTTCTTTTTGTCCGTGCTCGCTGGGCTGGTTGCCTGGGGATTTGTCAACCTCGTGGAGTTCCTCCGTTCCCATGTCGCCAGTCTAGTGTAATTTAATAATAAATAATAATAATCCCACCTCCGGTACCCGTGTCCAACAGAGGAAGTGTGAGCACCTGCCCGTTGGTACTACCAGTGCCCGACAGCAGGGTGAGATTCATTGACACTGAAGCATCCACTACCACTCTGCCCGCCTCGTACACCTGGCAGTATAAAGAATTAACAGCATTATAACACAAAAGTATCCACTCTGTAACCAAATTCTATGTGGATAAATATAAAAGCTGGCCAAGTAGTATTCTTTCTTTTTCTACAATAATTTATTTGTTTGTTTGTTTTTTACCTACATTTTCAATGTTTCATACTCCTACCATCAAATTGGTCTTGAAACGTTTCAGGGTTTTCTTTTAACATCACTAAAAAATCTGCTCTTATATACATCATGACATTAATAACAGTTCCTGTATTTTTTCATATTTAATATCCGTCCGTAACTTTTTGAAGCTCTCTGCTTCTTTAACAAACCTAATATTCCATGTAAATTTCGTAAAAATCCGTCCATAACGTTTTAGTTATCTTGGTAGCAGACAAACTCTGACAAAAACAAAACCTCCTAAGCGGAGTTAATTAACAGTATTTGAAAGGGCGTTGTACGTTGTAAAACCAACTTGATCTCTATAAATGTTGGAAACTGTTATCATTGTTTTTTTTATTTTTGCAAAACTACTTAATTTTCTAATTACTGTACCAATCCAAACTTAAATAATATTTTTTATGAGTTCTGCAGACAATTCTGTAGCCCCAGGGTTGTTTTATTTTATGACGCCATTTAAGTTTCAAATTTTTCAGTACTCAAAGTGTCCCTTTCATTCGCCTTACGGTGTAACTAATTATGTAGCTCCACTCATGCGAGTACTTTCGACAGTGATGGGCGCTTTGGATTTATAGTCCGCGATTCCGCGACCGGGACTACCGTAATCAATTACATTTTTACATATTTTTTAAAATTAAAAATGCGAACGCGTTCGGAAATGGTTTGCATCAATTTCACGATCCAAATTATTGAATGAAAAACATTTTTTCGTTCCTGCCACTTCCTCCTGAGAAACAAACTAGCGTAAGCAATGTAGTGCTAACACCTTAACATGGAATTACTAGTAGTTGAAAAAAAAAACATATTTTAGGTAGCGCACATGCCAAATACAGTCACCACAACTGCCTTTATATATATATATCTGCTACATCACAGCTCGGTATCAGTATGACTGATGACATTTGGTATATAAATAACGGTGGAGAAAAGTGTAGTTGGAAATGTCGTTTAGAGCAATGGTAAATATTTGAACATACGGGTAGGGCCAGCATAATGGCTTTTGATTAATGAATAATAATCAGAGTGTTCAGAGGTTTTACGAAATTACAACTTCTTCTTCTCCTCTCAATTGCACAATCAATACTTTACCTCCGATGCCCGGTTAACACCTTCTAGGCTGAAGATAAACACTCTTAGGAGCCGAGGCTAAATTACGTGAAAATAGGGTGTAATGGCTCAAACTTTTATTTTTTCGGAGAAAAACTTCACAAACAAAAATCGATCGAGCAATCGCGGCATTTTTGTTGAAACTTAAATAAAAAATCCGTGATTACGGAATCGCAGTCGCGGAACGTCAAATCTTCGTTTGCGGAATGGCGTTCACGGATCACTATTGTACGACTGCGTGCACAACACTGATGGTCTGCATTAATTCTGTACCCGCATGTAAATTCAAAGATAGCCTTTTATTGCAAGTGTATTGTTACGCAATCATGTTACTTCCACTTTTTACCTATTCAATTTATGACTCATCCAACTGACAGTATAGCAGTTTAACAACATTTCATAGAATTTTATAGGACTGTATCAACTTGCTTACCAGTAAATGCAAACAGCTAGCTATATTATCGTTTTATAATTATCTAAACAATTCATTTACTTGTGTTTTACCAAATAATTCATTTTTGACGATACCCTAACCAATAATATGCTACTATACCTGTGAAATCCATTACTTTCTACAAATAATTACTGAGTCAAATACCTAGCATAATTATTAGCTCCATCTCTTGCAAACTACGGTATTTAAGTCTTTTAGTTTGAATTCTTGCCTACTCTCTCTACAAAATAGAAAACTTCGCATATTTTACAGAAAAATAAAGAAAAAGTCCCGTAAAGTTACGGTTTTTCGGTCAGCTTTCTGCGAGAACTCTTCTTTCAATTTGCGTTGGATCTAAAAATTGCTAAAAAAAATACATACTACTTAAATTTTTAAAGCTTCACTTTGAAAAATCATAAGTTTGGAAACTTAAGGGAACAAAACGCAGGCAATATTCAGTAAATTAACCGATTCATTTTACAGTCCGTTGCTGAACACACCTGAGCAAAGACAGCAGGGGCGCTGGCATTGGAATACTGCAGGTCTCGAATATCCCCCGACGTCCACACATTGATGCCGTTCCCTCCGCTCGTGTTGACTCGGCTTGTTTTTGGGTGCGAGTATTTCCTCGATGGCATCAGAGCTGCAGGGGCGCCATTGAAAGCAGAACTCACTGTCTGAACCGCTAGCACTTCTGAGTAAACTGTTTGACCTCCGCTCACGAAATCGGCGGTCACTGTGATGCTGTCAGGCTGGAAAAAGAAAGAATTAATCCGATAAGAACTAAGTACAACGACGCAATAGGGTAGAGATAGCAGTGT
>LQNS02278070.1:32096741-32107860 GCA_001587735.2 Parhyale hawaiensis
CTGTATTTGAAGCGTTTGGTTACATCAACTAGAAATTTTTAATTCAAGACATGTATAAGCAATAATTGGTGAAGATCACTCACGCATGAACACGCTCATGGCGTATTAGTTATGTCTTGTAATCCTCAAGTTTGATGAGTTGGTCGTCAAAAAGAAGACTGCATTCGGTAAACTCGGTTGTTTTAATGTTAGATGACAAAAACAGTGCAGCCCCTCCAATATGAAGCTCTTTCAGTCAGTCAAACTTAACGATTTTATTTATTTCATTACAGAGGCATTTAAAAAATACGCTTACCATTGATGAACAGCGACTTGTTCTTGAAGAATCAGCATTGGTGTGCGACTGCACTTCACACTGCAGGTTTGAAGGATTAATGTTGACATTATTCAACTGCGTAGTGTAGTATATGCTGACCAGATACGCATTTGCTTGCACCGAGGTGTCGATGTTCAATGTCATGGTGCACGACCGAGATGCTTCCACAAAACAGCTGTTTTGATCCAACTGTGGGAATAAAAAAAAATTGCTATAAGAATTAATGATGGGTAACGTTACCGAGTACAAAATAGGAAGTAGAGTTGCTGCAGTAAGCTTCCTGGCCCCGTCGTTATTCCATCCTCAATAACTCGTCGTGTCAAGGTATTGAAACTTGCGCATGTTGTCACCAGTGTAAATGAGAAGGTAGCAAAAATTTAGCAAAATGCCGCGGTACATTCGAAATGCTACACATATTAAACTTACAGAATCAAAAAATTTTATGTGTTCATATTTAAAAAGATGTCGGATGAACCAACAGTCAGCGGTTACCTCCTCCACTATGGAGTTGATACACTACAGGCTCGCTCTTGGGGCGTAAGTTTCAACCCAACAGAAAATCAGCAACGTGACCCTACACACGTGCGATGATATGAGCTAAGTCACCTCGACCTCGCCCAAAGACTCTTTAAAGGTAACTCAAGGGGAAGGAAGCTCGCCGATATTTTCGGCATTTTTTGGGTATCTTGCCTAATGGCAGACCATTAACTTTGAGGTCTGGCGACCGTGATTAGTATACTAAAACGCAGGTCTTTGCTTTTTCAACCATTCAGTCTAAACTTTATCCTCGAGACTCTGGTCCTGGCCATGTTGGAACAGTCATCTTCGTCGAAATTCAGGGTTCCGAGCATTCATCTTCATGATTCTTGGAGAATCCTGTTTTAAAATACTCTCTCATATAGTCCGTTTATATAGTGAAGCGTCAGTAGAACTGCAACCCAGTAACTTGATGGATCCTTCACCATACCTCACTTCAGAAATGACGCTTTTAGGGAAGCCAACTTCTCCGTTTCGACTGAATAAACTACACAGCATTGTGGCGGCATATTTCCAATTTTTTTATCTGACATTTGCTTCAAGATTCGATGCACTTATCCAAATGCTCCCTTACTAACTGATTTTAAATGGACGTTCTTCAGCAGCGGTGTCTTTCCAGAACGTCGTCCATTCAGCTGTTATTCCTGCAGACTATTGGACACTCTACTCAACCTACCATCAACTGTTTCTTCTGCTCACTGCTTTTGCATGTATTTCCCAGTTACCGCAGAGCTAACGCTGACCCCTCTTCAGGACTATGCGAGGTGTCACTTTGCGAGGAAATTTGCTGGAGAATAAAATTCCTAGTATTTTCTTATTACTGATGGAATCGTCGACTTTGGCAGACTTTTAGCGTCAGATGCTTTTCTGCAGCTTGATCCGAACTTTTTACTTGGTAATGATGTGATTTTTCATTTCAGAATACGTTTTTTTGCTTTTTATCGAGATGTGAGCTTACGCAATGATCAACTAACCCGGTGATATCAAAAAGATGATTTCAGAAGAACATTCCAGAATAATTTAGAAATTGTTGACGTCTCGAATGTATGGCAGAACCATCAAGAAGATACTTAAAAGTGAATTGCATCAATAAATTACAGTTCATTATGTCGTAATTTAGCACGAATTTAAAGTAGAAGTTTTAGTTGTATAGACACTCATTATTTAAAGAGAATAATTATTTATTCCGTGTTTTTGCTAACATTATCTGTGAATTCTTTACTGTTCTGATAACAAACAGAAATTCTGCGTACTTTTCCCCCATTTCATTATCAAAAGTATTGACAGTTTCATTAACCTGATTTCACTAGTTTGTGAGTTATAGTTAAAAATACAACTTTTTGGACATCGGGGTACGAATATTTACCCAAATATATGCTATAGAATAGGTAGCACTTGAGCAAAACACGGCTCTAGAGAGCATGAAATGCAGATAGGTGAACAAAAAAGCTTGAAAAATATTTTTCACTGCGTTTGCTTGATACGGGACTGAGTTATTATAGATCAATGCTGTTGTTTCTGTACAATTTAATATATCTTCCAATAGTTACCGAAAAAGAAAAAAAGTTGATGGAACGCTCAAAAATTTTACAAAAACAACAGTATTCATCATCTATAATATCTCAGTCCCGTATCAAGCAAACGAAATGGAAAATATTTCTCAAGCCAGTAAATGTTTTACCTATGACCAGCAGGCATGCAGAAGCGGTATGAAATTCTGAACTTGACCCTCCTGTGTTATTTCATCCCGAAATCGCAGGAAGGACACCCTAATTTTCCCTATTCAATAATGTAACGGTCGCATTATAACCAAGAAAGGAAATATGGTAAGCAAAAATCAGAATTATAAGATGATGCGGTGGTAACATCATACACAAGCACTGGCAGAGAAAAAACATGCATTTAATGCTACAAAAAATTAGGTCGCTGCTTTTATTTTATCTAAATGAAAGATAGGTTATAAGTACCATTTTGGAGATTTTTCATATGGCGGCCATGAGATCCTTCGATTTATGGTATACGTATAATAATTACCTTAGTTAGTTGTTCATCTTGATTTTGCGTGATGATTTCCTGCATTGCGACACTTAGCTGATCTCTCATTATTGGTTGTGCCTGACCAGAGGGGTTACTGGTCAGGCTCAAGTCAACAGTCCTCACTTCGTCAGATCCAGTGATAAGAGAGAGATTCTGGTACCTGTAAAAATGCCAACATTAAGAACGCATCACTCTTGTATTAATGATTAAGTGAAGACAAAATTCTATAAATTTAAATCCTCCTAAAGCCACGTTTACACTATAATCTTTTGTTGCTCGTAAGCAGTGGAAAGTGCTCGAACATTTTCTTGTGTCCTTGCAAACGTCACACTATGTCACCTAAAACAGTTGTAAAAATGTTAGCCGTTACGTCAGCTGGCTAAGCAAGTGCCACTTATGAAGCTTCGGATGTCACTTCAATTTGTCGTATCTTAAAATTCCTAACGCGCTGCACTTTCTGTAGGTTAGAAGGAGAACCCGGATTTATTGCGCTGAAAATATTGCAGTTATAGATCTTAAAAATTGCTCTAATTGCACCTAAAAATTGCTCTCATTGCACTTAAAATTGGCTCTCATTGCACCTAAAATTTGCTCTTATTGCACCTAAAAATTGCTCTTATTGCACCTAAAATTTGCTCTTATTGCAACTAAGCAATAGTAGTGGAAGAAATAGGAAACAAGGAAAAGGCAAATCCAGCAAAAAATTGAAAGGACAAAAAAAAAGTCGGATAGCAAACGGAAATAGCATGTCAGTGGATCAACGGACACCTATATCAGTTCCAAATGCCAATTGTCAGTATATATTGCTCTTGTGCTAATTGGCAATTCTTCCCAATGGCGAGAATGATTCTTGAAAATATCCCCCTATACTTGTTCCCGTGATGTACACCCCGAACAAGGAAAGGTTATAAAAAATTTAATACTCAGATTTTGAGATTTTGCAACCCAATTTCGTATATTTTTGCTCCAACAAAAACATGGAACAATAATTGATATGGGAACCAATTGTCATGGCGTATGAAATCTTGTGACACGTGGCAGTGATAATAAGTGCCATGAGTTCACACGGCCCTCATCGTTACGTGTTCAATCACGAAATTGAACACGAGCTGTGAGTCAACTTTTTTTGTCTGTCCACACGTAGAAGTGTCCTTTATTCATATGAATGACGCCGCGCATTCAGTTATGATATCGTTTCTTTACATTTTCGCTTATATTTCATGTCGGTTTGAAGTCACGTTCGTACCCCATGATTGATAGACTGATTTTGATGAAATTGCCTATTTTCAAAATATTTATAGCCTGATGAACCGGCAGAAGAGAACTCAGCACAGAGCAATCAGTTGGACTTCCAAATCAAAGATGGCGTCCGTGTTCTTACAACATTTCCAGGTTTTCTAGTTTTTTATCTTAAACGGGAGTACTGTGCAGTGATTCTAATCATTGAGCGAAGATAAAAAAAAACATTTTCTGTCGACATGTCCATGATCTGTGAACGCTGCAGAGGATAAATTTAGCAGTAATAAGTTCTGTTTAGTGAACTTGAATGACGCGTTCAAAAAAAATACACGCTTCATTCTTCAGTCTACCATGTTTGCTGCAGATGCTTCTCTCAAATCAAAGCTCCGCGTCCATCAGTTTGAGTGAACGCGTTACCACGAGGGACGTGTGAACACGGCCTAATATATTGCATTTATAGCTATCATTGCAGTTATTACACTTATTGCACTAACGCCAGGAACTGCAATAAATCCGGGCTGTAGTTTGAAGAAAACGACGGTAAACTCGGACGCTTTTAGCTGCAAGCGTACAGAGAACAAATGACTATAGTTTGAACTGGGCTTTAGACTAATTTAATACCGTAAGTCAGATCTTCTCAACCTTTTCCCATTGCCGGCACACTTATTTAGTATGGAAAATAGTGCGGCGCACCTGCCAACTGCCACCAGTTGCGATTTTTTGAATCGTGTTTGGTACGTGTATGGAACAGGTTAAATAACGTAATCCGTTCTGTTTCATCTGACATGAGTGGTTTAAAGCATTTTTGAATCTCATGTTTTAAATCTCAGACCAAATTAGTCATGGATTTCACAGAAAATTTCTGAAGATCCAAATACTTATTATAGCTAATTGGCCAGTGGCTGGCGGCGCACTAACCGGTTGAAAACCACTGCCGTAAGTTAAATAAGTGGGATATTTGCACTTGCCAATTGGCCAAGTTGAAGCTCAATGAAGCCTGTGACAATAAGATTAGAGACAAATACAGATGGTAAATTTGGAGACTGAATAATCTTGTACCTTTTGGATCATTAGCAGTAAACTTGTAACAAACCAATAGAAGCTGTTAGACAATGAAGCAATGGTACTTATACATATAATTACCGTCTTTTTTGTATTATATATCCATGTGTCATGATTCATGCAATATACGAGGATAAGATGATAGGAGGCAATTCGGATCTTGAATTAACAGTCTACCTTGTTTCTTGCATTTTCAAATTAAAAACCTAGAAATTAATTGCACACAACTGATGAGTTTTGTATTTTATATCTGAACGTGTAGTAGATATATATAGTACTAGAATGGAAACTGCATAACAGTTGCTTCCCCTATACAAGCTTTAATCAATCTTTCTGACCGCACGATGAGTACGGTAAGTCGTACTCATTTAATAAAGAATTGCCTTCCTGCAACTACGGAGATATGTATTCCAAATTAAGGCTCCACAGGGATAAACAAATCCTAAATTCAATCTATAAATTACAGCTAACTAAGCTTTCTGCTTAGCCAAATTGGAATTTTGAGTGTTAAAGAAGTAAGGCATTTGTTGCTACTAAGAATACTGAATTTCACTTTCTACCCTCATTACAGCTTCATCTGCTCGAACTGGGCTCACGATGGGCGAACTGAGAAGAAGATCAAAGTAAGAAACGTGCAAGATACTCTTCAGAGCAGAACCACGTAGAGGCGCGAAGACGCACTGGCTGCTATAAATAACATTAGCAACATCCACCGCTGCACTGCTAAAAAAAATTACTGTTATTGTGAAACAACTGCCAGGGAAAGTTCGTCGTAGACCACCTGTTGTGCACCGCTCTGATTTATCAGAATTAAATAAGCCAAAAATCCCGAATATTTGCTAATACTTTTGCTATGCACCTTTTTGATATGTCAGAATAAAGTGAGCAAGTAGAAAATAACACCTATTACTTCCGGCTATGAGGTTAGTTTTTGTCGGAATTTGTCTTTCTGTTTCTTTGTCTGTCTGTCCGTCTGACTGCCTGTCACCAAGATAATTAAAAAGTATTGATGGATTTTAATGAAATTCCCAGGGATTAATTGCTGAGTATGTTAGGGAGAACAGATAATTACCTTTTGATGAAGATTAGTGCAACCGTTTCTTTGTCCACCTGTTCTTAGGCAACGTTATAACATGATTAAACAAATTATAAACGGATCTCCTTCAAATTTGAAAGATATTTTGGGAATACTACAGAGCGTAACTGATCAAATTTTTGTGAGGATCTATACAGTAAGTCTGTTCGTCTTTTTAACTCTAAGTTTGTTTTTTGTTTATTTAATAGCATAACCAAAACACTTCAAAATGGATCTTCATGTACGATGTAGAAATTGTTAGAAATGTTAAAAGACACAAATTATTTCAGCATAGTGATGATCTGTTGGTCAGTTTGCACGTTTTACTACATATTTTTTTTGCGGGGCGGGGGGGGTTGTTAGTTAGTGTTGTTAGTTAGTTAGTATAAAGTTGTGGACGGATCTTCAAGAAAATTACAAGAACTGTTAAGAAAAGGCACAAATTACCAAATTTTGGTGATGATCAAAGAGGAATCCTGGTTGAAGGATCAGTTCGAATTTTTTTTAACATTGCACCATTTACGGACGGATCTTCCAGAAAATTACAAGAACTGTTAGGAGAGGCACAAATATCAAATCATGGTAATAATAAGAAGAAATCCTAGTTTCAGGACCAATTTGAATTTTTGTGTTAACATTGCGCTGCTGGGCGGAGGCATGCGCTCTCAGAGTGCTTCTCTAGTTAGTTACCATCTTCGTTATGCACCGAGTCGCTTTGTTAAAATCAAGTAAACAGAAAAGTCTAATTACCAGCTGAGGTCTTCGTTATCGTGAGGGTAGAGGACCGGCCAGATGACGTTCTGAGCAGCGTTTGCTGCCACGGAGTTCACGTCTTCTTGTACGTCGCGTGGTCGCGTCACCAGGACGATCGCCCCACCCGTCGCTGGGAGGAACTGTAAGAGACAATAATTGTACCATAATTGTTTATCGGGTTGAATTCATTTCTGGGCGTCTTAAGAAAAACAAAAAAGTTCCTGCTGACAAGGTTAGTTTGTAAACTTAGATAGGCAGTTTTTCTTCGGCCTTGCCATTGGCCTTGACTTCTCGCCAGTAGTGGCAAACTAATAGAACTCGCATTAGTCCTCTTCGGCCTTGAGACCTTCCGGCAGAAATCACGATATCAAAATATTTTTGAGACGCCTGGTACAATATAGGCCTAGCCCCCTGCAGACCCAGTGCAGGGCCAGCAACCCTATCTTACTACTACCTATAGCAGCGTAGTTACTCACCTGCGTAGCGTTGCTCACGGCATTATCAATAGAAGCGATGACATCGGACAGGTTGACATTGTTTTGATACTTTGCTTCGAAGGCTCTACATATGTCATCTTTGACGGTAGAGTTCAGCGCCACAAGACCATCCGTGCCCACAAGTTCTGAGGTTGTGTCGGTGTAAAGCATGAGGCCAAAATAGACATTGTCCTCCAGGTAGTTCCACAGCGACTGGCAGACTGAGTCGATCACGAACTCAAACTGATAACCATACTGTGGAAAGACAAGTGAAGGAGATCGTTATTGGGTATTACTTCTTCCTTTTCAGCTAGCAAAAGTCGCAGAACAAAGTTGGTAAAGATGCTGTAGAGACACAAAAAGGCTGTTCACATTTTCATATTGCCATATCTTGCCAAAAGAAATACCGGAAAACGTTTTGTCATATTTTAGAGAAGCACAAATCGAATTTTATTGCAAATTACAATTCCACAGTGTTTAATCGCGAGCGCATTAATCTGAAAAGTTTAGCTGCTCAACACCTAGCCTAATAAAGCTTGTTATAACTACATACTCAAACAGAAAGAAAACGACGAATTTTGATTTATCATATGAAAGTTGATGGACGCAGATTCTTGTTTAGATTTTATGCTCTTAAAGGTATGTACGGGTAAACATTTTGTGTTCTCTGTCCCAAAAAACGGACGCACCCATGACTAAAATATCCCTGACCTGTTTCATGCTGGCTGTATATTCTACAGCCATGACCATGGAGGAGACCACAGGTGTCTCTATTATGGCTTCAACAGCGACATGTGGGGCATTGAGTAAAGATGAGGCTGGTCTGTAATTTAGAGAGAACATATGACATTATTACCTGTATTATCAAACATGCATTGAGCTCGATGTTCATACTCAGATAAAATATACTTAATATATACGTATTTCATTCACTCTATTGATCGAGATTATCTTCTTCGATTGGTGTCAACGTAGACTGAACTCCAATCATTAGTTTGGATCTGCCGCTGTGGCTCCAGCCTCAGGTGTAAATTACAAACCGATAATACGCTTGAAAACACATTCATGACGAGCAGGATTACATCTGCGGTGTAGGTGCATATGAAGATGTGTAGAAACTCATAGTTTTCATACTACACTACTACCTGCAAACTCAGCAGCTGCTGTTTAGTGCTAGCATTAATCACTACTGTATGTTGTAAAAACTACTCTACAAATAGTAGAACATCAATTATGAATGCGTGATAGACATAGTTTTCTAATGAATGGAAAAGTATGGTTTTCTTGAGCATAGCCAATTACTCTTTAGAGTTTATCAGTACAACAGGTTGATGAATTAACCCTATCCATGCAAGTTGGAGGTTTTTATCCTCTGGTGGCTTTACCCATTGGTAAATGCTAGAATATCCACTTTAACGCTATGAGCTCATGAGCTCATAGTTATTCTTTCTACAGGTGTTGGAGACAGCAAAAAGATAACAGAGTAAAGTAATAACGTAGAATTTTCTCTTAAATATAACGTAATATGAATCATTTGCAGAAGTTTTTGCTGATTGCTTCGGTAAGTCTGATTGCAACACTCAGTCCACTGAAATTTAAAGAGGCTTAGCTCAACTAAACTTATTATTTAATGTTAAACTAGACGTTCAAATTTAACGTTGACCATCGTTTGTGCAATTCCAGCTCCCAAGCGGTGTGGCTATACATCGGACACACTCTCTCGACGCTTGCCGCGCACTAGTACGAAATACAGTATATGTCCATATAAAATCAATTTATTCCTAAAAGTCTTTGCACAAACAGTATTTTCTGAACTGATCCATAAAATGAATATAATTATCTATCTTCTTATAGAAAACTTAAGGTGAAAGTTATTACATTAGCAAAGATATAAGTTTGTAACCTCCGGGTGCAAGAAAATATTCAGCCCCGTAGCGAGAAGCCGCTGTGCACCGGGTACGAATAAGGGTTAGCGTTAAGAAGCAACTACAAGCCAACTTTTGCGCTGGTACTGACCACTGTTTGCTATTGAATGCAAAGAGTATAGTCTTGCTGAGCAATACTCGTTTACTTGAAGAGTCAGTAGTTAACACTTTGCATTATTGCATGCAATTATTGAAATGAATGACTCATCGCGGTAGTCCTACAACCTCCTTCTATCTGTACTGTGAGGACGGCCTTGTCTCCCGCAAAACAAAGCATCCTTGTAGTCTATGCACTCACAGCAGGAACGTCTTCAAGTGTTGGACCTTACCTTAACACTCGATATTGATATGTATTGTACTTTCTACAGTACATCCAATAATTGCGAGTAGGTCACAGTGAAAAGGCAAAAGTTAACCAAACACTAAAAACTGCAAATTCATTGAAGTACAATGCAGCATTGCATAATGAAGGTCATATTTCGAAACTTCTTCAATTTATATGTATATAGTTATTTATTTTTAAACTATTGGCTGAGAGTCTTCTCTCCTTTTTTTTTCTTCTTTTATTCCTCAACATCCAAATCATAATCCACTATATAATAAAACACAGTTGTTGGTCGCTTGCTTGCTCCAATGTTGGTCCGGCTCTCCCTCACGCTCTATGGGAATAAGATAGTAATAAATTCAAGGGCGTAGCGATCCGATGAATCGAATAAGGTAGTTGGAAATTTGAAAGCCCTAGTTCTGGATCTCCGGCCTCTGGATTCAGGCTCTCGATCCCCAACATCTGGATCCCAGGCCGGCCTCTAGATCCCAGGCTCTGGATCCTCGGTTCTGAATCTCCGGCCTCTAGATATCCGAATTCTTGATCCCGAGATCTATATCCTGGGCTCTGAAGCCCCGAGTCTGGATCCCGGGCTCTGGAAACCCGGCAGCTAGAGCAGTTAGAGCAGCTCAAGCTCGCGTCTAAGTCTTTTAGTTTTCATTCCTTTCGTGCATATTCCATTCCCCTTATGCTTCCATTAGCTGAATTATATCGTAGCTGTTCAATCTTCACGCTGAGCAGACGCCTTTTCATATTGAATTTGCAACGCAGTCAAATTTGACGCTTGAGGTTCAACAATCAGTTAGTATTCACGATACGGTGAGCCCTGGGTATTTCCAGTGAATTATTTTGACTGAATTATATTTTTTTTAATAAAGCAGCTTAACCCTTTGCCTCCTGAAATTCAGATAACGTTTTTTTTTTACTTTTTTTTTGTTAAATTTATGAAAAATAGGTTAGTTAAACACATATTTGGGAAAAAATTTAGTTTTACTTGCAAAATACAGTATTTTTTTGCATCGGCTACTACAAATGCCGTCAGTGTCTTGGGTAATTTGTAGAGCCCGGATTTCCAGCATTTATTCTATTAGTGCTATAATGACTATAATTTTCCAGCGTTTACAGTTTTAATAGCATTTAACTATTTTCTCGTATAAACGCTATTGCGACTAGATACAAATAGATGCGTAGTCATTTTACAATAAATGACGATAGAATTAGAATAAAATAGCAGTATATGAATGTGTACCAATATGTCTCCCAATGTATTTTAATATTTAATTAATGTTTATACCTAAGTTTGTCATACTTCTATTTTCTGTTATTGTTTGTCAAAGAAAATCCGAAGAACAAATAGAAAACATATTTAAAGTA
>LQNS02278070.1:32108168-32131049 GCA_001587735.2 Parhyale hawaiensis
TCTTACTGAGTAGCGCCATCAGGATGTTGGAGGAAGATAGACATGACACTCCTGCCGGAACAGAGGGCGTTTTGTTTCGTAGGAACATCAGATACGTGAGTGTCGTCCTTGCAGAAGTTCACAACCTGGAATGGAATTGTGAGCTATAAAATATGTATTGTACATTCTACAGTACATCCAGTAATTGCGAATAGGTCACAGTGAAAAGGCAAAAGTTAACCAAACACTAAAAACTGCAAATTCATTGAAGTACAATGCACCATTGCACAATGAAGGTCAGATTTCGAAACTTCTTCAATTTACATGTATATAGTTATTTATTTTCAAACTATTGGCTGAGAGTGTTCTCTCCTTTTTTTCTTTTTTCATTCCTCAATCATCCAAATCATAATCCACTATATAATAAAACACAGTTGTTGGTCGCTTGCTTGCTCCAACGTCGGTCCGTCTCTCCGTCACGCTCTATGGGAATAAGATAGTAATAAATTCAAGGGCGTAGCGATCCGATGAATCGGAATAAGGTAGTAAGTATTTGAGGGCGTAGCGATCCGATGATTGAAAATAAGGTAGTTGGAAATTTGAAAGCCCTGGTTTTGGATCTCCAGCCTCTGGATTCAGGCTCTGGATCCCCAACATCTGGATCTCAGGCCGGCCTCTAGATCCCAGGCTCTGGATCCTCGGCTCTAAATCTCCGGCCTCTGGATCTCCGGCCTCTGGATCTCCGGCTTCTTGATCCCGAGCTCTATATCCTGGGCTCTGAAGCCCCGGGTCTGGATCCCGGGCTCTGGAAACCCGGCAGCTAGCGCAGTTAGAGAAGCTCAAGCTCGCGTCTAAGTCTTTTAGTTTTCATTCCTTTCGTGCATAATCCATTCCACTTATGCTTCCATTAGCTGAATCCTATCGTAGCTGTTGAATCTTCACGCTGAGCAGACGCCTTTTCATATTGAATTTGCAACACAGTCAAATTTGACGCTTGAGGCTCAACAATCAGTTGGTATTCACGATACGGTGAGCCCTGGGTATTTCCAGTGAATTATTTTGATTGAACTATATTTTCTTAATGAAGCAGCTTAATTAACATTTACCCAATTCCAAGCTGATATTCACGCCTTATCTAGCTCATAGAGGACCTGGGGGGAGGGGGGTAAGTCCCGTTGTCTCTAGGAATGGACCTGTTGGTCTATCTACTACCGCCTATCTAATCTATTTTAAAACTTTCTCGAGCTTCGTAACTATTTACGGTTAAAATCTTGGGCAATTATGCATAAATGAAACAATTCGAATGCATTTATGTTACTGTATAAGATATGTACGTCTGTATACGTGCCACTATAGCAGTCACAACACGTGCAATGACAACACAAGAGTGCAAAGAGGAGTGGCAGCTGCTATACGTTGGAACCAATGGACTTAATGAAACATGGACCTCGCCTTCCACTGAATGTGGTAGCATACAGTGGATGGCGCGTTCTTGATCCTAAATAGTGTTATACCTACGGGAAAAGCAAAAATATAATTTTGTATTTCATGATTTACAATTGTTATACACAGAGCTAAACATTAGAGTAAATAGCACACTACAAACAAATTTTTCGCGTAGTGAGGGTCATTTAGTAAACGATAAGCGCAAAAACTATCAAATTACTTTATGGAAGACCAATGTTTATACATAAATTTAAGCATTTACACATTGTGTGACCCCTTAGCTAACTTAGGGGAGCCGGAGACTACACTATACGCTTAAAGCAAAAAAAAAAAAAAAATGAAAATATTGTCCATTATTACTTGCCCTGTAAGCTCCTATGCACCAGGATACATGCATCATTCTCAGTTTGTTATGAGCCATTTTCCAGTATTTCTTTGCAGCCAGGAATTATCTACTTATCGAGCAGTTCAAGCTGCTCTGGAAAACTATAGGGGCTTTCCGAAGGTGACTATGCGACACTGACCGTTATTACTTTTAACTTATGAAGACCAAGCCATAGAAGGTGCAATATATCCTAGTATTTAGAAAGGTGACCGACCACAAGCACCAATACTAAAGAGGTGCTGATTTAAATTCTTTTCCGTCATTTTTGACCGCAGAGTACCATAGTATATCTACATTAACACTGCCTCTAAAAGCATATGTATAGCTAAGTAGAATTCGATTAATATTCACTTTTTAAAAGACAAACATAAATTAAAGAAGCACTCTGAGAGCGCAACCTCCTCCAATTAAGTAGTGCAGTGTTAAAGAAAAATTCTAATTGGTCCTTAATCTAGGATTTTTTTTACAGAATTTGGGTTATTTGTTCCTCGTTTACTTGAAGAAGAACTGCCCGTAACTGTTTGTGTTGTATTTTGAAACCCAAAATGACAACCACCGAGCTAATTAACACGCAAACAGATGAATATACTGTGCGAGTATAATCCCAAAAATTTGGTTACTTGCACCGCTTACTTTTCTCCCTGCAAATTTCATAATGATCCGTCCATACACTTGCTTTTGGTATTGCGTAATACAAACAGACAAACGGAGCAAAAGTTCGTCACAAAAATATTATTTCTCGTTCCAACATTCTTGACTATTCCTGCTACTTTCATGCTATGTTGCCAAGAAAAAACAGATAATCAAGCCAACTAACGACCTGTTGAACAGATCTTCGCCGAAAGTTTATTATCTATTCCTCCTAACATACCAAATAATCTCTATAAATTCCATGATAGACAAGCGAACAGATATGCAAACTGCAACAGAAGTACAACCCTCTTTGGCGGAGGTAATAAACTGTAACTATCACTACTGATTGAAATTCACTGAATTTTATACATTATCCGACTGCTCGATTGGATTTCTAAACAAAAACATCTTCAAATTTTCATAAATTGAAATTGCATATTTCATGTCTACAGACTTTATGAATGCATCAGGTGTGTATAAATCAAACCTAGTACGACCTGTACTGTACTTTGGTATTTAGCATTAATGCGCCAAGGGATTTTAATAAACATTCTCTTGTCAATGTTAATACCCTACTAAATAGATTTATGATAATACCATAGACCTCAACAGTACTTGACTCTCAAGTCTGACGCTGGCTGCCAAAAGTCGGTAACGGAAAAGTGTGATTTACCAAAGAAAAAATTCCAAGGTACCCAACATTTTTCTTGCGGAGAATGTATTTTGGATACGGTGGGGATGCACTTGGGCGCTTGCCTGCATGACCGTGTCTGGACATGTTCATAATAGCTCTTGAGAAAATCCCATTTTCCTCATTTTGGCCGCCAGTGTCAGAGGCCACTTGGACCTAAGAGCCAAGTACTATTGCAGTCTATGGCAATACTAAAGAAGCACTCTCAAAGAGGCTACCTCCGCCAAGTAATTCAATGTTCAACAAAATATCTAAATAGGTCGTGAGTCCTAGATTTCTTTGTTATCGTACTAAGATTTATACCAACTGTTCATCGTAAATTTCTAGTAGTTTTTATGAATTTCATGAAGGTCCGTGTATAAATTTTTGAGTTATATTCTGACCAACAAAAGGCAAGCACTGGGACAAACAGCCAAATCGACCGACAAATCATATCAATTGAGTAATTTTTTTCTCGTAGCATTGCTAACATGTCCAGCAAATTTTATATGGATCTGTTCCTAACTTTCTGAGTGATGCTACTGACAAACACAAAAATAAACAAAGAGAAAAACTCGAACTATCATATCGCCAAAATTTTGATCGTTTCCCATATTATTTCTAACAGTTTCTGAAAATTTCATGGATATCCATTTGTAACTCTTTATTATGGGGCTAAGAAAAAAAACAGATCGACGAAAAAGTAAATAGCTGAACGAAGTAACTCACACAGTTAACCATCTGTGTCTCCTTACATGCAAAAAAAATCCCTGTAAATTTTATGAAGATCCGTTATTAGCGTTTTGAGTTATCTTGGTAACAGACAAAGAGGTAAATTTACAGACAGAGAAATGAAGAGAAAACATAACCTCCTTGGAGGACGTATTTAGTAAAACTAAACTTTTTTTAAGAGGTGTTGAACTCACGTTGGGCATGTAAGGCACGGAGAGCAGGGATGAGTTTTGGTTGATGTTGTTGGCAAAACTGACAGGGCAATTCTGCGCTGAAGTGCAGGAATTCCTAAAAAAGATTAAATATCACACACTCAACTTTTTCTCATGTAAATGAATTTAGGAGAAGTAAATAGACTACAGATAAAACTCGTGCATCAGTAGAGAGGAGTGAACAAATAACCGAAAGATTTCCTACGTTAAGACTGAAAATGAAACATTTTGACTTCAGCCATCGAATGCATCTGAAAAGATATAAACTTTAAATTTAGCCATTAGTATTAAATGCAGTAAAGCACCAAATTGGGAGCACATTCGTTCCAACAGTGCTCGGTCGGGACTGGGCTAGAATATTCCAATCAATTTCTGAAAAATTTAAAATAGGCACTCATGATTGAAAGAAAATGATAATGGGGAGCTTGGATACTCATTAGCAGAGCATAAATAACTGTTCTTTAAAATATGCACCGTCAAAAAAAATGGATGCACTATATGTAATTACTGACAGTAGTAAGAACAAACTAGAACTCCTCGATGGCATAAGACCATCATCCGCGGAGGGGGCAAACTCAGCGAAGTCATATTTGATGGCTAGCTAATCCTAATTTCTTATATGGATGCTGTGTACAACAAGGCTATCTCCACGGTACCAGCCCCAGGCTCATCTCTCAATAATAACATAGGAAAAAATTGGACGTCATGAGCTCCAGACGATCTGCCGAGGTGGAGGCAAATTTGCCCCGGTGGAGGAAAACTCAGCGCCGTCATATTTTATGCTCAGCTAGGACTAGCGTTTTGGCATGGGTCATATCTAGGTCAACCCACCAAACCAATATATATATATATCAAGATATATATATATATATACAAACATATATTTCAATTAGAAGCAGTTAAAGAAAGTTTGATACCCACGACGAGCGTTTCGCTGTTCTCCAGCTCATCAGGTGGGAGGGTCAAAGTTGGTAAATTTAGTTCTTGAAATCTTGCGAAATTTAGAGAGGTTACCATAGGAGGTGTAACTATGATACCGGATGTTCCAAAAGTATAAATGAAATTTTCAATCAAGCAAATGTTTCGTCAATTTTCAACTACAGTCCGCTACTGCACGTTGCAGACACACAGATGTACCGAGGGCGACAGTTTACAACCTGTCGTAGGGAAAACGTTGGCACATCAGCATGGTAGTCTTCGTAGTAAATACAAATCCCACAATTGAAGAGTTTTCTATCATCATCAGACGCCTACCAACGCTTCAAATTGACTTTCAGCTATTGTGTGGAGTGTTTTCGCCAATTGTGGGATTTTTATTTACTACGAAGACTACCATGCTGATGTGGCAGCCTTTTACTTACGACAAGTTGTAAACTGTCGCCCTCGGTACATTTGTGTGTATGCAACGTGCAGTAATTGGAGTCAACGCAGCGGACTGTAGTTGAAAATTGTTGAAACATTTGCTTGATTGAAAATTCCATTTATACTTTTGGAACAGCCGGTGTCATAGTTACACCTCCTATGGTAACCTCTCTGAATTTCGCAAGATTTCAAGAACTAAATTGACCAAATTTGACCCTCCCTCCTGATGAGCTGGAGAACAGCGAAAAGCGCATCGAGGGATCAAAATTTCTTTAACTGCTTCTAATCGAAATAGATATTTATGCCATCTCAAGAAAAAAAAACTCATATGCATATATATATATATATATATATATATAAATCTTCACCGAAAACATTATCACCTGTCTCACTTTGTTCGCGGGTGATAATTATGTTGATAACATTGATTTAATTTGATGATAAAGTGTTTAATTAATTGTTATAACTTAGTGCAAACTGCAATGAGCATCATTAGAGCATAATTCCAAAGATAGAATGCTTTACAACTCTTAAGATCAGTCTCAAAGGCAGAAGCTTCAATAGACTAAGGTTATGATACACAACGGGTCAGGAGCATATTAGGAGCTGGTCGGCATAACTTTAAAGAATTTGAATGTATCTGGGTTTTCGCAAAAACAAATTTTTTGAGCGGGTATTGGGTACGAGGTTCGGGGTACGCGCAATGTAGTACTTAAGTGTACTTTCAAAATCATTGCCGTAAACTTTGTCACATTAGTTTTAACTTCAATCATACTTCCTTAGCGAACTTTTGTTTCTTGCTTGGATATTTTTCGCTAGCCTGAAGCTTCTTGTACCAAATTGCTCAGGCATGATCGGAAGAAATATGCATAATTGCTCATAATATTTTATAATTTTATCTTAACACATCATGCACTCTCTACAACTCCAATGTATCAAAATAAACCTAAAGAGTACATTCATAAAGTACCAAGTTTTGTTCTTCCGGACTGCAGAGTCGTTATTTGTAGAGTGTGTAAAGTACGTACATTAGGAGCCGACTGATAAGCCCGCTTCAGTGTCATTGAGATATAATGGCTTCCATCGCTGGCTGTTAACGCCTCAACGCTCAGGAGCAACAAGCGAAGACTGTGAAACTCTAGGCGTATTAATTGAGCTAGACTTGAACGTAAACATTACTGCCGGCTAGCTTAGTAACGTCACAGTTATCGTGACCGTGGCTTGATGGCGTAGCCAAACTAGAGCTGTAGAGACGTTTTACTGAAATATAAACACTGAGTACTTCGTCTACAACAATCTTGAGAAAGAAGTATGACAGCTTGTGTAATTTTGTGGAAGATTCATTAATGGTTTTATGAGTTATACTGCTAACAAATATTCTTACAAATATTAGTCAAGCAGACCAACCGATCATCACCAAAATTTGGTCATTTATGTGTTTTACCATTACTAATAATTCCTATAAATTTCATGAAGATTCGTTCATACCTTTTGGGGTTATTTTGCTAACAAGCATAAAATCAAACACAGCGACAAACAAACGAAAGAAATGATCATTACAAAAATTTGGTTGGTTAGTCTTAATAATGAAGCTAACAACTCGCGTAAAGAAAATTCATCAAAACCTATTACTTTTTAAGTTATGATACTAACAAAAATGGCCAAACAGACAAACGGTTGAACGGATCTTCACCAAAAGTTCATCATCTGTTACTGTTGACATGTATAACAATCCCTACAAATTTTGTAAACATCCATTGATAACTTTTTTATTTATCTTGTTGACAGGAAAGCAGACGGAGAGTCAGAGAAACAAACACGACAAAAACATACTCTCCTAGGCGGAGATAAACAGGCGAAGTTTACACATGCAGTCTATATCATTTTAAATACTAAAAATATTTTACAGGAGACTTATATTCATTTCAGCGTCATGGGAATTCAGCGATGAAATGATCGTGTTTACTATTACTAACGATCGAGATTTGCTCCACACGTAAATTCAAATTCAACGTACACCACTACTGGGAGAGAAACAGGCACTCAAGTGTCAGTGTGAAAGAACAACTCGTATTGACGTTTCTAACACTGACGTCAACTCTAGGTTACAAAACGAACTTTACAGTAGTAATATTGAGCAGTTGTTCAATGTAAACGGGTAAAGCTTGAAATTTTTGAACAACTCACGTATCATATAAAACAGGGCTGTCTGTACAGGCGGTTGGAGCGTATGCATCGAGACCTGTAGCATAGCCGGGGGTGTAAATATTGTCGTTGGAGTGACCAACTTCTTCCATGGCTCCCCAGCGATACTTGGCCCACTCCTTCACAAGCTGGCGAGCTAAGCAACAGAAACGAACTTGATGTTAAAAAAAGCTTCTCGCATTAAACACTCATTCGATGCAAAATTGCAGTTATAACGACTCATAGAACCCCTGCAGTTACCATAGATAACACAGCGAGACAAAAATACGGCAACAAAATATAAAATCAAAGTAAATTAGATTTTACTCGAGGAACCAACAGGCTCATTTCCAGAGAGGAGCTGAAGCCCAGGCTTCTGCTGGTTCTAAGCTGTTGCCGTGATGCCGAGCCAGATAAACAAAAAAGAAATACATGGACGTCTTACCTAACACTTTCCAAATATTTATTTCAAACTTCGAGCTCGTTCGTACGAACTCGTTTGTATATGAGGTTATCGTAGCATAGGCGGAATATATTAAAAAAAAGAAGCTCTGATAATGAAAGCTCAGGATAGTGAAACTGAAACGTCCTCCATTTGTTCAGTACAATGAGAAACTAACGGGACTACTGCAAGAATAGAGTTGTATTAAAGCCTACCAGAAAAAACCGTGTCGTTGAGACTGTTGGGGGTTAAATAGATGAAGTCTCCAGGCAGTCCACATTGCCGGGGCTGCTGTGTCCACATCGCGTCCCCAAACAAAGGATGTGTAGCGCCCAACCTGTTAAAATAAATTAGATTAGTAAGTCAAATTTTATTCTGTTCGTCCGTAGACTTTTTCGAATAAAAAAAAGTTCAAGTTGCGAATGCACTTACTCTCCATTAAAAGTATGTTTATGAGCGTACAACATTTATTGAGAATATGGTATTGCAATGCAAATTTGATGGGAAATGTGGAATAATTCGGCAACGTGACTTCTCTGAACCAGCCAATCGTAGGCCGCCGTTTCCTCTCACCAATGGCAAATCTAGGAGCTCACAAACGAAGTTGTTAAAATATGAATCTCTCCTCTATTTCTATGCTATTTTAACTGTTTAGGCCATAAGTGATTTTTATACAGCATTTAGTCAAGATCTGATCCCCTCGAATACTAAGAAAATGCATATCACCACAACATCTGGAAAACAAGCAATGAAAATTTGCAACGTTGAAGTCAGCTTATTGCGCATGTCAAATTAACAAAATAAACAGTTTTTCTCTTCTTCGACACAGTCACTACACATCAGTATAGATCCTTGAATGTTGCAGTTCATCACAACGCGCTCTTCTGGGTAAGTAATCGTTACTTTAGTGCAAATTATCAATTTATTGCAGCAGCTCCTTCCATCAACATTAGAATTCAACGTTGATGATGTTGTATTGGTAATTCGGGGTTCCTGGATAGAGCGCTATTGGTTGTGACGCTACGCTTGTTTCTGATCACGTGACCGCTGTCACGTGATCAGAAAGGGTAGACTTGACTGCAAAATACACTTTGAATAAAGCTAGCGTTCACATCAATCTTTAGTGATCAATTTCTTACCTCAGAGGAGCATCGGAGTACATATAACCAACGGGCGCTTGGTTGTTGCTGAAGTAACTACCGCACCCTGAATAGTTGGACGGTAAAACAACATAAAATGTGGTGTCGAAATGGAGTCGCTGCTCTGTTGCGTTGAAGAGAAGATCCGATGCAGAGTTGATCACTTCCTGTACATCAAATATTTCGTCAGCAATGCTTTTTGCAGTCAACATAACTTTAATTACTTTCCCTATTTAAACTGTTCCCATAAGTTGATGTATCTATTCCTAACGCATGAACGCAAGGCGCATTCTTCCGACGTGGAAATAGACGTATTTCCTCAATTACGCTCCGAATGCTCTGTTGCCACATGCTGCTGCGTCTGTTGGCACAGTGGGAAAGTCCATAGCTTCGTGAGCTCTACTGCACTCCAAATTTGAAAAGATATCCGAAACTTTTTCAGTGACACTTGGTAAGCCAACTGACAAATTTTGGTAGATTTATGTCGTATTCGCGGCTGTGCTTACAAGAACACAACGAAGCTTTCAGACACTGAGCTGACAATCGTGTGCACCCTGCTTCAACGAGTTTATTCCTACCAGTTACAGTAACTATATTTATACAGTATGAAAGACCCGTGGAAATTCGACAAATGAGCACTCTTTTTCTTCTTCCATTAGGCCAGTACCCGAATATTAACTACACTCGGAAATGGAATCTAAAGCAGACTGCTCATCCATAAATTGTAGGTGAAGAGCAGCTTAAAATAAACTCCTGTTGATCCCAAACCAGTAGAAAAGATAATCTATTTCTTCTGCTGCATAACATTGAAGGTTAACGCACGACCGACCAATTTACTAACTGACAGCGTGACAAAGAGGATTATTGCAATGGTATGGCGGACCGTTAAAAATGACGAAAAAAGAATTTGCTTAGGAGCTTGGCATTCTTCAAGCCCGTCTTCCTTCAAGTCTGTCTTTGTGATTCTAACTACAGAATGGCAATCTGAGCATGAATGTGTTTGGAGATAATTTGAGTGATGTCTGCAATGTGAACACCGAAATTTGTGAAGATGAAATGATTGAAGTTTGCGTCCGGTGAAAAAAGCTTGTCCATCGGTAAAGTAGAATCTAAGAATAGCTGTGGCAGCTAACTTACGTCATGTCTTCAGATTCTTCAGTAAATTTCAAGCGCACCCCCAGGGTAATTGAGTTCCAATTTCATTCCCAATGTCAGAAAAGAAGGAGAAGAAGGAAGCCAACAATCGATAAAGAAGTTCATTTTAGTCGTAGTGACAGAATGTGGAATGCAAATGAAATGTATATCATCTTTCGAACCTGCCATCACGGTTGTCACTGCATACTTCGTACCCAGGCACGTCTTATGTCGAGGCCACATTTGCATTCGCATGAGTAACTGGAGGTGAGGATGGGCAGCTCACGCGTCGTCTTGAATTACATTCAGTAGCATAGATACGGTGGCATGAACGATATGCGAGCTGCGCATCTTCACATCACAGTGTTTCTATGAACGTTAGGCGTCTTTGGAGGCGCTATGTAAATAATATAATCACTGTATTTTTCATTTAAAAAGAACTAATTGTGCCGTGCACTTCAAAATATCGAATTCCAAATTCTTTTGGCCCTAGAACTAGAATTTTTTAAGTTTGATAATAAAAAAGTAGAATAAAAAACATCAACAGATAAAAGCACATTGATATTTATTATTGTTTGTGATGACTAGTGACCCGTCGGTCACGAAATTAGGACATAATAATTATTTCAACAACATTCCCATTTTCTTCCCTTTTCTTCGTGGTTCTGCTCTGAAAAATCTCTCTCTCTTTTCCTTCGTTGACTTGCTAATTATATTAAGCGCCACGAGCTCCGAGCCCACAAAGCTCTGCTGCGGGAAGTGAATGAAATTCAGCATCAGTGCTACCGTTCGCAAATACTTCAATGCTTGGGTTTCAAATTTGGTAAAACAAAACCAATTTTGCAAAGGAGCAAATGCATTTTTCCTAAATAGTACAGACAGGTAGAGGTAAACCAAGTAGCCAACCAACAAACTGTGGGTTGGTGTATGTTGGAGTATCGTGTATTTACGTTGATAAACAGTCTTCAGTACTGTAGCTATATCTAGGTATGACACCTACCTGAATTGCAAGCGTATCACCTATTAGCTGTTTTCAGTAGGAAGTCTGTGTCCCTAACGCTATCAGTGATGTGGTTTGTTTGAATACAAAGTACGATGAAGAGTTGCTGTGCTCATCTTCAAACATAAAAGACTGCGAGAAACTTAGCCGTCAACGAGACAATCACAACCAAGAAGCAATAATAACAACAACATTATTATTGCTCCCTGATCACAGCTCTGAACTTAGACCCACGGAAATCTTTAGTTAATGTGACCACATGATTCAATCACACACGACTTTTTCAATACCAAAGAATAAAGTACTTCGTGCTATATGTATAATTTACCCTTACAAATCTTTTACTTAATGCACCAAGTAACTTAACCCAACAAAATATTATGAGTCAAGAGATCTAGGTATGTGTGCAATGTTTAGTATAAAGAACTGTTATCATTGGTCCCTGCAAACAAATGTGCTTAGTTGAACCATTTCATTTTTTTAATTAGAGATTTCTTTGTGTGCAGAGCGACTCCCTGAATGCAACGACTTCAGAACGCGTGTTCGTCGTTACTAATTCTTTTGTCCCCCTCCTGTTCAAATTTGCGTGGCCACGTCTTACAGCAAAATCCCATAAAGTTGCAGTGCAGTCATAAAACTGTTTTATACTTGATGTTTTTCGATCAGTCATGACTAACGCACTCCGCTTCTAGTACAGGGCCTTTGTCAATATCTTCCGAAAGCCAACTTAAATTGTACACGAAGCCCTGTACAGTAACACTAGAAAAACTCTACAATTTATGGTAATATGTTCAAAAGATTCTAAATTAAGTTTAAAAATTTTCAGGTTGTAAACGATTAATCAATATATCCTCTTTTAAATATTATACTGCTTTGTGAAATTTAAATTAAACTGATCACTTGTTGTCGTCATAAAAATATAAGATGTAATCATATCAGATGGCAAAAAGAACGTCCACAGTATGAAGAAAAAATATTATTATGGTAAGTTTTTATCAATATTATGAACAAACAATGTAGAGTTATCAAAATTTCATAATATAAGTTATAACTGTGGTATATATAAGTATAATTGACAGCACACAACCTCTTTGGCACTTTCTCTATCAGTTTCCACAGAACTCCGGTGAAAGGACCCACCAGTTCTCTCCCATTTTTGTTCAGAATTCATCAAGATTATGAACATTTTCGTTGCGTTACTGGTTCTTGATATAATGCCATATATTCTCCATTGGATTGAAGTCTGGTTACAGTGCAGGCCAATCCAAACACTGAACGTGATAAACTCTGAAGGAATCTCTTGTCAGCAACCAATGTGCGTGTTGTAGCACAGTCCTGTATTACGATGGAATTCGCTGGCAAATAGTCATCAAATGGGAACAAAATGTTCAACCAACATGCTTACATATTTGGAAGAATTGAATTGGCCGCTTAAACGAACGAGAGGCTCTGGATATGAGCTCTGATTGCTCCCATACTATGACAGAACCTCCTTCACCTTATGGCGTTATAACAGTACACCTGGGATAAACTTATTCACCTTTCCTTCATCGAACAATCAGCCTGCCATCAGCCTGCAACCTTGGAACCGGTACGATGCCGTGCGGGCCAATATTCTCGTACGTTTTTTCCGTCATGTGTGGATGTTTGAAATGGTCTTGATGGCTCTGTCTTTGCTGGTATTGGCAGCTTTAAACGATCTGTACAGAGCTATTCTGCGATCTCGGATCTTCTCTTTCTTTTTTTTTTTCTTCACTTGCTGGCCTGGTTGCGAGGGGGGTTTGTCAACCTCTTGAAGTTTCTCCGTTCCCACGTCGCCAGGCTGGTGTGATTTAATAATGCTAATATTATCGCCCAGCCTACTGGACTTGCTTTGGATACTAAATCACCGCTCTTCGCCAGTAAGGCGCGTCACCATCCTCATGCTTTTTGATGAAGTGCAAACGACACTTTCCATTCGTTTTCGATATCATTGGTTTTTGTCTTGCGCTGCAGCATCTCAACCCAAATTCTGTCAGCCTTCGCCTGTTTGTAGAAACAGGAGACTTTCTCACCAGGTCAAAACGTCTTGGAATTTCAGGAGCAATTATAATTTCTAATACTCCGAATTTTCCAGACGCGATCTTCATTGCAGGAGGTTGCCTTAGAACTGCCTGGTTTTGGGCAATCCCGAACACCGCCAGTTTTCTGATGTCTTTAACAGTCAGTTGAACAATATTCTCGTCACATCTACGTCGTTTCTATTTCTCGGTGGGATAGTCCAGTATCGTGGAGTTCTACCCTATTAAAAATTTCAGCAGTCATTCCAGCGGCGCTGCGCAATTTTAAGCAGTACATACACCCGTGAACTTCGCAGTAATTGCGCAACGGCTGCGAAGTTATGTCCGCTTTTCAAGGGCAGCAACCAAGCAACAGATTTGGTTTCAACATTTCGCAGAACAAAATTACCATTTCGCATAACAGTTCAACAAGGTCTCAATTTGCATGCGCCTTAAACGCTTTGCATCATAGGACAATGGAACAAAGCGATTAAACAAACAGTATACGAAACAAACAGCAAAACTTTGTTCTTTGACGAATGATACATAAAAACTCACAGCTAGAAGCATAAGAATGTTGCTATACCCTTGAAAAGCGGACATAACTGCGCAGCCGTTGCACAGTTACTACGGAGTTCGCTGGTGTATGTACGGCTTAAAATTACGCAGCGCCGCTGGAATGACTGCTGAAATTTTTAATAGGGTATAAGCTTATGTCAATCACTGAGAGAAAGACTACGCATTTGGAAAAATAATATCTAAATAATATTACAGATGAAGTTGAAAACAGTGGAATAACTGTTTGCACTATTTAAGATGCCTTGATTATTATTTGGAATAATTCTAGACTGCAGAATTTCTTGTTGCCTCGTGTGTTTTAGTCCTGCCGCGTTTTAATGAAAATATTTATTCAAGTATCATCAAAATATGCATATTGGGACAAAACTGAAAAAATATCAGAACGATGAAGTTATTGCTATACAGTACATTACCGTCAGTAACTTAAAATTTAGCGTAATTAGAATATTTTGAAGCATCACCAATACGTAATTCTATTCTGGCATCGTAATATTCATGTGTGGTAAATCTGCCTTCAATTCACTCACTTGCACCGAAATGATGAACATTTCCCAGCTTTCAACTTAATCAACTTAGTCTTGACACTTGAAAGAAATGCAGTCAGTTGTAACTAGTTCCAAAATATCGACACCAAGGCTCAGCACTGATGTTCTGGATAAACTGAAGCTCAGCGAATTAGATGTTATTGTAGTGAACCAATCGAACGTACTATTAAGCTGCATCTCTTCGATGCACCACGGACAGTAGATAACAACTCTATAGAGCAACGAAAATAAGCTTGATTTCTCTTAAAGGCAAAAAAAACTTGACTGCAAATCCCGATTGAGAATTCCACAACCAAAGAAAGATTGTCAGCGAGATATGGCAAGAAAGCCGAAAGGCTCATGTGGCAACTTAATCATCTTCCTCCGACTATTCCATTACTTGCTTGGTTAGGGCCCTCGCAGTGGATTGTGCGTGTCAGAAACGCTGACGCTGTAATCCCAAGTTTAGGTTAACTTCATATCCTTGACTAGGAGGTGAACGCACTACACTCTACAACCCCTACACTACGAATAGGAATGTCAATGTTCGATACAACCTTTATTTCGTTACTAGCGGACCCGCGCGTGAAGAAATTTGAGCAATAATCTATATTTTTATTAATATAGACCGTTGCGGAATCATCTCATCTCTGACTTGGTTCATTTTCTTCATTGATCCTTTGTCGTGCTTACAACCTTAGGGCTTTTTTTTTCTCTGACTTGTCTTTTCTTCATCCCCGCTCACGCTTATCAGCAGCTCTCATTCACTTCTGTAACCTTTCTGCTTCAAGTCTTTCTTGACTGTATCGCATAGACGATTCATCTCTCTCCATGCATTAGTAGCAGATCTTCGATCTTGAGACTGTAGTAGTCTCGTACTACTTATACGTTCCCCATCTTCCTTCTTGATTAGGTGAGCGTCTTCAATAGTGAGAGGCAGAAATTAATCTTGAGTAAAACACTGCAATAAACTTGAATGTGACTCCAGCCAGCTTATAAGCATGTCAGCGCTCCGTAGCCAAGATACGGTCGTCCGAACTTAAATATCTACTTCACTGAAATGCCGAAAATTTGGGGCTATGAAACAAAATTCGCACCTTCAGAGAACGATAGTCTGAGGGATAATATGTGTGGTATGGAGCTGGAGGAGCACATGGTAATGGACAGAAATACATGGAATAGCAGCTTCAACGACCCCCCTTTGAACGGGAATAATACCACTGTAGCAGAAGAAGAAGAGAAAGACAATAAGCTACAAGAAATAGTTGTCTACCACCCGTGAAGAAGCATCATCTCGTGAGTGCTCCGTTTGTCATCTGCCGAATTTATACGTCGTGATCTGAGAGAAGAAAGTCATAAAATCGGACTCCAGAAGCTGCATATATATTGTCCCGATTTCAAGAAGTTTCAACAAAGAAGTGTCTTCAGATAATAACGGGATAAAGATCAGCTTCTTCAACCTGGTCGTCGATATGTAAAATCTGCTACCTGGCTTATTTTTCGCCTATAAGGATATAAGGATTGTATCAATACATTTTCTGCATCAAAAACAGCTTGCTACACACTGAAGCTCACCTGGAATTTGGCCACAGTTTTCTCGCAGTCTGCTTCCGGAAGGTCGGGGCTAATGGCGATATAAGTATTTTTGTAAGCATTGCCCTCTACCGTCGTGGGGTCGCCGACTGCGACCGACACTCGGGAGAAACATAAGAACACAAATAGGCAACCTTGTGCTAATGTAAGAGGGGACTTATATCTTGAATGTTTTTCCATTGTTTCTATCTAGTACACATGGGAAAATTCGATGGCTTCCGTAGATCTGGCCAGAAAGATGCAACCCGGTCTGTGAATAAAGCAGCCAACCAATATTTACGGTGTGCATTTCTCGACTGCTGCATAAATGATAGTAGTGTATAGTGTAGCGAGATAGCCTTTTTTGAGGGTAGGTTCCGGCTCCACCTACTTCCAGTTTCCCAGGCCCCGCCCACTTCCAGTTTGCACCCCCCAGACCCCCGCTACACCGGTAGTGCATTGGCCGTTATAAACCGGAAGCTCACGCGCAAGGGGAGCCGCGAGGGTAGGTTACCCTCAAAAAGCGCTATCTCGGTGCTCTATATACTACTAATGAGACAATCACGATTACAATACTATTTCTATATCTAAACATATTTATCCCTGAAAATCGCTAAATCAGTAAAATAGCTCAGTTATAGCTTTAGCTTTATTTTAATCTAAGGAAATGTGATTTTATTTACGAACTAGAATAAAATATTTGCTGCTAGTATTTTATGACATTGGTACTGCTGAAATTTAGATGTTCAATATCTACTAAATTGCATCATATCTTAAAGAGTTCAGTAAAATTTCTGCTCTCTAAACTGTAAAAAGCTAGTTTTTAATTTTAAATTAGTGGTTTTCCAACACCAGCTCTGTGTAAACCCATCTCAATTGATAAAATGAAATATGTAGATGATGTACTAACTGAACATATTCCTTCTTGACAAACTAAATGGTACAAATCTAAGTTCACAATTGTTATTGTTCCGGTTCCAAGGATATTTCCAGTGACTAAGAGGATATAATTTTATGTTTAGGTAATGGTTTTGAGAACAAAAGTATTCTCATGTAAATATACCCCAGGACACAATTGAATAAACTTCACGTTTCCGATGTGTACAAGCTCGTGAAAGCTTTCAAGAGCATCAAAATGCAGCGAATGAGAAAAAAAATAATAACCCGAAACGCACTATCAGTCGATTATTCAGATATGTCTTTTAGTGTGACACGAAGTGTTGCTTCACAAACAAACGCTTGCACACAAATTCACCTACACAGAAACCGATCACAGTTTGCATGCTTCAAAAATATCGAATTACTGTCAACAGTAATATTCACAAAGACACTGCTCTTTCAGAAGTCAACGAGGGCACTAAGCTCACTGTCCCAAGCCAACTACAGTGAAACTCAATATCTTATCTGCCTCCTTATCGCCCCATCGTATCTCTTCAAAGAGCTTCTTGCGTTCATGCCACAGAAATAACGTCAAACCCTCCAGCGCATATCTTAGGACGATAACGTACTTAAACATTAAGTCGTGAGAACGTGCGTGCGCCTGTAAATTAGTTAAACAATGAGTAATAAAGTCAGGACGAAGGGCAAGCAAATTTGCTGAATGCGCAACGGATCTTATTCTGCTCTATTTCTGACTGTTCAGCTCCAACATTTTATTGTTGGTTCACACGATAGCCAAATGAACGCGTTCTATTAGCTAATCGCTCGAACGTTTTGCTGCACCCTCACAAACAACACTACATGTCCACCAAAAATTGCTGCAATGTTAGTCGAGCGGCCTGTATAGTTTGCAACTATTGCCGTAAAGTTTTGAATATCTCTTTAAAATCGTAACGAATAAGAACTCGGAAAGCTGTGTACTTCTCTGCCGTTTGCACAGCTCAGCAAAACGTTCGGACTATTAGATGAGAGAACACGTTCATTTCACTGTCGTGTGAGCCCGCCACTACGGCGCTGTCGCGAAACCGGTCGAGATCTTGTGTTTTTTTTTTTTTGTTAGTGAGGTATTTCGTGTGATAATAATTGGTCTGAGAATGAAGATTAAAATAAATTAAGGTACTTGGTGCCTGAATACCATTGAATTTAGGAAATCACATATACTTGATATTTCTAGGGTCAATCGTTATATGGAGAGGAAAAAGGTTTTTTTCTCAAAATTCCCACACTCTCTGCAACAGTCTGTCAACACTTTCGGCACGTTCTGCTTGTTGCCCAAAGTTAGAATGTGCATATTGTTGAGCACAGATTAGATAAAATGGTTGGTTAAAAAACGTTTTATGCCTGCTGAAGTGAAGTGAATGGTACCAACTCACAGTCCACTGCGAGGGCAAAAAGGACATGCGGGGGGGGGGGGGGGGGGTGGAGGGGTGTCACAACTGTCTCATGAGTCTTCCTTCTTTTACATCACAGCTTTAACAATCAGTGATCCACTGCAGCCTTGCACTCTTCTAGGAATTTACGGGCATTGATTTGTGCCACGAATCAGTGATTAAGTGCATATGAATTTCCTATTAGGGGTGTTGAGTCAAGTTGATTTTACCGTTATAAACACGGGACCATAATGGAACAAACGTGACATTATAGTATCAAACTCGTCCTTTGTACCTGTAAATTCATAAATCTAAATACACCCGTGCTTATATTTATATTTTTAAAGGCATATACTATTTTCTGTTTGGAGTGCACAAACTTAGGTACCTACATTATTGTATCCAGTTATCTATTGTTTTCACTATTGGATTTGATGACCTAACTTAGATTGTGTTTTTTTTGTCTTATGCTAATCAAAAAAGAAAAGCGTTGAATGATGTAAAAATTAGGCCCTTTGATAACCACACTCAAGTTCAGCATTCGAGTTTTGCAGTATTGAAGGGATATTATGACCAGTAGACGCAGAAGAACGTGTTTTGATTACCATTTTATGCTTTGTATCTTTTAATACCTCCAAGCAGCGGAAATAAGCTATCTCGTGTATTTAAGAAACGAGCTGTGCTGACCCAACTTTCAGTTGAGTGGAAAAGCTCTATTGTGCGATGTGAATTTTTTTTTTTACTCACTTGGCTATTGATGCATCCTATAGTGCTTTTTTAAGTGGGTTCACTGTAGTTGTGACTGTGAGGCCCAAGCCGTCGTCAAGGGAAGACAAAACATAATAGCATCATTGAAAACCAAGTTTGTACCTGCTCTCCTCCTGGTTCTGCTCTTTGAAAATATGTATTATGTGCACGGTCAATATGGGTTGTAAGACTCGACATAAGCCAGCCCACTTGGCTTGATTTATCCGGACAGAAGCTTTGGCTTTGCCTCTTTGATTTGTGTTCCAAGTCTTAGAGATAACGCGATTACGTTGAGCTTGCTCAGAACTTCAGGTTAGGGAGCGAGATTGAGTTTCTAGAAGTTTCAAGGGTAGCTATTTAGGGTCTATGCCAGAAACTCAACTCGCCTGGAAAACGCATCAGTTATAACCGCTAAGTTAATATTGCATCAAAATGCCAACTTGATCGGAAAACGAAGAGACCAACCCAGCAAACAACCAACTAACAAACTGTGCATTACTGTAGAGTGGTATTAGAATACAGCAGGGCTAGTATCTTCAACATTCGACGGCACAGTCTACCCCGGGATGTCGCACTACTGCGAAGAATTTCAACAATGAAAAACTGTGTCAAACTGAACGTGCATGAGAAACAATTCTGCGCCTGTTTCAAACGCCCGCAGCTCATTCGAAATGCCACTGATATAAAAGTTATAGAATAAAAAAAGAATTCTAGACTCTTTATTTACAGTGAATGCAAAATACACCAGCGATCAGCGGTTGTGTGCACTGTGGAGATACATTGTAGCTGACTTTCCCTTTAGGTGCAGGCTTTCAACTCAACGGGCGAGAACCAGCACTGTGACTCCGCCCTCACGAAGTGGCGTCAATCACATCACCTGGACCCCATCCGAAGATGCTCAAGGAACAGTACAAGGACAAACAAGAGGAAGCGTGCGTTTCAATAACATAGCACTCAGTCAGCATGCCGCGGCCCGTGAAACGTAACACTAACGGCATGTGTTATCATGTGAGTCATTTTCTCAAGTCACTCACTGGTGATAAGAAAAACCTACGAGCAACGCTTACGATGTTATATTCCGGCACAGTTAATAGTTATCAGCCATGTTGTTATAACATTTGAAGAAAGGGCCCCCTCTCGACTCTTCGGGTGGTATATCAAATGGTGTATACGAAAATTTGATCAGTCATCTGATGCAAACGTTCATAATTAATCGGTCATTTGCTGCTTGTACATAATCAGTCACATGGTAAAGGCAGCAATACCTAATCAGTCATGTGGTATATGCAAATAAAACCTTAGTCATACGATGCAAACTGTAAGAGATATTCAACCATTTGATGTACTAAATAGTTAGACATTAGGTGCCAATAAATAATCAGTCATTCGGTGCTCATAAGCGATACCATTAGTTGAAAGAAAATTGTCAGTTATCTGGCACAAATATCTAAGCAATTAACTTGTGTAAATAAGTCACCAGTCATACTGTGTAAAAGCAGAAGTCGTCCAACTACAACCCTATGAGCAGAGAACAACTGCAATCAGTTTAATCAATTAGTGGTAGACACACCAACATTTTCGAATATCATCTATGCCATAATCCAGTGCAAATTATGACCAATAAGGCAAAAAAATATATTGTAGTAGGTATTTTATAATTCAATAGAAAAATAATTGAGAAAAGGTTTCAACATAAGAACATTTACGAACCTATTTTCTAACTAGAGCACTCTGAGACTGCATACCTTCGCCAAGCGACGCAACGGCAACGAAAATTTAAATTGGTTCTTAAACTATGATTTGATTTGTATTAACACTAAAATCTGATCATTTGTTCCTTTCAACGGTAATAACAGCTGATGTAATTTGGTTGAAGATCTGTTCATAACTTCTCGAGTTGTGCTGCTAAAAACATTCTGACAAACATTAGACAAACACATAACAGACCAACCGATCATCACGAAAATTTCATCATTATGTACATGAACATTACTTACAATTCCTGTCAATTTCATAGATCTGTTCTTAAGTTTGGCTAACAAACATAAAATCAAACACAGAGACAAATGAATAAACAGATGATCACGAAAATTTTATTCATTTACTCTTCGTAATATAAAAATTACCTGAAAACTTGTGCAAACTTCATAAAAATTCGTCCATAACTTTCTGAGTTATGGCATTCAGAAAATGCGGCATACAAACAAACAAACAAACGGATGAACGGATTTCCACCAAACGTTAATCATCTGTTCCTCCTAACATACCTAACAATCTCTGTAAGTTTCTTTTAAATTCTTCCATAACTTTTTGAGTTATCTTAGAGACAGGCAAAAAAAAAAAAAACTCGACAGAAACATAACATACTTGGCGGAGGTAATAAAAAAGAAAATACTATGATATTTATCGCATTATTTTTCACTAATGGAGAACATACAGTATACCAATTCTAAATAAAGAAAAATCGGCAACTTTCAATTATTCACTGTTGGGCAGTGAGAATTTCATGGGTATATATAGCTATACCGGGTGTTGTGTACTTCGATGAACATATTTTAACCGTATACATAAAACCGCAAAATAAAACAATTTTCAGTAGTGACGAAAACGTGGAAACTCCTTCGTTTTCGAGAAATGATGACCTGAAATACTTAAAGGTTTCCTGTAGGAATAGACTTACAATGCAGCCATCGATATGCATATATACTGGGTCTTCATAAATTCTTTCCAGAAAATGAAACTATAGGTTCCATGCGATAAAATAACCATATTTTACTCTATCGATGCATATCCAAAAATGTCTACTTTTAGAGGTACCTACGTTAAGTCATAGCTAAACCTAGCCCAAAATCGGAGAATGTTGTAGGATAAATGAACAATCACTGTCAGACTACGTTTATTTCGAGAAAAACAGGAGTTCACATGTTACATAGTTACCGAAATTATTCAAAACTCTTCCTATCAGCAGCAATGTATTCGCGAAGGCGCCGACGTAGTGACTGCCGAACCCTTTCAGTGATGCCTGGAGTTTCACGAATCCTCTCCCAGCCGTCAACAAGCCTACCGATCAGTTCTTCTTCGAACGGTAGTTGGTTCATGGTCGTCTTAAATCAGGTATGGTGTATATTTAGAGTGATCAATGTCAACAAATGACCGGTGTGCATCTTTATCTTCGCTGTAAAGTGCAGTAGTCCTCCGATTAAGTGAATCGCACTACTGAACTATTAGTCAAAGTACCTTTAACAGTAGACATTTTCGGATATGTATTGATAGAGTAAAATATGGTTATTTTATTCTAAGGAACCTATAGTTTCAGTTTGTGGAAAGAATTTAGGAACACGCTGTATATATATTGGTCTAAATACAAATAATGAAACTTGACAGGGCTTATTATTTTATAGAAATATTTAGGGGGGTAATCAAAATGGAAACAGAATTAATTAACGTATGTGCGCATTTCATTATGGGACACTTCGAAAAGTTTTATCAAGAAAGCTTTTTCTGTAGGGGAAATATGTTTTTTGCTCTGCCTAGAGTAGTTGCATCAATATCGCTTTTTTCTTCTCTTGCTAGAAGTGTTCCTGAATGCTCATTGGTTGTTGCTTCAGGAGTTACTGTTACTGTGAGTTAGCATACTTTTTATGGTAGAAGTGGGCATTTTCGGCCCAGAAAAAAATAAATAAAAAGTCTGATGGCTTGCAGTCTTCGATCAGCATGTTTTGCGCTTGTGGTTGGTCAGCCAATGATCGCAAGTGCCGGTTACGCCCCATAACTGATTTTTGGAACGGTGAGT
>LQNS02278070.1:32146771-32156920 GCA_001587735.2 Parhyale hawaiensis
AAATAAGGCTTCAATCAAGAAAAAGAAGTTAAATTGAGTGGCCGAAAGGGAACAAATTCGGCGATAGTGTTGGAAAAGTTTCCACCAACGTGCACTGCAATTTTCTATAGTTAATTGCTAAATTAGTGTATATCATCTTCATTTATTTATACGCTAGAGATAAATTTTGCAATTTAAGAAGATTTTTTCTGGTGAAATTAGTTAAAATACTCCTAGGCTGCTCAGCCATAGATTCGCCGATGTGACGTCACTTTTGGCTGCTAATTTTTCGTGAGTCCTCCCGTTACGCTCGTTGCTTCCTGGGAAAGAGTGTGTAGACGTACAGTTGATGTTTGTGGCCTGCACGTTAGTTAGGCACACCAGATACCTGGACTGGCTAGAGATGAATGGCGAGTGCTTGTGGAAGTAGGGGAAGGTCTGGATTGGAGTGTACTGCAGTGGAGGAAAGAAATTGATAGGCGAGTGCAGACATAGCTACGGACTAGATAAATGGCGAGGAGGTTTGGAAGAAAAGTAAACTCTAGTATGGTACAGGAATATAGAATATCCTAAGTATTAATGTTGGTATGACGGAAGTAGAGGTGGCGACCTGCTGTTCCAAGCATGGTCTCAGGCTGAGAGGCTCTCAGTGTGAATGCTCGCACCTATCGGTGGAATGCAATAGGAAGACGTGTGCACCAAATGTGTGACTGGGGTGAGGATGAAAGTGTAGAACATTTAATCTGGGAGTATGCTGCATATTCACAGGAACGAGAGGTGATGATGCATGTGGTCCGGGAAGAGTGGGGTGCACAAGGTGTGATGAACGAGAGAAAGGGCCTGGAATGGTTGACTCGAATGCTTGGATGTGATGGAGCGGCAAGTGTGAGGATGATTGAGTGTGTCAAGGAGTACCTGGCATGGGTGTGGGGTAAGAGAGAGGTGGCTTTTAGGGGTAGATGAGTTTAACACTGTTTAAGGAGTTCCTGACTTACTATAGGGCTCCACAGTGTAACATTGTGTAAGGAGTTCCTGACTTACTAGGGCTCCACAGTGAGAACTAGCATGGTTTAGGTATTTGTAGTCTAGTTTGTTGTGCAGGGATTAATTGGTATTTATAGCTGGTGTGGATGCCTCCCTGGTCTGGCTGTCCTGCACTGGGGGTGTCTGGGCCTGGGGAGATGCAGAGGTGAGTTTGCAGTTCTTGCATAGTCGAATGACTCGAGCAGCTTTTGCTCCAGTGTGTTTGCTGTGACCGGCCACCCTGCGGTGGCAAAACATGCGTTATTTAGAGCTGACCAGCCGCCCTGTGGTGGCAAAACATGCATCATTTAGAGCTATGTAGTTATATCGATCCAAAGATATGATGTTGCGGGTTTGCCCATGCCCTGTTTCACATCACCGCGAGAGTGAGGGTGAGAGGAGAAATTGGACGCTAGATTAAACAGATTTGGGCGAAAACTTTTAGCTGTCGCTCGACTGGAGGCAACACAGAATAGGTGTCCTATACTTCAGGGTAAAACAAAGTTGTGCAGGGCTGATTGGCGTCAATATTTTTGAGTAAAAAATGAGTTGCCTATCGAAAAGTGGACGGTATTCTCATGGTAGAGAGTATAAGCATGCGTAAAATTGTTTGACGTGAAATATATTGACGTATAGGAAGGTTAGAAAAAGATGTATCTATGATTATTTAGAAAACAAAATTAATTTAATTAAATTAGACGAGCTAAAATCAGTGAACATGCTGGTTAGAAAAGAATTTTTTTATGGGATAGTTGTTGGAAAATATATTTGAGTTTATATATTTATCCTGTTGAAATATGTGCGATATACAACGAATTAAACAGGAAGGCAATCAACTAACTGCTGTGTTTTATTATTTAAAGCGATATTTGTCCTTGTGCTCCACAGAAATTTTCATATCCTGTTCAGAAGTCAGTCAATAGGCACCCAGAAAATACATAGATTCATTCCAACAAAAACAAAAAATGGACAGGGGACAGCAACCAGCACAGCAAGAGAAACGAATGTTAGATGATAATAGCAAATATGAATATCTACATAGTAACTAATTTCGGTAACCTGGATGTGAACACTAAATAAAAGTACTATATACACTATATAATACTTCGCAGCATTAGCTACAAAAATTAATGAGGTGAACTATCTGCAATGCATTTTGCAGTTAGAAGCAACTGTCCGTTCAAGGTTAAATTTCCCCTTACGTAGCGCCCTCACCTGAGGAGGAGACGACAACTGTAAAGACATACATAAATACAATATATATAAGGAGATACACAATGGTCTTCATTATCGTCTTTTGATGATTCGCATATGCTGTAAAAAAATGAATCTTGTTTATTCACCCTGAAATTGTGGGGCTTGGAGCGTTTCTAATTGAAAATATTGCTGTTTCGGGAGAAATAGCAAACAAAGCCTTGCTCTGCTGACACCTTTTCTCGGTAGTTCACAAAGAGAAGAGAAAAAACTCTGGTCCCTTTGTGTTTCTTCTAAAATAACAAATGAGTCGCGAATGAGTGGCATTCATCTCGCACCACGGGCTCATTTCTTTATACTTCAAAGAAAGGGGCTCCTTACAAAGTACTGCTCGTGAGACATAAAGGCTTCACCATATACGACGGCCTCATAGATCGCATGCGCGTCACTGTAGACGATTTGTCATGAGAAGATGCAAGAATATTTGGGCCAGTAACTACGAGGGGACAATGATAAGTACTGGGCTTGACGCAGCTATCTGTGACACAAACAAATGAAAAATTGCCCTCTTAGTTTGATGCAACTTAGGTGTTGTAAATTGGTCCGTAAAAGTTGAATACAGCTCGACCCCTTAGGCCTGATTTATACGAGTCGATCTCGCCACTGTGAGTCGTGTTTTAGTTGTTAGCGTGCAGCCTGCTTTACTCGAAAACTCCATTTGGCTGGCATATCGAATTTTCCACTGTATTGCAGTGTAATCGATTCAAGCTTTAGGCCTGAAACTCGATTCAAATGACGAAGTTAATGCACCTGCCTGAAGATTCAGGCCAGTCAAGCCTAGGGGGCTTAACTGGACTCAAATCTGACTTTTCAGTCGATGACAGTTTTGACATGCTTAAGTACTTGATACTTTCTGTTTTATTTTAGCTGGTTACTATAATGAAGGAATGGAATAAATTTCTAGACAAAATAGATCATTATCTGGAGTCTCAGTACTTTTCATTCACTTCTCCAATAGTCTTTTCTCAATGGGGCCTGAAGCACTGAAGGTAAAACATATCAGTTACATACATACAATTATTACTTATACCTCCAGAAAGGAGGTTATGTTTTTGTCGGAGTGTGTCTCTCTGACTTTTATTTGTCACAAAGATAACTCAAAAAGTTATCGACTGATCTTTATGAAATTTACGGGAATGTTAAATGTTAAGGAGGAACATATAATTAACTTTTGGTGAAGATCCGTCCAACCCTTGTTTGTTTGGTCTCTCGTTTGTCTACTTTTTTTTTTGTAACATAACTCAAATAGTTTCGGATATTCATGAAATCCACTTGAATTTTTGGGAATGGGAATGTTACGAAGAGTGATAAACCAAATTCTTTTCTATGATCTAGCAATCCATTTTTTCTAGTGGTCTCTAGATTTGTTTTTATGTTAGTCACAGTATAACTCAAAGAGTTACGGATGAATCTTCAAGACTGTTACAGGAACTTATATTAACGTCAAGAGGAACAATTGTTCTCATTTTGATGGCGATTGTATGAAATCCTGGTTTCAGGACCAATTTGAACTTTCGTTAACATTGTCTTGTTTAGCGGAGGTATCCGCTCTCGGAATACTTCGTTTGTTATTACTGCAGCTAGTGTTTAGTGGTTTTCTATTACTGTTACTCAAAAGTGGGCAGTTGCGGCCCTTTGCAGTCCAGTCGCAGGAGTAGAAAAGGCCGCTGATCGTATGCCTCCGTTTCATTTTTTATTCTAAAAGCTCGACTGGAAGAGGCCGCGAGCAGCCGCAAGTGCCCAGCAGGTTGTCGCTTAAATTATTGGGTTCTGTAAGTATGAGTTTGATTCTCATTTAAAGCTCTACGTAACAATGCTTCATCCAAACAGGCACAACGTGGAGTGAACATATACTCATTCATTTTATTTTTCCCGTTGTTAAGCGTCCCATAAATATTACCCGCTGCATTCATCTGCGCTATATATTAAGTACCGTATATTTTTTCTTTTATTTTAGTGGATTATATGCCTTTATGAATTCATATATAAGATTAGATAGGCGGCAGTAGACGGACCAACAGGCCCACTCCCAGAGAGCAGCCGGGACTTATACCCAGCCCTCTATGAGCTATTGCTATTATGTTAGTATCAGATAGATCAGTGTTGTCCAAACATACTCGTCTGATGTACCCCTTATCACTTTCTCCTACTGTTACGTACCCAACCCCTCCCCGCTCATCATGGCCGACCAAGCTATTCCGGATAATCATGCAAATAGTACATTAATGATGAAAAGACTACTTTACAGGAGTGTTGGCTAATAAATTCAAATTTATTACACAAAGTTTAATTTCAGTAAGAAGGTTTGCTAGCGCAGCGATTCTAAGGCGCACCGCGCCTAAGGTCAAATATTTTGTCTCATCATATCTGCAGGAAGGTCGAGAATGACGGCGAACTCACATGAGTGAGATCTGTGTCTCAAATTTAAAAAGCACGTGCATCTACAACCCTACACGGCTCGGCTGAATGAATTCTCTCAGCCACGCGGCACCGGGCAAGAGACGAAACTCGAAAAGCGAAGAAGACAGAAGAAAGAAAAGTCCGTGCGGCTGGCCCTTTCCGCGGTCCTCCGCAGGGGTGAAGGTAGGAGTCCGGCGCGAAAAAGTCGGCCTGTTTGATCGGCGGCCCAACGCGCGGAACAGAAGGGGAAATGTAGAGAACCTACCTAACCAAGCAAACTAACCTTCCCAGCAGGAACTGCGGCCAGCTGCAATATCCCCTGCCGAAAAGACACTTGGGACCCTTGGGCTCGTAAGGCCCAAATAAAAATTCATTACACCAATAAAAATGATAATTTAATAACAAATTGTATGAAAATTACTTGATTCTGTTGTGTGTGTGTTTGTTCGTTTGTTCACGTACCCTCATGAACCATGCGGCGTACCCCCAGGGGTACGAGGACCCCACCTTGGACAACACTGATATAGATGACTGAGGAAAAAAGAAAATAAAAGGGAAATCTCAGCCAATTAGACAATCATGCCAGCACGCAAGCACGATTTAAGTTGTAACTCCATAGCTGAAGAGCGTAGAGACGTCAAGCTAGTGGGGGCGGAAGAGAGAAGATTATGGATTAAAGTGGCCTCCGAAGCTTTGATCGTTAAGAGATTGTGACTCCTGGAGGAGGTAGGTGTTCTTAGCTATGAAGGGTGTCTCTCCCAATGTTTGTCAAGGCTATTTTTAAACGCGTTGACGTCGGAGGGGAGTCTATTCCAAATGCTCACTATGGAATAAGAAAGAACTGCTAGTTTTAGGTTGTTCGTCGAGCTTTATGCTTTATGCTTGTTTCGTAGGCAAACATTAGCGTCTCTCTCAAAAAGTCCCGTTGTTGGTACGTGGTTGAAACCATTCAAATACCCTAATGTTTCTGGTAGTTACCCTTGAGTCATCTTTGCTCGAGATGCGATCAGGCTCACTTCCTGTAGGTGACAATCATATGGCATGTTTCACAGTTGAGGTATCAATTTCGTTCTACGGTGGATTTTTCCATGTCATCAATATCTTTGCCCAGACGTGGCTGCCAGAATTGAACAGCAAATATGAAATGAGGGCGCACCAGCGCTTCTACAAAGGAATAATGGTGCCCTTGGATTTGTATTCGAAATTAATGGTAATGAATCCCAGTATTCTGCTTGCCATTTTCATACTCCTGATAACTTGCTGACTGCGTTGTAGTTTGTTGGTAATAGTTCTTCCAAAGTCACGTTGTAGGGTAACAGCTGCCAGTTATACTCCGTTCATTTTCAATCAGTTGGAGAGGTTCTCAGGCCCTACATGCATTACTAAATATTTGTCGACAATAAAATTCATCTGGCACGTTGTGCTCCATTCCATGAGGTGGTCAAGATTTTGTTGTAACTCTTCTCCTGGCAGAATGACAGAGTTTAGTATCATCCGCAAATTTATTGATTTTACTACGAATATTAAGAGATCATTGTTGTAAATTATGAGCAGAAGTGGGCTAAGTACACTACCTTGTTGAACCCCAGATGATAACGGTGTCCAGTCGCTCGTTTCTCCTACAAACTTCACTCACTGCAGCCGACCCATGAGCCATGCCCGGATCTAGCGTGAATAGCCTCCCTGGATGCCATGGGCTTCCAATTTTTTTCATTAATCGTTGGTGGGGAACTTTGTCAAAAGCTTTTTGGAAGTCTAGATAAACGAGTTCCACGCCCTTTTCTTCATCTCCAATTTCCGTAACTTTCAAAATACAGTGTAAATGAGAAGAGTTGTTCATCGATTACACCTGTTAATAACAAAATAATTGTAATACGTTTCTTACTCCCGAGGTAAATTTAACATAATTTATTGCATTCATATTTATACCAGTAGGAACGTTCTTATTTCATATTGTTAGCAGTTTTAATATTATTTTACTCTAGGAGCGTGCTGAGGTTGCATGCACGTAAATTTCACGTAATGCGCTCTATGGCAGAATTTATTCGCTATGCCATTCAAGAGCGATGACCTTCAGTCATGTTGATTTCATAAATTTAGTTGAACTGGTCTTTCAAAAGCCTGAAATTGTGTCTGGTCAATCTTTTCACTGCCTCTAACAAAGGAAAGGTCAAGTGCAGCTGTCTGTGATATATTACTGCAATATACAATCTTGTGTTGAGAGACAAAGCGTGTGCCGGCAAGGACTGTTATGGATTCGTTCTCACTGAAAGCTTGATTGAAACCCATTAATAAAATGAAATCCATAATAACAAAATTAACTTGAAAGTAAAATGCTAGAATGAATAGACCAGTGCCCATTGTAGCACTAGTAGCAACAGCAACCTTCGTTGGCGAAGGAGGTGTTTTAGGCTCGTCTGTAAAGTAATACTAAAAAATAATGTAAAAGTTTTAAACACCAAAGTGCATAACTTCGAGGCAAATTTATATGCAGCCATATTGTTTCAACTGTCTTTCAATTATTAATTATTATTACTTGACACAAGACTATGCGAGTTAATGAACTCCAAGAGGCTGTGGAAACTAGACGTAATTCAGTGGCAAAACCTTTATCGTACTACTGGCATATTTATTAGAAAAAAAATAGTCTTCCCGGAAGCACCTACCCAGCAGTCTAGTGTACAACGCTAGACGGCAACACTCTAACATACTCTAAGCCCTCCTGCTGAGTGCTGACACGAACAGACAATACCCATTGCCGCACAGTGCGGAAACACGCCACACTGTTGCCTAAATATCATCGTTTTGGTTCACTACAGCATGCAAGTTTTCAGTATGCTGAAGGTGATTAATTGCACTGAACTTTCACCGCAAATTATGCACGTAGGTGTTTAGAACTTACAAACCGAAAGTAATGAGTGCGAACGATTCTGGTAGCATATGGCCTACCTGGAAGCGCTTGTTTATACGCTGGGCTGGCATATAAGCTTGCCTATACGCTTGCCAATAAGCTTTGTTAATTTCCTAGTCTAGTATAATAGAACCTAGCCTAACTTAGGGACCGTAAGATATATACTAACTTTTTCTGTCAGCAGGTACACCATCTTCAGATGCGGAATATGAAGACTTCGATCGATACAATGCTAACAGCTGTGTTGTTAATGCTCTTTAGGAGCGGGTCATCCGTCCATATGATGAACAAAGCAGGCGAAGGTAACTGTTACCACCAAAAATGTGTCACTACATCATTCAACATCGGCAGTCTGCCTCTCTGCGCAGCTTCTTGTTCGAGACACACTTGTGACGTATTGCAGTACGACAATGGTACGTATTAGGGAAACAACGAACTTCATGAGGTTTTCGAGTCAATTTTCAAACAAGAAACAAAGGAACTGTCTGGGGTTACCTCGCGTATCAGTAATGTGGAAATGAAAATTCTATTTACTTTTCGGATTTTTGTTCTGTATAAAACAAGTGCAATGAAAATTTGCTATACTCTTTTCCATGTGCATGATATGTCCAGTGTGTGCAATGCGCATCCTATGTAGCGGGCGAGCCTTTATACGCACTCTACAAAAGATTATAGTAATTATCTTCACCCCCCCTTCTTCAAACTCTGGACCTATCCGGGGGCTGGAGTTCTATATTGATCTAAATATCTTTTAAGAGCAGCCGTATTATGTACTATATTATAATTAAAGAATAATACGATATAGCTGCTACAGTATTTACAGGTGTTATTATTTTGGAATCGATCCCTGTCTACCCTCTTTGGCTCATCAGGAAGCTCGACGTTTGGCCTCAAAACTCTTGGCTAGATCCTCATCATGTATAATTGAAATTTATTTATTTAACATTTATTTTTCCCTAGGCGGGAAGTGTTCTTGGATTATTATATTGCAGCTTACAGTAACAATTTCGTGTACATTCATTTCTTAGCAATATTACAGATATAAATTCACAACCTAATCTGCATGGCTCAGTGCCATCATATACCAAACGAGTTAACTGAACTGGAGCCGCAATAGTGCTACCTAACGATCACCCTCGCACGAGAAGCAAAATAAAATATAATTATGTTCCTACTAATATTATAGCTTGCTCAATTAAAGTAAGGTAAATGGGAGAAAAACGATAACTGCTACATAACACTCATTATTGTCGTATCTATTAGTTTTTTTTCGTTATAGAGTAAAAATGCATGATAAATCTCCCAGAAGTCTAAGTCTTTGACACGTAATAGTGCCACTCCGACGCGCTATTGTACTATGAAAACAAAAACAAAAGCAGAAGACAGTTGGTTATTGCTACAGCAGCGTGACAAAATTCATTTTTGGTAACTAAAATAGTATTGGGGGTTCTGCTGTAACGGCTTGCGCCAGCCTCTAGGTTTACTCATGTGTTCGTCAGTAACTGTGGCGTGTCTAGCTTTCGTACGGGTGTGGTTATTCAAATGGGTGCAGTATTCGAGTTTACTGTTAAATGTAGGTGTGTTTCTGCAAAACAGGAATTTTAGTTTCAACTGTTTAGAGTTAAATTATCTTCATACTTCCCCTTTACATATGTTTCAGTTAAGTAGCTTTTCAATAATCAGGATGTCACTCTGCAATCGAATTGGATGCTTCTCACTGTACAATATTTATAAATCAAAGATATATATATATATATGTATAGATGTTCACAAAACAGTAGATCTCAGATTAATTCATAAATATGACATGTTTTGGAAATTGCTTGTACGAGAACAATCATAACACGAAATAGTTTAGGGAAGTTCGAACGTTTTTTCTTCTTGTCGACACAGACACTAATAATAACATTTATTTCTCATCTGGAGACTGTGTCCAACAAGGTTAGGACACAGTATCCTGAGGTTTTCATGCTTAGTACTAACATAAGAATAATACTAAAAAGTAAGATAAGAGACAATTGGCATTAAATTTGCAGTGAATCTACTAGAGCAAGGCCCGTATCTAAATAAGATGATACTGACACTATTTTCCGTTGAGAGGAGCGTTGGTTACACAGAAGTGATGTGAATTTTTTTTTAGATTGTGAAATACAGTATGCAGCCTAAAGTGAGCTAGGGCGAGTAGTTGCGGATTAAAAAATGTTGCGTTTACAGGGATTAAAAAAAAAGAGAGAAGAAAGATGAGATAGGAAATTTAGAATATATAGACCAGCTAACCATATTCAGGAGTGAGTGAGAAACAGACATGTATTACAATAAATAGCTAGTAATGATAATAATAGAAAAAATTGAATTAAAATGGAATAGATAGATTATATTACAGTGAAAGAGACGCGGCATATTTCCAATTTAATTCAATTATATAACCGTGATTTCCCTATTCGTGATAGACAAGGATTTATATATGTAAAACAGCCTGTGGGGCATTAGAAAAGAATAGTAAGCAGAGATCACGTTAGAACATATGAATTAACTAAGATGTTTGCTATGCTCGAGAGAGTGTCTGTCACGGTTACCTTAAG
>LQNS02278070.1:32177977-32189462 GCA_001587735.2 Parhyale hawaiensis
ATGTTAATTTGAATGGTTTAAAGTAGGGGTGCAGGGATACAGTTTGACGTTCATCGGCTGGTTTAACATGCTTTTTGATTATCGATTTCAGAGTTTTGCTGTCAGTTTTGAACGTGGATAGGTTAGTTAGCTGCACAAAGAATGGTATTTCCTGGACATCGCTCTTTGTTGTAGGAGAAGTGTACTTGGCAATGCAATTGGATATTAGTTTTTCTACTATCAATTGTGGATAATTATTGTTTGCAAAGACTTGTTTTAACCGTCGGATTTCACTATCAAGTATCTACCACGTCGAAGAATATTTAAGGGCTCTATTGACAAGAGTTCGAACTAGGGACTTTTTGTACGCGAGTGGGGCATAAAAATCAAAAGGCGTATAGATACCAAAATTAGTGGGCTTGATGAACACTGAGGTTGAAATCCTACGGTCGTTGTCTAAAACTAATTTCACGTCTAGAAAGTGAAATTCACTACCTTTCATTTCCTCCACGGTAAAATTAAGAACCGAATTCCTACGTAACCTATCACTAAAGAATCTAATATGGCACTTAGATTTGAGTATTGCAAATATGTCGTCTACATATCTAACATAAAAAACAGGGTTTGAAGTTTTACACTGAGATAATAATCTGTTTTCAAGGTTGGACATATAAAAATCAGCAAAGGTTGGTCCCAAGGGCGATCCCATGGAGATGCCATCATGCTGTAGGTAAGTTTTTCCTTTAAAGTTGAATGGCGTTTCGGTGGTGCAGACTTGTAGTAGTTCTCGTAGCAATTCTTCTGGCAGGGCTGGAGGTGGAATTGTAGGATGGTTGTATGCGGCGTTGATGATAATATCGATTGTCGTTTGTACGGGCACGTTTGTGAAAAGGGATTCGACGTCAAGCGATGCTAAGACATGTCCTGGTTCTATTGTTTGGTCTTGAACATGCAGTAGAAATTCATCTGCAGATCGGATGATATGAGATGCATTGAGGTATGGCTGAATGATATTGTTGAGATATTGCGCGAGGTCATGGGTTACAGTACCAGACATACTAATGATTGGTCGTAAGGGTGGATCTGTTGTAGATTTATGAATTATCGGCAAACCATACAGGTGTCCATCAGAGTACGCTCCCGTGCGCTTCAGGATTTTGAAAATGTGTTCACTATTTCTATATGGTTCTGCTAGAGCATTAATTTTCTTTTTCCTTGTGGTGGTTTGGTTAGGGTTGCATTTACGGAATTTTCCAGGGTCGCTGATAAGTTGCGCTAGTTTTCCTTCGTAGTCGAGTCTGTTCATAACTACCACTAAATTCCACCGTTTGACATAGTTCATGGGACTATATATGTCTACATATTGGTAACTATCACATTTTCATGCATTTTATTTCTGTTTTCATTGCAGATTTTATTAATCTTGATAATGGCACTAGTTAGATGCCGAAATGTCAATATCAATTTTAAATTCTTTGTTACTAGAGCAACAACTTGTTTTTATTCAAGAGTAGTTTTAAATAAACTTTGTACAATCGCTAAGGCGCATTTTAGAATGGTGGAAAAGCAAAGTAAACTAAGTATGAAGATAAAAGCTGATATATCATACTTGTCTTCATTCTATGATAAAAATGAGGAAAATGTAATACTAAAACTAGACATACGAAAACAATGTAAAATGCAACATGATTGGTCAGCGTTTGATTAACGTTTTCATTCTATCTCTGACATTTTAACTTCAAATTTTCATACAAAAACACATTTATCATAGGCCCTACTTCAAATTTAAAGACAAACCTCCACACCAGTTTTATCCAGTGTTATCTACCTTTACCGATGCCAGGCCTGCAGTGCCTTATACGTGAGTAGCACTGGACAATATTTCAAAACCCGTATGGACCAACATTTAGGTGTATCCAGTCGTACAGGTTTACCACTTGCGAAACCGTCACATTCCGCCGCCCGCCTACATGCTGGGCAAAGCAACAATCACATCAGCAGGAATGACTTTTCCATCATAGATTCTTCCAATCCCATCGAGCTCACAACATTAGAGTCCTTCCACATCCATAGAACCAAACACAGCCTCAATATTATGACCTCGGCTGTATCGCTCCCTACTGTCCACACTTAGCCTGAAATCTGCCGACTGTACAGGAGCTGACATCCAGCCCCTGCAAGCAGCTCCGTTCATTTGCGTTTTAGACCTCCCACAACAACATCCATGGTCCCCTCATTGATTAGAAAATAAAGACATTTTCATTTATAGGTTGTAGGTTATTTTTTCCTTGTTTTCTGATGATGGGATATTTCATCCCGAAACGTGAAAAATTTTAAATCAGTAGACTTCTATTTATTACTTGATATTTTTTCTTAGGATATAATAAAGTTGCATTAATATTAGGTATAATTCATGAAAAAAAGAGAGGCGGGGAGGCTACGTGTGGCGCTAGTGAGCCCGCCCGTAAGTACAAGAAAGCCTCAGGCCTGGTCGTCCAATTTTTTTTTTCTACTTTCACTGGACTACAGGCCCGTAAGAGGGGCTCCAAATCCCCAACTAACTCAGTTTGATCTTCAGGCGTTTGCAGCCTTTTACTGGGCACAGCCCCAGCAGCGGCCACGGCGCTGTACACAACCCTGAGCCAAAGCGGCCCTCTGCGCAACGTGGCCGCTGGCAAGCCGGCAACGTCCTCCTCTCATTACCTCGACCTGTGAGTAGTGAGTACCAGAGCTCCGACTGCTGGGTGTTGCCACTCAGGTGTGGGTATTGAGTAGTAGTAGTAGTAAAAGTTTTACTAGCGCTTCAGTGGCACACTGCCTATATCACGCCGTGTATGTGGGTATTGAAGCCCCAGCTGGGTCTCTATGTTTAATTTTGAAAACTTTACAAAACACGTTTTTTTCGGAGGAAATACAGGATACTATTAACAATTGTGCACTATAAATTGAATACCGTACAATAAGCTACAATTCAGTGCAGTACATCGTGCGTACAATCATATACATTTGATGTTCAGCACTGCGCCTTCATTCTTGATTCATGCCTACATCAAACTAGCAACAAATAGATTCCTATCAATAAGAGACAGTGACGCTATCGTTGTAAGTAGAACTTTGCATACAGAAGTTGCAGTATTTTCCATCATTAGTCGTGCGAAAACAAACGACCTCACTGAAAATTAGCCCTTTTGCAATATATTTAAGTTGGCAGAACAAGCGTTGTCGAGAGGCCAATAAGCAGGGGAATGAGAGGGAAGACCCGCCATTCGAAGGTGGGGCCACGCGCAGCCGATCCGGTAACTTCTAATGTGGTGGGAGAGAGGAGCGGGCGCTGGAATTGGGTTCGAATGGCCGCTCTACCCCCTACTGTACTGCTACTCATAGACGCCTAAAACAAAACTAGAGGAAGTAGGTCACCATGCAACAGAATATTCCGACAGCATTGCTAAAACATCTTGAACAATAGAAAACTCTTCTAGTTGTTTATGTTCGTTCTGGAGAAGCAAATTCGAAAGTAGGACGAAAGTAAAATGATCATTTCGAAAATCGCTTCGTTCCACGTAAGTAAAATTGAATTATTTTTCAGTAAAATTAATAGTGAGTTTTCTGGTAAAAATCTATATTCTTTTTCTCAGGTACAATCTAGGTTGATGGGGAATCAGTGCTTATAATAGCAGTACCGGCTAATAGTAGTAGTAGTATATAAATATAATAGTAGTAAAAGTAGTAGCGTAGTAGTTGTAGTACCGCCACCAGTAGTACTAAATTCTATTACCTTTCCGCAGCAAAGCTTTATTTGCCTAGGGATCATGATGTGCGAATTGAGAAGATCAGCGAAGGAAAGATGAAAAATATTTTTCAGAGCAAAACCAAAAAGAAACTGGAGCTTTAGAAAAGCATTTATTTTCTACCGTTCTTTCATGACAGAGAAGGCCAATAGTTAACGTTTTATAGACCAGGTGGCGTTCAACGTCAACTTCTCAAATTGTGCTATTAGCGCTAAAATTATTATTTCATTTAGGGGGCAAAGGCCAATATTGACGCCAAAAAGTACAGAACTGGACTTGCACGTGTACTTGGCCGTTAGTGCAAAGAGCTAAATGAGCGTTATTACGACCAAAGGTGCCCACGTGCAATTTTCATTCGAGCTCAAAGCACAAAAATACAATTATGTCATTCAGTCCGTAAAGCGCAAAATCTTTGGAAAAAAATAGAGCGAAAGTGCAAATTTCTAGCACGTAAAACCGAGACCGTAAGCCAATTCAGCATACGGAAGAAAATGTATATATATATATATAAACTAAAGATACATACAGTGTACTAGAGATAAAGTTTACGTATAGTATAGACACAATCCCGTTTTAAATATTTTTATGGCCTGGCTATTGTCTGCTGTCCTTAATGATAATTGTCACATTAACAAGGTTGACATGGGAGGTCGTGCTTCTACATTATTTTTTAGCTGCTGCAATAAATATGTGCCCATTCCACTACAGGCGTTATTGTAGTAAATGCATAACGTATGCACACATTGACAGTGTGACGACAATTCCCCAGCTACTGCAACAGACAATATGCCACACCCGTATAGGAACATGTTTCATACAAATAAGAGCTCTTTTACAGGATAGGCTATAAACAAGTTTCTGTCTCCGCATAAAATTATTACTTTGGTTGCCTAAATACTTGCCCTGTGTAACTCAGATGCGTATTGCGTATTTTAGTAAGCAGTGCCTGCGTAATATTACTATTATGTTCATAATAGTCATGCAACACTAATTAAATGTTGTATTATATCATTATGTGATCATGAAATTTTTATGTACCTTCATACAAAATCCCCATCTTGTCATATCACCAAGAATTTACGTTTTATTACCCGAAAATTGGCAAAATACGCGCATTTGGCCCCAAACGCAGAAACATAATTTTCAGTATTTAGTGCAGACATTTCATATACAGCGTAAATTGCCCATTTGCGCTTCAGCGTGTTCTTTTGCCCACCTTTAATAATGCCAGCGCTAGAACATGACAGCATTTGCCGATGTGCTCAGCACCGCCGCCATGACTGTGGACGGCGACCCTACAACACAGCTGCACTCAAACGACGACGGATCTGACACCAACCCGTGGTTGCTGGTGGACTTCCAGACCTGTTCGCTGGTGCAGACCATCCGCCTCCTGCCTGTAACTGGGTCACATGCTTACCGTTTCGTGGACACCCAGGTTTGTGCATTACTGAATTTGCGTTTATGTTCAGTCCGTTACCGAAAAAACGTTGTTAAATAAACTGAAACCTGACTTTCAAAGTTAATGATTCGGTAATTAATACTTAGTTTTAAATCTTAGGTTGAACTATTGCAATGAGTTAGGAGTATCATTACATGTTCCATATAAAAAATACTATGGGAAATTTTAGAGTTTAAGTGATACTTTAACGTAAAATTTACATATTAATTACAGAGTCATTAATTCTCAAAGCCAGAGTTTTTGTGAACCTACCTTTATGTCCCGCTAAATAATAAAACACAACTCTGTTAAAGTGCTTGTCTCCCCGTACCGATGTGAAGGATTCGATAGGAGAAAATTCATCTCCTGGAAGATCAGAGGGCCGTTGTCTTTCCAAATATTTAAAATCGAAGTACTGACGACACGTTAAGTACCTCAATACGCGGTAGCATAGGTGCTGCATTATATGTACTTCCCGCTAGGAATAATTTTTTAGTTCACGATGCACAACTTGAGTCGATCAATGAAACAACGGAAGGAACTATTACTTTTGGCAGAACCATGAATGCATGCGAAGGAAACAGGGCTTCGAGAAGTTATGATTTCTGCAACCATTAGATGATTGCGAGGTCTACTAGTTCTTTATTAAAAACCAGCCGCTGATGTTTCTCTTTCAGGGATTTCTCGGGAGCGCCCCACTGTGCACCTGTACGTCGATACAATAAAAGTATATAGCTAATGCAGGCATATAAGTATCTTATTCTGTTGAAAATGGGTAAGTTACTAATCTATAGTTCCAGGACAATAAGGCTACATAATATTCTTACTTATAAGGAGCTAGATATATCTTAAGTCCTGTCCACTCGGTGTTACACAGGAGTAACAGTTTAGAGATGGTATGAGTTCTTATGAAAGAGCTACTACAAACTACATATTGTTTCGAGTTAACCATAAAAAACCAGCCGGCCGGAGAGTCGCCATCCAAAGTTTCACTTCTTTGTAAGAGTTAGAATATTATCTATTCTACGTAACAACGTTTAATATTGTTCATATAATGGCAATCAATGACAAACAATCAATTTATAGAATACTACAAGGGCTTGCAACTCTTGGTGTATGAAAATTATTAAATAAATTATCTCGTCGTGGGAGACTTAACGTGAGAAGCTGGACAGGGCAAGACCTTAACAGATTTCTTTATTTCATTTGATGTCACAAAATGGAGCAAGGCCAACCTAATAATAATTTTCTAGAGTTCTACCAACCAAAAATCAGGTGACCTTGATGTAAGCCCTAAGATTACTCCGTGTTCTCTGCCACCAATCACACCAAAACTGTCCGAATTTTAAGATTTTTTACTTGGAATTTATTCGTAATTGATGGTCATTATCAAAGGCGACTGACGATGGAGAAACAGGTCTATGTAGTCACGCATCTCTCATCTGAGTGAAAAAGATATTTAATTCCTAAGACTATGGCGCACAGTTATTGCATGGATAATCAGCCATGGAAGTGTAGAACATGAAACTGTTCCTTAGCTCTTCTGTTTTAAAAGAATATCTTACAATTTTCTGCACGAAAGGAAGAGACCAAAAACCAAAATAAAACAAAGGAAACTAATAAGGCAATCCGCGTGTTTGTGAACAGGAACAACTCGGATGAAATTTATAGTCAATCAAATACACGACTTATGGTAGTTAGCAACCGCATATTAGTTAAATAAAGGAGCGTCAGTTATTAGCGCCACAAGTAGGGCCCTACAACTTGAGCTAAGCTCATTAGCTTCAACTTGCGAAAAGTTTCAGACAGGAACATTATTTCGTCACTTTGAATCGTATTGCAGGGATAAGTCGGAACTTGATTATGCTTGAGGCTATCGAAAAGTTCATTTAGGGAGCAGGATGGGGCTTTTCAGCCATCTAAGTCGAAATCGTTGGGAGCTTAATGCCTATTCCTTGATTCATAGTAGTGAAACCAACGCTTATGACTGAAGCACAGAATCAGTCACAGCGAATATGGGCTCGTATAGCTTCACCAGCCCTTATACCTCGCCAATTAATGATGCCCCTAATACTGTTAAATCGATATCCTGAATGTGTAAATATACAACAAAATTAATATTTTGCAACACACTCTGCTGATAAAACCTGTATTAATGGCGCAATATAATAAAAAATCGTTTGGTTCAACCACAGGCTAGGAATGACGCATTGTTATGTCCACTAATGCGTCAATTTTTCCTTATGTTTTTGACAGTAGTAAGCGCATCCAAAATACAGTTTACTTAAAAAATGACCCCTAAAAAATTACCTTAATATTATGCATCAATTGTAGATTCTGCTTGGGGTCGAAGCGCCCCCCACTCCCGGAGACTTCAGCCAGTTCGAGTTGGTAGCCACCGTGGACGGCCCCCTGTCGTCGAGCGACTCATGGCTCGAGTTCTCAGTGGCGCCTCCCATGTGCTGCCGCTACGTTGCCCTTAACAAATACGTGACCCATAATTATCCCGAATGTCTGCTGCAAGTTCTGGAAATTGAAGTGTACAGCGCAGAACTTTAGAAAGAAACAAGCGCAGTTGCTTTGACATAAATGTCTGAAACAATAGAAATTGGCGAACTGAACACTTAAGATTAGAATCAACTATCAACGTGTAAATTTAAAAACAATAAAATAACGGGAAATTGATTTCTCAGAGCGCAGCTCTACGCCTAATAAAGTCAGATTGCGCTAAATCTTTTTAGATGCCTAGTCAATTTCCTGCGAAAAAAATATCCTTAATATATTCTAATAACTGATCGGTGTACCAATTAACTGCAAGAAACAACAAATAGTTACAAATACTTTTAAACTGTCTATAATAACAACCCTATCAGTTTTTCAGAGAGAAGAAACAATCTGTTCAATTTAACAAATTATTACTTTAGATTGATGAAGACATTTAACAATAACTTCATTGATAGAACGGTTAATATTTTTTTTTTCCTGTTCCAGTTTGGCCTGGTAATACATATGTAACCCAGTGGACTCGATCTTCATTTGCAAACCTGTTGTTTATTAACGGACGTATTTACCCTTCCACTTCTAGAGTAAACATCCCTCTTCATAGGAATAACATTCTGTGTAATGGCCTCAATTGGTTACAGTTTACGCATTATAAAGTGCAAGTTATAATTGCGATAGCGTTGACTTATCCGTGACACGATTTCTAAGCTTATTCTTTGCTGTTCTGATAAAGCTTGTTTTCTATTCTAAAGGCCTGTATAGAACTCTAGTCAAAAGAACGCATTTCTTCAGCTAATCGTCCGAACGTTTTGTTGAACTTTGGAAAACAGAGCTTTGAATTTGTCAAAAAAAAGGGAAATATATTAGCCGTCAAGTTCAGTTTGCTCAGCAAGTGCCGTTAGCAAAGTTTCGGACATCTCTTCGAACTTTAAGGGAGCTATAACTAAGAATTCTTAGCAAGTGTGCATTTTTAAATTAATATATCAACGCATTCGGATGCGGAAATGACGAAAGTCATTCTTTTGACTAGCGTGTAAATCAGCCATGATGCGGGAACCTCCGAGAGTCAAATGAACGAGTTTCCTCAGCTAAACGATCGATGTCTGTATAGGCGTTGCTGCGTCCGTGTGCTGTCTGATTTTTAATTACCCGCGTATTTGAGAATATTTAAAGCTTTACTAGTGACACCTGCTAAGCCAGCTGAGGTTACAGTAAACATGCTTAGTAGCTTTTTTGTCGACGTACGGTTGTGTTTACAGAAGCTTAGCAAAAAATTCGGGCGATAAACTGGGATTAAACTTTCAGGAGCAGGCTGCGGGCCAGCATAAACAAGTAAGATCCCAGAAAATGAATACTTTTCGTAAATATTAGACACACTCACGCACAAACACACCTATGCTTTGTTTATGAAAAATAGGGTCGCAAGTCGGACGTAGAGCCTGCGTGCATGGGCCACATCTGGCCCACGGGCCTGAGGTTGCCAGCCCCTGGTATAGAACCACCTTTAATGCCAGGCTAAAATCATGAAAGAACCATTACTACGTGTGGAAGTGGCTTCGACCTTAGTTAGTCTGTTGCCCCCGATACACAGCACAAAGTGTTTGAACACTTTGATGCAGTGACCGGGATAGGGGCACTCGGCCACCGAGACAAAGAGATCTGCTAAAATGATAGTCGTCATGCCAGACGGCTTTTAGTAAGTACCATTGGTGCAGTCTTGGATATCTCTTTAAATTTCGAGTTAATTTAAATTAGGAAACTGCGTACTTTTCTTATGTGCAATGTCATCAGCGTTTTGAATGATTAAATGGCATAAGGCATGGAGGGTTACGCTCCCTGATTCTCTTTAATATGCTCACTGACATTATCCTCGCCCAACTGAACGCAGCCGAAATAGGGTGCCATATTTGTGATATAAAACAGTAAATGCGCTCAGGTATACGCTGATAACGCGGTGGGAAGATATTAGTAAGGAAAGTTTGGTTACTGCTCTAAAGAGGCCAAGCACGAGTTTTCTGTTTCATACGAGGAGAAATAAATATTTTCATTCATTCGTAGCTCCTGCTATCTTAAGTACTGTTACTCTCTTTGGTCAAACATTAAGTAGAAACCCATTGGACGCCAACGTGTGGCCTATAATGACATATGTCTCCGGTTTGTAAATGTACCGAGGTCATAATTAGTGTCCGTGTGACTTTTGCTCAAATGCATACTGAATGCCTGCCTGAAAATTGGAAGGGTGAAATGGGCTTTCAGTCTCCAAATCAGAATAGAAAAATTGGACAATTCGATGTTAATTGTGATTTGTAATGGCTCTGCTATGAACTGTCCAATGTGTAGAGTCGGTGGGAGCGCTTTCTACTACCAAGCAGAGGCCAAACAATGAGCCGTAATACAGTGTAGCGTGCACTGATACTTTCAGCCGTTTCCTCTATTTAATTTAACTCCAGTGATAAACTATGTTCCGCACATGTATTGTACCATATCATGTGTACTTATTAAAGTTAATGATTGATTTTCTCAGAAACTACTGGGTAGATTCTAGTGATCTTGCACTGCTCAAAGTCATTTGTTTTGACTTTCTTTAGTTGCGTGCGTCATCAACTTAATTCTACAATATTTGTTTGATTCTTCTAAGTTCTAGGGCTAAATAATTGGGTCATAATTTTAAATCAAATGTTTGCCCCACGCTTCATTTCCATTTTACGTATGGCGAGAACCTGGATAAATTCAAAATAAAGCACTATATCTTATCCGAAGAGCACCATTCACATGCCTCTAATTACTCCCGTTATGTTGCGTTGTTAAAGACCGAGTCAAAACGCTCTACAGCAAATCATTGATTTTATAATTGAAGAAATTGAAAAATATTGTTGCGGTAAATCATTGCACAATATTCCACCTTGGAATAGCAAATTATTATTATTTTTTTTTAAGCTGATTGCGTGTGCTACTAGAGGAACCTGGCGTCAATACGAATGATTTGAGCCAATATAATATCATAAAACCGGCCCATGTTCCGAAAAAATAGTTGGAAAATTGATGTTGAAATGAGTGTTTAGAGTGAAAAGTTTGCTAACCTTCCAGGGTTATCGACTAATTTAAGAAAAATTACTGGAGCTCTCTGCTTGCGATGGAAAGGAAGTTCATACCAATTGAGCTCAAATAAAACTGTAGCGCGGTGCCATGATTGTGCACAGATGTTACAGTTATTCAGGAAATAATAGCTTATTATTACTCCTGTAGTTATTAGAGAAATGCTTACCTAACATTCAGCGTTTGGAACAAAATGTAACAATATATCTAGTAGAAACTTGAAAGTTGACATAAAAACATAAGTTAGCGCTCACCTGGTTGATTTCCCCAAGTCAACAGCCATGTGCACGGTACACCAGGATGCAAAGAGCACAGTACAATGATAGAAAGTAGGGAGATGAAACTTTTAAGGGGGTCGTTTGCAAATTTTGGAATTTTCTTTAATAGTGGTCCGATCTTACTGAAATTTTCACATAATATGTAAAATTAAAAATAAACACTTATTATTCGTGTAACTTTTTCCATTTAGGCCTTAGTTTTTTATATATATGTATATATATAATATATATATATTTAAACGAATAAAACTGCCTCAATTTTTATGCTAGAATAAAAGCAAAGACAGTTTTGGAATCCTTGAAAGATTCTCTACAACAATTACGTTTCATAATTTTTTCTTTCTTTTTCGTTTTCTATTGACGTGAGATTTTAGATGGGTGACTGAAAGAGTTCAGTCACC
>LQNS02278070.1:32238518-32255500 GCA_001587735.2 Parhyale hawaiensis
GCCACGTGGCAAAGTTGTCAGTTTTTTAATCATTGCGGCAAAAGTTTTAACAGCAGAAAAATGGTACAAGGTCCATTTCAAAGGTAACAGAATTGTCTTCAGTTTGAGACAAAAAACAAGCCCCTCAGACAAATATTAGTCAGTTGGATGCCGAAGTTGAGTACATACCGTGTACAACTTTGACGTCCAACTGACTCGTTAATATTTGTCTGAGGGGCTTGTTTGTTGTCTCAAATTGAAGACAATTTTGTCACCTTTGAAATTGACCTTGTACCATGTTTCTGCTGCTGAAACTTTTGTGCAATGACTAAAAACTGACTGCCTCGTGGTAAAATTACCCCTTCGGGTGATGAAATAGCCCAACCTTACAGTATCTCTGACATTGACCCAATGTGGTCGGGCCACCATCCCGCACTTTATTCGAAGCACTCCTTTGCTGCATCACTCTGGTACCGAGGGTCTCTACAGATCTGTGAGCTTAGCAGGCCCTACGCAGGCCATTGTTCAGCCCCGAGCCTCAGTACCATACCTCAATAATAAGGCCAACACCTCAACTTAGCTCTTAGAGCTAGAACCGATTTGGTACAACGGTCACAAATCCGAACCATGCAGAGCATTACCTTCCGTAGTAGTATCAGCATATACGGGCTCAGCTTAAGAAAGAAGGCCCCACTTGACCTTTCTGAGGAGTGAAAACTCAACCTTCCTCCCGCCTACGAATACTACGCCGCATACAGCCTTTCTGTCAAGCACCGTTCACCTTGCGGGCTATGCCCCGGTGGCGAGACCCACAACTAGCAGAAGTTGACCAAGGGTTACCACCACCACCCCGGACCTTGGTCCCTCCGAACCATCATCCGCTTACACTTAGCCCGGAACATATGCACCATCTGGTGTGCCAACGTACATTAGGGCAGTCTATGCTATCCTTCACTATGTACTCACCTAGCTTGGCTAGGTGACAAGCACGACTGAGTTGCATTTAACGGGCTGGGACTTGAAATAATTAGTTTCTGCCTTTACAATCTGATCTCTGGTGGCTTCCACAGCCAATGGTTACCCGTTCGGGCCTTAAACTAATAGGCGGCGGACCGCCGCTCAGCCGGGCGTGCTGCTGGCCGGCTGATGCAGCTTTCGGTGGCTTGACAGACTATCTGGAACGTAGGAAAAGCTTTAGTCATCGAATCCTTCTCATACATTTTGAAACTATTGTAGCATAAATCATACTGATGGTTGTTATGTTTTAGTTGAGAATCCCACTGGTGGAAGTTTGTCAGATTAGTAAAGGGTAGAAGGATCTACTGGGCTTAGTTCTAATGGTGTCAAGTTCCCTTATAGTGAGAAAAAGAGTGTGTTCTGTCGCCCTTGGCTCGTCACAAGCATATTTTACCATTAGGTACTCTTTTAAAATGTTTGCCAAATAGCCTTTGTATTTGGGTAGGTCCGAGAGTAGGATGTAGCTATATGAATTTTACTATTCTTTCAGTATGCTGCACATTTGATTATCGGTAATAACACAAAGTCTATGCCTAAAGTTAATAATTATGGAATAACTACTAACGTTGAGGAAGGCTAGTAACAGCCAGAGTACACTCTCCACATGTGTCATGTCTGTAGATATAAGATTAGGCTAGCATACAACATCCTTCCAGTAGCCTAAGCTATAGCTACTGCATGTATCCAATTTTTTCTCAACAATAAGACTTTCTTTCTTGCAGATCATGCAGGTGGGACATCATGTCCAGAGATGGGACAGGAGGCTATGTCAGCCTACAAGCGTGCCACGACTGATGCCTGCAAGCAGCTTATATCTAACATCTCATGTCAGGTCAGCCCTCAACTGTACTCTCATTTAGGGAGTTATGTGACACACTGGTGACATTAACAACTTCAAGAAGACATCTTGGCGATATCAGAAGCACAAAATAGTCTACTGGTATTACTCTTGATTTTGTTGGAAAAGCCTACTGACTAGTTACATTTATCAGCATTCAACAGTAGCTACCAGNTTAGGGAATTATGATACACACTGGTGACATTAACAACTTCAAGAAGACATCTTGGCGATATCAGAAGCACAAAATAGTCTACTGGTATTACTCTTGATTTTGTTGGAAAAGCCTACTGACTAGTTACATTTATCAGCATTTAACAGTAGCTACCAGCTGTTAGAGACACTGTGCACGTCATAAATTTCTTGAAAGCAAATCGTATAAAACTAAGTTCTTGAAACATCCCTATGCATAGCTATAGCTACTGAGTATTGTTGTAATCCTAGCCTAAAATTTGTTACTCTAGTGTCACCCGACCCTCATTACTTGGTTGCATTGAAAACCTAAAAACCCCCAATGGCTATCAAGTAGTTAGGTACCTTTTCCAGTGACCACCTTTCAGGTCATTCTTAGTGTGATATTCAGGTTGTAGCTGTCCAATTTCTGTTGTTGCAATATGCTTCTGTTGTCATCCGAAGCTTACTACGGTGATGCTACCATGATAACAATGACTCTCCACTAAAAGTATGATTTAATAATAGGGGTGTACCGATACTATTGGTATCGGTACGCCATGTATCGGCCATTTTTTGGGGTATCGGCATCGGCGAAAGGAAGTCGATTTTGCCAATGCCGCCGATACTTTTAGAAAAACGATGTAAATTTGAATTCTGTGGACGCGGCCAGTTTCATTTACCAAAGTAAAAGGAGCTGTGGATGAGTTAATCAAATAAATGAGAGCATTCGTTGTTAGTTCAGCTAGATACTAAACTACGATATGTGATGAAAATATTGCCCAGTACATATTTAATGGAGCAGGAAGATTTCTGAGAATCACCTAGTAAACATACAGTCGCTCATCAGCAGCTAATGTCAGCGTTATCCTGCTATAGGAGATGAGAGAAATGTAGCGAAAGCAGATACAAAAGCTTCTTATTTTATATTGCAAGTCAAGTGAATGGTTTTGCTAATTGCAGAAGCTAGAATGTAATTGAGCGACTGCACTATATGACTAATTTTGGGCAGTGGGAGTACGATAATTAGGCTTTAACATCGTACGTGATGGGTCCGATTATTGAAAGGTATTTCATGGTTTATAGCAAGTTGAAGAAAGTTGCTTTAGCATCACTTTACATTTTCGGCTCTAGCTTACTTACTTTAGCATCATTTTCTACTGTCGAGATATCTGTGTTTTCACTTCCAACGCTCATTCTTTTAGCACTTTCCCACACCGCGTGCCAGACATGGCTTAAACCCAATTATAGCCTCTATTTCTGTAACTATTTCATCACACTGCCTCTGCTATATTCTCAACAGCTCTCCATTAATTCCGTAATCAAAGGCAGTGTATACTAGATGGTCAGAAGGAAAAATGACATTTATTCAAGTCATCACCCTACGTGCGTGCAACGGTGTAAGAAATGGTTAAAATGAGTTCTTGCGATATTTTTAAAAGCTTAATAAACGCAAGTCTATGCGTAAAATACTTTGCAGCCATGTAGTCATATAACCACAAACTTAGGAGTCAATGACCGCATAGTCGAACAGCGAATTTCTGTAATAAATACTGCAAGCTCTATCAAATGCTGGCCAAATTCATAAGTTCGCATGTCTTCCGACATCCCGTAGATTGTCTAAGCTTGCATTCATTCATTTGACTGTCGGGTGCTGTCGCCTTTTATTTATTTCTGTGATTTTTGCGCTGCTCTTACTTTTTTCGACTCGCACTTTGTTGGGATGCTTTTCAGTGCATAGGGTTCACATTTTGGCATACACAAGGTGTGTTTAGTTGGCTTACTTCCAGTGATGTATCTGATCAAATTAGCTAGTCTGAACTCAGCATCTGATCAAATTAGCTAGTCTGAACTCAGCATCTGATCAAATTAGCTAGTCTGAACTCAGCATCTGATCAAATTAGCTAGTCTGAACTCAGCAAACTTCGTACTCATAACTAACTTTACTTGGCACATTGAATCGACATTCAGGTATTACATGTGTTACCAAAAGCCACACTGAAAGATAAGCTAGGTAATCTTATTACCGTACAATTTCCTGAAACTTTGAAGGATTGCTTTGGATTCATCGTTTTCAATTGCAATGCTAGCCTTTTAATTGTAATTTTAGCACGATGCACTGGCCACCAAAATCTATGTCACCTCGCGAAGAGAAAGAGACAGAATGCCTAGAAACTTGTAATAGCCTATAACACATGCACCAGAGTGTTGACCCATCAATTTCATGTATATTCTCAAGGAATTTATGTATTATGTAACTTCATTTTGATGAAAAAACAATTCATTTATAAGTTTCCTCTTTAATATTGCTTTTTTCTGGAAAAGTATCGGTATCGGCACTTCGGCAGACTGCTAAGTATTGGTATCGGTAGCAAATGTGGTATCGGTACACTCCTATCTAATAATAATCTATGCTACGTATTCTGTATATAATATCCACCAATAAATTAGCTAGGTTTCTCCAGTAAGCCATTTGTTATAAAGTCACGCTTCCAAAAGGTCCCCAAAGTTTATGACCTCTCTTTTGTGCCGACTTTGCTTTGTTCTTTTTTATTTGTGCTTTTATTAATGATACTTTTTTCCATTCATCCTTCTTTCCAAACTTGCTGTACACACTCATTAGCTAAATAGTGTGCCGATATCCTCGTGCATGAGCTCCACATTTTGTTTGACATACATTATGTTCCATCCGCGTTTTGCTCTCTACTAGCTAGCCACTAACTTCGAGAACCCCTTGGGCAAGCTATCTAGGCTTTTGCGCTGTAGTATCTTGCCGTAAGATAAAAATTAATCCGCCGTTATTCAGGCTTCTGTTGGGAGGTGCTCAGCGAGAGTTAAGTAATTTCATTAAACGTCTTTTTTGTTTTTATTATTCAAGTAAACATGAAAAGGTTCAAGGCACAGGTATAAGGATGAGAATTAAAAGTTGGCAACCAGCTGTGACAGTCGTAACGAGTCACATCAGTAGACCTTAGAAAATTAGTATCACAGGTAGTGGCCCTCAGGCGTATATTCTGGCGGGCCCTTTCCCTGTCACAATATATTTGGACCTCATGACCCCAAGGGTCCCTAGTGCCTTCTCTGCAGGGGATGTTGCAGCTTGCCGCAGTTCATGCTGACGAGGTTAGTTTTGTCAAGTTAGGTAGGCTCTCAATACTTCCTCTTCTGTTCCGCGAGGTGGGCCGTCGATCGAAGTGGCCGACTTTTCCCGCCCGGCTCGTACCTTCGCCCCTACGGTGAGCCATGGTAGGGGCCAGCCACACAGGCATTTTCTTTCTTCTGTCTTCTTCTCTTTTCGTTTTTTGTCTCTTGCCCGGTGCCGCACGGCTGAGCAAATTTGTTCAGCCGAACCGTGTTGGGTTAGAGATGCGCGTGCTCTATAAATTTGAGACACAGAACTCATATATGTGAGTTTGCCGTCACTCACGACCTTCTGGCAGAAATGCTGAGATAAAATATTAGACCTAAGGCTTAGAATCGCTGCGCTAGCAAACCTTCATACGAACCTTGAACCTCACCCGGTAGCGTGGCAACCAATATCCAAACTATCAAGGCTCAATAGAACCAACTTTTCTGCGACCATCTCCTTGACTGACTGGACGCCCTGCGCTTTCTCCAGACTGGGGACTACGGGTCTACACCAAAATTTGCCCAAGCTGCTGATTTGGTGGTACACTTTAAACAGTTGCAAATTATAAATTCTATATTCACGATTCACAGGGCTCTTATGATAATTTCCACCAATCAGTAAATGCTAATAAATGTTTAATAGAAAGGAATGCCTGCCGATATCTTGACTGCAACATTCCTCAATGTTTACTTAGTACAATCTATGTCGACATTTTAAATAATTTTTTCCCTAAAAACGTAGAAGTGTAAATTTTTATATTTCCCACGGAATTGCATTAGATGTAACTGCTTTTCCAAACAGAACTGTAGCTAGTATAGCTTGTGACTACCCTCATATAATTGAAATTGCCCAGAAATTTTAAGTTTGTACCAACTCCCAGCAGTATTATCCCTACTGAATTGCCCAACATAGCCAAACTTTATTGTAGCGTGGGACCCAGCATAGTTTAATCTGGGCTCAGTGGCCCATATGCATGCAAAATATTCTCACCGACGTAATTTGTATTAATTTTTTTTAGGTTTCACAAGGCAGCTTCTACCCTCAGCGTCTTGTCAGTTACTGCCCTACCAATGGTGAGTACCACTCATGAAGTTACAGGTACCAACAGAGTAGTGATGGGTCGGATGTCATTTTTTGGGCATCCGCGGATGCGGATTGTTAAGCATTCTGACATCCGTGGCTGCAATTGCGGATGTTACCGTCTCGACATCCGTGGATGCAATTGCGGATGTTACCATCTCGACATCCGTGGATGTTCCACGGATGCAGATGCCGATATTCGCCTCAACACAAACACACACACGCACCCCGTCTCACGACGGCAGTTTGTACAACACTTGGGAAGAAAACTTAGATGGTGCTTTGTTTGTTGACAGGGACAGCGCTTGCCCACATTTCAATCCAAATGAGAATTAGCAGTTTTCAGCACTATGGATGAGTTTAGTGTACAGTGATAAACCTGCACATCCGCACCTCCTTTGTTGCGGATGCTGAGCTTTAGCGGATTTTACTGTGCTGACATCCGGGAATGTGAATGCGATTACGGATGTTACCATCTTTGCAGATGCATATGCGGATGTCAAAAAAGGTGCGGAAGTTCCGCGGATGCGGATATTCACCCCATCACCACTACATAGTGTGGTCAACATATCTGCCGATCTTTATATTGAGCCTATTGTGTTATAACATAAACAGGGTTCTGTAGACGACAAAAGCGATTTTAACCATGTGCTTTCTTACTGCGCTGACCCCGTTAATGGACTAAACCGAATATCCTCCAGCATCTGTCTAATTTTTGTTAGTTAATCGCACGAAATTGAAAAATATTTGCAATAGAATTACTTACTGTATGGGTTAAAAAAAATTCTTACTGGGTGCTCTGGAAAGGGGTAGGATAGCGCTATGGCATGGGTCGCTTCTCTTGAAGAACTCAGGTACGTACTCCATGAGTATCTCGGCCTTAAGTCATTGAGACTCACCATTCTTCTTCTATGAGTGGAAAGTTTAAACTTGAATTTTATATAAAAATATGACTTCTTAGAAAAATAACTGTGAGTCTATCACTTTCAATTTTGCAAGTGACACCTTAAAAAAACCAGATGCCTTTCACATCATTGTGCATTGATAGCTGAAAATTTCGTTATAGTATTCGTAGTGTTTTTGGAATAACGGAGCATCTAGGTGCAGCATAGACTTGCTCATTTCTACTATTTTAAATATTCAGGCTGTGTCCATGTGTAAAACGTTTGGTGATGAAATGGCAGGGTGTCTACTAGGTCATAAAAGTCATAAAAAGTAATAAAAACTGGTTGGTCATAAAAAAGTCATAAAAAGTAATAAAATTCACTAACAGGTCATAATTTTTTTTTTGTCAATCATCTGACGATTGGAATTGATGGATATTTTATCATCGTAACTTACCGCATGCAGTAGGAGAAATGATCCTACTTGATACTTCAATGTATGCTGTAATTGCTACCTTGCTGAAATCACTAAACATATTACTNGGACTTTTTTCTTTTCAGTGCAATATTTCGGACCTCAGTCGTACAAATTAAAAACAGAGCTTTTAACATTATCGAAATACTTTACTGATATCGATTTTAAAATCATTATGACTAACAATTACACAATAGGTTCATTTTTCCGTTTTAAAGATCGACTTCCTCTCAGCATGCAAAGCTCCCTCGTGTGTAAATTTTGTTGTGCGCAGTGTGCATCTTTTTACATAGGGTCAACCTATCGTACTTTGCACACGAGGGCTAGCGAGCATGCGGGGAGGAGTTGTAGAACGGGCAAGTTAGGCAACATTCTCGCCAGCCCCGCTCACTCCTCCGTTAGAGCTCATACAGAGCAGTGCAGTGTGCCGGTGTCTCTTAATGACTTTACTGTTTTAGCATTTGCAACTGACCATTTTGAACTCCGAATTTTAGAATCAATGTATATTTTGCAATTCAAACCAGCTTTAAACGACCTAAACAGTGCTCATCCTTTATATATTACTAACAGATAGATTTCTTAGCTGTGCAACATTGTTCATAGTATTTTATTATTTACTTTTAGATTCCTGGTAGTGTTTCTATTTGAGTCTTAGAGAACTGATAGTAGTGTCATTTTTTCTTATATTCTTTGCTTATCATTTCAGATAGGCCTACTGATGATGGGACGTGTAGATCCCGAAACGTTTCTAAAGTTTTAGTAGATTTTAAACCTAACTATGTTCGCTTCCGTAACCTTGGCTCTTTTATTTATACTACAGAGTGTGGTCAACATATCTGCCAATCTTTATATTGGGCCTATTGTGTTATAACATAAACAGGGTTCTATAGACGACAAAAGCGATTATAACCATGTGCTTTCTTACTGCACTGACCCCGTTAATGGACTAAACCAAATATCCTCCAGCAGCTGTCTAATTTTTGTTGGTTAATCGTACTAAATTGAAAAATATTTGCAATAGAATTACTTACTGTAGGGGTTAAATGAAATTCTTACTGGGTGCTCTGCTCTGGAAAGGGGTACGATAGCGCTATGTCATGGGTCGCTTCTCCTGAAGAACTCAGGTACCTACTCCATGAGTATCTCGGCTTTAAGTCATTGAGACTCAATATTCTTCTTTCAATGAGTGGAAAGTTTAAATTTGAATTATATATAAAAATATGACTGCTTATAAAAATAAGTGTGAGTCTATCACTTTCAATTTTGCAAGTGACACCTTAACCAGATGCCTTTCACATCATTGTGCATTGATAGCTGAAAATTTCGCTATAGTATTCGTAGTCTTGGAATAACGGAGCATCTAGATACAGCATAGACTTGCTCATTTCTACTATTTCAAATATTCAGGCTGTGTCCATGTGTAAAACGTTTGGTGCTGAAATGGATATGCAGATAACATTGAGAAGTTTCTTTACATAGTTTTCTCTGTTGTATATGCAGCAAGGAAAAGTAAGTTGTTTATATATTTTTCTTATGTTATCTTTACTAATCCATAATGTTCCTGTTCTGCTTGTAAATATCCACCTGCATTTTGTATGTTCGAATTATGACCTTTATGCACTATTATAGCTAAAGCATCTTATCTAGTATTTTTTGCGTACATAGCTGTTTGTGTCTACATTATTTCCTACTTCATTTGTTGGGTAACTTCGACCTCTTCGTTACGGCTAGTTAACTCATCAGCCATGACTTGTAGATATGCCCTCTAACTGACCATTCACCCATTAAATTAAAAAGCCTAAAAATGTGGGTTTGAAAGCTTGGCATTCTCCAAAAATTCTTCCGTTACTTTCGAGAAAGTTTAAAAAAATATCCAAAGTTATACATATTATCAATTTGTTATCGAGCACTGATAATGCACATTTAATTCCTATTAATGCAAAGGCCGTGCATGAGGGTGACTCCTCAACATTGTTGTCTATGGACGTGGCTACGGAAACTTATATCTTCCTCCAACACAATTCGTAATATTAGACACTGGTAGGTGTTGCCTTTCGCCTGCGTAGGTCATTGTTATTGTGTAGCTACCTATTACAAATTTTGTGTAGCTATAGGCACATCCTTTGCTCTACTTTGAGAAAGTTTACTACCCCTCACTGCCTGCTGCTACAAGTGTAGTGCTTTTTGTTTTGCTGTACTTTAGACAAAACTGTGTAGTTTGTGGTCCCGTGCAATTCTCATCTAGATCTTTAATAACCATGTTAGATCATCTTCTAGACTTGTGCATCCTGGTTGTAGTCTGCCATCCTAGTATTAGCAGTGATATGCCTGTGCGATGTAATTGTAATTCTAATGTATTTTGTTTTTTACGGGCTTCTGTTGCGTCTACCCCGCCTTCTGCTTTAGCTAGCTGTTGTAGAACAGCTATCTTTATTCTATGTACGTACAATTCTACTCTTGGCCGTGAATGTTTACATATTTGTAAGTTTTTCATGTTAGGTAGGCCTATTTACTTTTGAGCTAGATACTGCGTTCTTAATCTGGATAGGAAAACCAAGGCACTCATTATGTGAATTTTGTTTGGTAAAAGGATTTATTACATTGTGGATGATCACAAATCCACCTTTACTGAGTGTATAGCTTCTTAATCCTTGAATAATGCAGATGAAGAGATGAAGTGTGAAATATGGCTTGAATTTTTGCGTCCAGCACGAGGCTGACGTGATGCTCGTAGCGCTAGTAACTCACACCTGCTACTGCTGAACAGGACAGGTACGAGGGCGCTACCTGGGTTGCTACAGCGATGACCGCAACAACCGTCTGTTGCGTGGCCACGTCAGCCAGCAGCTGCGCAACAGTCCGCTCTTCTGTGCAGATCACTGCTATACAAGAGGCTATGTGCTCGCTGGAATGCAGTACAGGTATGTTGTTGCTATCCTCGTTGTCTTCTTGTGCCACCAGAGTTTCGAATATGATAAATTTTAGGAGCCAGGAGTTGGAGTCGGAAACTGGTTAGAAGTAACAGAAGAGTTAGGTGTTTTTGGAGTCCAAGGTGTCCGGAGTCGAAGTTTGGTCATCCTGCTCCGCAGCTCTCTGTAGTAGGCTACCTCTGCCCTTCCTATTCTGTGTTACGGGGAGTAGCGCCCCAGTGGTACCATAGGTTACCATCGCCTTGGTTAGGCCTTTGGGACGTCGGTCTTCCGTGCACGCCTTGTTTCTTTACATTTTCTATACTCTTACTGATTATGCTTCATTCTGTTCATCCTCTCGCCCTCAGGGGTATATTCTGGCGGGCCCTTTCCCTGCCACAATATATTTGGACCTCACGAACCCAAGTGTTCCGAGTGCCTTCTCCGCAGGGCATGTTGTAGCTGGTCGCAGCTGCTGCTGAGAAGATTAGTTTTTTAAAGTTAGGTAGGTTCTCTATATTTCCCCTTCTGTTCCGTGAGATGGACTGTCGATCGAGATGGCCGACCTAGTCTGCGGGACACTTCTATTCTCTATGCTTTTTTTCCCGTCAGTAGTAGCGCACTCTGCCAACTGAGACTTACCGGCAGGAATACCGAGATGAAACATTCTTATACTGATACGACATAATAAACCGAGTCTCCCTGCTTAGACCACGTCGTATGACGTGGGTGCGGTGGTAAAGCCAGGAATATAATAATAATGTTCTTCCTCTCTTCTCTGTGGGCATAGGGTGAGCTATAGGGTTAGGTTTGCCCATCCTATGTTCTAGAGAGCAGCGACCCCTGGGGGACCCTGTAGCTTACCTTAGCGATAGCTAGATTTTCGAGACGTCTCTCTTCCTTTGTGCCCACATTGCTCTTTTAAACTTTTTTTTATCTGTACTGATGGTGCTTTAATCTGTTCTTGCTCTTCTTTCCTGACTTACTCTTCAATGCACATTGATCGTGTGGGAGAACACCCTCGTGCATGGGTTCCACATTTCATCAACGTAGGTACTATCTGTTCCTTCTCCTTCCTCTCTTAGAACCCTTTTGTTGTAGCTAGGGTAACTTACCCGTTAAAGGACTAACTTGAGTGTATCTGCGTAACAGTTCCCAAGTGTTTACTGATTCTTTGTACGAGATTGAAAAAAATCTGAAAAAAAATCCCGTAAGAGGTTAAACTACCCATATTATAATATAATGCTTTGTAAGGTACCTGCTAAACATCACTGTATTTCCAGCAAGGAATGCTTCTGTGGCAATGAGGAGGTGTCCAAGGACCATCTCACCACCGACAGTTCGTGTGACATGCCGTGTCCAGGCAACGCCCGGCACAAGTGCGGTGGATACCTCACTATGAGCCTCTACCAAACCGGCCTTGCCAGTTAGTTTTTTTTTCTTGTTTGTGATATATGGCACCAACGTCGTACCTGTAGTAGTCTACTTCTACAAAATTAATTTCATTAGAGTAGGTACAGTCTGCGGTCTGCCTCAAAATTAGGTGCGGCTCGGCTTACCTTACAAAGGCCAAGAGAGGTGTATTCTGGCGGGCCCTATCTCTGTCAAAATCTACATAGGCGTCACGTACCCAAGGGTTACCCCGAGTGTCTTCCGTAGGTGTTGCAGCTGGCCGCAGTTCCTGCTGACGAGGTTAGTTTATATGGTGAGGTAGGCTCTCTATACTGCCCCTTCTGCTCCGCAAGATGGGCCACGAAATGGTGGTGACTCACCCCATGAGACTTCTACCTGCTCCCGTGTGAAGGGCCACGAAGAGCGACGACCCTGCTGTTATTTTTGAAGCGGCTGGGATATGGCGGTGCTTGGAACGACCCGGTTGGCGCCTTAGCTGGCGAGTTGTTGGCGTATACCCATCGGGAAGATCCTGTAGGGGGCGTGTGGAGCGTTAGTCCGCACGGTGAGGTGGTCGTGTAGACTGATGCTAGTTCCCTAGGAATTGGTGCTGCCTTGGAGGCCCGCACGACTGTTTCTTTCATCGTCTTTCGTTTCTTGAGATGCGTCGTGCCTGATTTTCCAGCTAGTAGTATCTCACTGAGCCAACTTACACTATGCGGCAGAGGAGTACTGATGGCGAGATAGCATATTCCTACTCGAGCCTCCTGGCCGACTAGCATCGCTTTAGGTAAGGATCAAACTGGCGGATACGGTGGTTAAACTAATGTAATAATAATAGGTAATAATTAACTGACAAGGCCCCCCGCATATACTTGAAGACGCGACATAATATACAGGTCTCAAGGTATCAACAGGATTTGTGTAATTTATAAAGGAATCAAGCACTGTAAGTCTGTAAAAGTCTAATCAAATCATACGAATTTACTGTTGGCCTGACCATTGTTGTTACACTCAAAAGTTATGTTGACCATTTATAACCAAAATAGGTATATACTCTTATCTTGGAGATGCCTGAGGAACGAGGAATACATAAACGAATGTTGTTGCTAGCTTGTGAACATAATTCTTGTAACTTTTGTTCATTTGTATACACGTCGCTGGTAATATTTTATTCCTGTGAAGTTGCCTCTTTTATTATTTTAAATTGAAAACCAATCAGTCAGATGTAACGGAACCGCAACATAATCAGTCACGTTCACAGTATAACCGTGCCCGTGCAAATTCATTGCCGGCACTGTATGTGGTCTACGAATTTTAGTACTTGGTATAGTACCTATGTGACCTACTTTATCACTGTTTATGTATGCATATACAGTATAAGTCAAGATAGGCTGGTATCGTATACGGCCTACTCTACCGGCCTAACTTAACTTACATATTTAAAAAAAAACTTGTACTGAGGTCAGGGTTGGCCAAGGAGTTCTACCAGGCTTTTACCAGGGTTTTCCAGGCCCTGGTAAAACCCCCTTGCTAACCCTGACTCAGGTAGGAAATATTTAAATCTTGTAGGCCGCATGCTGTGCTGGCACCGCAAATTCTTGGTTGCCACTTGAGGCGGCCGTTATCTTACTGCCATCATGATGACGTCATCGATTTGCACGATCAAGGCAAGTTGAGCTAAGCTCACAGTTTTGACTTGTCAGGAATGTTAGTCGTGTGTATTGGTTCGTTAGTTTGGATTAAACCCGAACCAGTTGCTCGTGAGAAGGCTGGAACCTTAGGCCTGCTTCCCTAATGGAAAGTGCGGTCAGCTCAAGCAAATTGGAGGTACACCCACGCCTACAGCACCATCAAAAGATGCAATGCAAGTGTTCCTCTGTGAAGCTCCAAACTGACATTAATCTGATTAGCTGCATTCATCCCCGCTTTCCCAATCGATGATGCTTAACGAATGTTATTTCCGTTTCTTCTGTCCATGCTTTACAGGCTTGCTTTTACCAACAAGAACACATTATCACCGCATTGAAATATTTCAAAAGGCTTAGTAAAAATAGCTGCTTCATGTAGGACTGTAAACAAAATTAACCCCGTTTTACAGAGACCGGTGTTGCTCCTGCTGTAGTGGACCCTGAAGATGATGGCTCGATCCCTGTGGTTCGCATTGCTTACATCCTCACCCTGAACGGGCGAGCCGTGCGCCAGCTGCACAGACTCTTCCGTGCTCTCTACCACAGCCATCATTACTTCTATCTCCATGTTGACGTTGTGAGTGTTTATCACTGTACAGTAAGTAGGTAGAATTAAAGCCTCTGTTGGGACACTGAAGCAACTTGTAGCAGTCACGGCGTTGCTAATAATTAGTGACGTGGGTAGATACTGCATTATTTATCGTATCGCTGCTTTTGCGAAGTTACCACTCATCAATTTTAACCCTTTCGATACTGACGGTACGTGCACGTCCCGCATCAAAATTTTCATTATTAAAACCGGTGCGTTGTTTCCTGCTCTGGAAAGTTGGACAACATATTTAACAACCCATCTGAAGTCAGTGATGGTATTTTCTTAACGAATCAACTGAACTGTAGGAGAGCTAAAGTGACTACAATGATTGTGTCTTCTAGGAGCTTCTTTTAGAAACTCATAAAAAAGCAAAATTTCCGTAGCGAAAGGGTTAAATATCGTTTTAGATATATTTTCAGTGGTAGTGGAAATTAGCAAAACCCTGAGACACCTAACGCTTCTCCAAGCTGGTGGGCAGCTGCTTATTTTATTTTTTACCTGTTCTACACCAGAAAATTAACTGTACAGTAGTTGAAGTACCGTATTTTTAGCCCTTGTTTCTATTATAAGAGTGCATGGTGAAGCAAGTCTAATTTTTATCTTCATTGTTGAACAGAGGTCCAGTCTAATGCAGCGGGCAGCAGAAAGTCTGGCCGCCCAGTACGGCAATGTGGTGGTGGCCAAGCAGCGACACGCCACCATTTGGGGCGGAGCCTCGCTCCTCACTGTGCTGCTACAGGCCATGCAGCACCTCATCTCCCTCCAGCTCAACTTGGACTTTGTGATCAACCTCAGCGAGTCAGACTATCCTATCAAGTAGGCAACGTCTGTGCATGTTTTTATTTAGGTTTGTTATCACTGATCAACGTCTGCTAATCGGAGAAATCTCATCAAGTACATGGAGGGTATTTCCTTTACCATATCAGTTTCCTTTAGCATGTCGTATATGTATATATGATACGAGGCGTCCATATAATGGAATGAGTCTGCAAGCGATCGGTGCCTTAGATCTGATGACACCGTTGATTTGCGCGTTTGGATGGGATGCAGGCCAACATTTGATGCACCGTCAGTAGAAATTTGAAGTCGGTAGAATTTGTCCCTATCATGCTGACTGTCAGTCGCCCTCATACACAATAAGTTCCACGGTTCTCTTTGGCAAACTATACGTTCTTTTCTCATCTTGTCTTTGGAGATGGCTCGGGTACTAAGGAGGCTTAAACTAACTTTTACATTCATACGATCAGTGATCACAGTGGCGGACTCCTAAGGGAGATGGTCCGAGTCTAGTTCGTGGAATTACCGGATTTCCGATTTCTGGGGTTATTGGGTATCAAACTTCAGCTCACACCCCTGGGATTACAGGGTGTATTAGCCTTAAGACTCTGACTGCTTGATCAAATGAGACGGGTACATTAAATCCATCCTTTTTTTGAGGAACTCCTGGGAACAACGAGACTGTCCGATTGTAATTTTTTGCACCCAAAAACCGATTCGATAGCCCCGCGTTACCTGGTGTAATGGTGCTGCCTTCCTGCAGAACCAACGCCGCGCTGGAGACCTTCCTCTCTTGGAACCGTGGCCGTAACTTCCTCAAGTCCCACGGGCAGGACACCAACAAATTCTTACGGAAGCAAGGTCTCGATCGATCCTTCCTGCAGTGTGAGGACCATATGTGGAGGCTGGGAGAGCGGACCTTACCTTCTGGTGAGATCTTATTTCTCTAGCAGATAATGCGATAGCATGCTTTAGGGACCAATAAATAGGCGTTGTATGAGTGCTGCTTACCTCACATCAGGCCTTTTCATTTTGCCTACTTTGAACGAGATGACCTAATGCGATTCTTTTTTTTTTTTTTATTTGTCTGGAACTTCAGTCTAGAGCGTTCGATTCGCTACGTTGAGTGGAGTTTGCAGTTTCAACTGAATACCGAGTGTGATCAGAATGATGGAAAAACCAGTTGTGCTCTGCGAGAATGATTTTCGGCCATCTCAAACGTAATCAGTCAGCGATAGCGCCTGATATTTGTTTCAAAGTATCCTAGTGTTAATAATCCTTCCCACTACTGCTAGTGAATCGAATGCTTAATATCGATGTTGTGGACACACTAAAGTTGAGTGGACTAGATTCTCTTCCTCACAGTGACCCCATGAAAGATACAGTCTGGTGACATTATCCGTCAGGGGTGCGCATTGACGGCGGCAGCGACTGGGTGTGCCTCAGTNAGCGAATCGAATACTTAATATCGATGTTGTGGACACACTAAAGTTGAGTGGACTAGATTCTCTTCCTCACAGTGACCCCATGAAAGATACAGTCTGGTGACATTATCCGTCAGGGGTGCGCATTGACGGCGGCAGCGATTGGGTGTGCCTCAGTCACGAGTTCGTGAGCTACGTCGTCAACAGCAGTGACCAGCTGGTGCAGGGCCTGCGGAGGATATACAACCACACGCTGCTGCCGGCTGAGGTGAGAGGGTCTGTGAGCGTGCACTGCTAAGCTTGTCACCTTCTACTGCTCTTCGTAATAGAATTTAATTTGGACACTTTGAAATAATGTAGTTTTGGTGCACTGATTTACCAAAACTTCTGTGAGTCTTACCATAGGTATCATTATTCCTTGATGCAGTGCTGATATTTGCCTTCTTCTTAGAAGCCCTACTTATCTAAATTTTATGAAAACGCCCGAACTTTTGTTGTAATGTTGTTAAAGTAAACTTTTTCGTTTTCAGTCTTTTTTCCACACGGTGCTTCGGAACTCAGTATTCTGTCAGAGTTTCACGGATAACAACCTGCACCTGACCAACTGGAGGCGCAAGTTGGGC
>LQNS02278070.1:32268679-32280524 GCA_001587735.2 Parhyale hawaiensis
CAGTTGGTGTTGGTGTCGCTGAAGAAGCCCCTGCTACCCGGCGTGTGGCGAGTGTTTGTCGTCAGTGACGAGAAGCTGGCGGGTCACGCGTCCTTCCCTGTACTGCCCCTGGCCTACCACAACGCTCGGCCCATCACTCCGTCCGAGTCCAGGTTATCTCAACTGTTTTATTAAATGTTATGAAGTCTGTTGGACTATTTTTTGCGTTTTTTTTATATTTATCTTTGATGTATACAGTAGCTATCTGTTTGTGCAAAGTACCCAATGCCGTGCGTGTGGAAGGAGCTATCGACCTCCTACCTTCTAATCCTCCTGAAACAAAACAAAACGAAAGAGATGAACACGTCAGTGCATAGGCTCTGGTTTATTGTAACAAAGCACACGCTAGTGTCTTCATCCGAAGTTAGTCGTGACTGCTCATTAGAGTTGGTAAAGTTACAACCTCAACTTCATTTACGATCACAGCAGCTCTGCATCCATTTGGCGAGTACACTTCACGTCTTGCAAGCGTAGTTGAGAAATCGACAGGCCTTGCAATATCACTAGATAACTTGATAATTCCTGCCTCTTGTTCACAAGCACGTCCTCGCACCTTTTTGCGACTACTATTAGCCCTTAACCTATTCATTAATAGCAGGTAACTTCGACAGGGAGTTGCTGAATGGCCCGTCGGATAGGAACTACATACCGGATGGGGCTCGTGCGTACCCCCAAGCTGACTCTGCCCTGTATGCCGACGCCCTGCTCGCCCACCGGGTCGTCCTTACTCCTAGTGACGCCCCCGCCCCTGAGTCTCTCACCTCACTATCTGGTGACCCTCTCACCGACTGGATAGTGTCCATAGTGCGCAGGTTAGTATCGTGTGAACATTTTTGATCTACTATCGATCTAACAATAGAAGTAAATTTAGAGTGTTCATCACCGCTTAATGCCACTGCCACACCAGCACTACAAGGGCTGCAGGATGCAAGAAATTTGTTGCATGTAAAAGCGTAATGTTGGATACATCTGTCAACTGTCCCCACAGACGCAACCCAAATCGCGCCACGTCCATTGGTGCCGGTTACAGGCAACCTGTTTCCTGAAAAAGTTGCATTGCATGACTTGTTGCCCTGCTGTAGCCTCGACCTTACAAGGAGGCTGTCCTAATTTCTGTTCCTGCCGCCCGCGATTATCTATAGAGCGTCCAGGGCAACGAAGTTCCACATACGACGTAAAATAAGTCCCCATAAATGGTCAGTGATGCCAGAGCCACAGTTGCCTGGTAACCGTCCTGCGGGAAGGGTATGTAAAGTTTGTGCTCGTGCCGGCCTGGGGGTATCTGACGGGAGTGTGTAACATAGGGCACCTCCTTGTCTGACTGCTCACACTGCACTACCAGCCAGCAAACGGTTGCCAGCGACTTTCAGTTCAACCAGGCTACAGCCATTCGCCCAATCCAAATATGCCCTCTCCGACGCAGATATGGCAAGTGCGCGTCGTCAAATTGTTCCCTTTGGGCCATTAAGTGTTCGTCAGGTGTTATGGCTGCTTGATGAGTTATGTAAGTTCACTCTTCCTTCCGGGAAGACCTATGGATTATCTTGGATTGAGCTAAGCCTTCGGGACGTCTGTGTTCATGCCTACTTTATTGCCACAGAACGTCGTTAAAACACCATCATGACCAACCCCACTTGCGCTTGTCTATGCGCTACTCAGCGCCGTGATCTCGTCTCTGCAGATTTCACTGAAGGTTGGTTGCAAAGTTCAGTTGCTATTACCAGGCTCAGCAGTTCGGGAAACTGCCACTTCACTGGACGCTACACCTGCGCCAAAATAACGTCACTCGCCCTCTTGTTATATTTATGCCTGCTATTACACTGAGTCTTGACTGTAGTCATTTGCCATTTGCAGCAAAGTACGGAAACTTGTTGGATGGCCAAAGTTGACGATTCTTGCTCGTGCCAATACGGGCTGACGTGCACTGCAAGTCTTTTACTTAAGCGTATATGTACAGCTTGATACGCTGTTATTTCCGAAGCGACATGAATATGTACTCAAATCTGTATCATTAATATCGTTTGCTGGACTCATGAGTGTACACCCCTCAGTGGGCATAGGATGGGCCATAAGCCATGAGGTCAGTTAGGTTCGCCCATCTTATGTTACGGGGCGCGGCGACTCCAGGGACTCGTGTAGGTTACGTTAGCTATTAGCTAGGCCTTCGGGACGTCTATCTTTCGTGCCCACTTTGCTTCCTTCCATTTCCTTACTCCTACTTGCTCATGCTTCATTCTGATCTTCCTCTTCTTTCCTGACTTGCTGTACCCATGCGCGTTGATCATGTGTGGGAACACCTTCGTGCATGGGTTCCCCATATTTCTATCGTCATACTGTCCCTTGCTTCTTCCTCTGTTAGATCGCCGTTATTGTGGAGACGGAAGCTTAAGCTACTCAATATAACCCGAACTCATGAGTGTACATGACAAATCTCCTGTTGATGAACAAGTCGAAATATTTGGCACTCTGGATTCATATTGACATGGATGATTTAGTATGTCTTCTGAGTTTTTAGTTTCATTTTATTTAGTTTTATTGGTAACCCAGAAAGCTTGGGCAATAAAACTAAAAACTCAGAAGGCATTCTAAATCACCCTTCTCAATCTCCTATTAATAATAGTTATGAAAGCTTCATCAAGTTAAAATCAAGCAATCTCAGTTATTTCGTAGGCAGATTTGAGGTGCTTGTCGCTTAGTGTTCTTACAGTGAAAGAGTTTAGTCTACATTAAATGGTTGCTTGAGATGAGATAAACTTGAATTGCCACCCTCCAATACAGTCTGCACGTAACTAATGAACACCAATTCCGTACTGCCTCAAGCCTTAGAACTGAGCCCTGCAAAATTTTGGACTGCTGTTGTATAGAGCAACTAGAAACAAAAAATCGCGTATTTCTACTTTTTATGCGGTGCTCTTCAACAAAAAAATCACGACATCCTACTGCTTTACAGCGCCTGGTCAGCGTCCAGTGTGTGCTACGTAGAGCGAGATGCCTCGCCTCCACCGTCCTGCATATCCACTCGCCTGCAGCGCTGCTCCACCGCCCCATGGAGTTCCTACTACCCTGATCCTAAGTCCCAGCTCACCGATCCTGATCCCAACACGGGCACTCTGTTGGATCCTTACAGATCATCCAGCAGTAACAAATCCAGCTGAGTAATCTTTCTGCTGTACAATCAAAAAGCCCAATGCACACGCACGACAAAAGTTGCCCTAGCGTGATGCTACCCTCCCTCTTATTACGTTGCCACGCCTGTTGCTGCATTTGTACACGCTTGAATGCCTTTTCACAATATACGCCTTGGTATACTGGTATTGGTTACGGCGAGAATATCCCTAGCATACCATAAAAATATATCAGGTAACCCAAAATGTTCTTGCGTTGCGGCAATTCACTGTATAACCTTACGAATATTCTAGGTTAGCTGATAGTAATTCTGAACTTTGGAAAGTTATGCAATGCACTGCTAGCGCCACTTACGACAATCTAAAAGGAAACTGGTGCGGTGGCTCGCATTTTGGCCAATTTTTCTTATTGCATGTATGTGTATCAGTTAACGTTGTGCTGACGGCAACGTAATTTGAAAGGGTGGTTTGGATGCTGAGTTGCTTTTGTCCTTCGTGTACGGACTGCTAAAGTCTTTCTTAAAATGTGTGATAACGGGTGTGTGGAAGTGTGTCTTGGCCCAGTACCAGCTAACGCAGAATGTGCAGTTCTTGTGTGTCGATCATGTCGCGTTAGAGATCCTCACAAACTATAATATAGCTACGGATGTTAGGGTTCGTATAAACTGAGGTATGTAGTGTTAGTAGCTGTAAAAGATTTCAGTTTGTCATGTTGGAGTTCAAAGCAAGCGCATTTTCCACATTCGTCAATAACTAAGTTGTTCTAGTGAATTTTAGTTGATCAGGAAAGCGTAGTATGTTCATATGGAAACAAAAACCGAAATTTTTAAACATTCGTCACTACTCTTTATTTATAGTTCCGATACCAAAACAGGTAGGAATGTGTATACTCTATTTCCTACCACCACCTAAAACTAAGGAGCAGTTTTGTAACATCTCTAATACGACATCTTCGTTGTAAAGTTGACTCCTGGATTGCGTAGCAGGTACTGGCCTCGCCTCTTATCCTAATATCAAACTGTTGTTGTACCTTTACCCTATCCTTCTCAGGCTGTTCTACGTTGCTATAAGGCTTTTATTCCCCTAGGCATATAATGTGACAAACGTCGCCTGTAGCACAATAACACAGCCTGGGTACGATAGGGTTCAAGTCACAAAGCTTCTTCTCTTGGCGTCAGAACTGCCCTGCGTAGTGGTTACGTACTACTTCCTTTGCTCAGTTGTCCCGTCTTAGGTGCCTGTACGGCGTCGTATTATCATTGGTATACTACTACTGCTCAGATTATGTGTACGCCGCAAGTTCCTTCTTTTTTCATGCTGCAGATTGTTATTAAATGCAGAGCATGTTGCTAAATGTAGCAGGTAAGCCAAAAGTAGCCTGAAGTCCTAATTTTTTTTTTAACTTGTTGCGTTGTTTTACAATTATTCATTGCATTATCGAAGGCTGACAATATGAGCGCTTTTAAAATTAAAGTTAAAAAAGACTTGCAGTAAATTAGCTCTAGTCCTCGCGGAAACTTTCTACCGGCGTCTCACATCTGAGTCGCAAACAGCGGGGTAATTTCAGTATAATAATAAGAAGAACATAACCTCACCCAACTTCAGTCAGCGCGACAAACACCAGGTCTGAATAAACCTGAATAATAATTATTATTATTCAACATAACACAAAGTTAGTAATGTCGGGTCGCTTTTGGCTCGCCTGATAGATCAATTAAACATGCTCCTTATTGTCATTCAGTGAACTTGCTGTTAAAAATAGACTGCCGTATCTTTATCAAAAACACAGCTGTCTTTCGTAAAGTGTCATCGTTTCTGTCCAAATGCTAATGTCCACTGATTTGTTGAATAGCACATCTGTGCTTCAGTCAGTGTTAGGGATTAGGGATTTTTTTATTTTTAATACTTGTCCTCACCGTATTTATGTCGACATATTACTGCTGTGCTCCCGTCAGCTCAAGGGATAAGAAATTTTTGAATACAGGTGTTGTGCATAGGTATTTTTGTCTTATGCTCAGCTGTTTTACGGTCAGTATAAACGACAGAAGATTTTTTTTTGTGTGTGTGTGGTGATATGCTGGTCTTTCTTTCCAGGATTGCTTTGAGCGAAATCTCGCATGGTGTCGGAAGTAGCTGAGCGATCTAAATGTAGCCAATGTTAATAATAATAAGAAGATACTGAAGCTATCAGGAAAGAGTGTTGCCTATGAAAGTTCGGTCTAGTCAGTTGGTACAGTCATCTCCTTGTGTAACTCATTCTTTTTTATCTTCTACCTAGCAACGCGTCGAGTTGTGCCATCTCGCTATTATTCATGAGATACAAGCGGTATAAGTTTGGTTTTAATAGGGTAAATTTCACTAGTAATGGCAAATATTTTATACTTTGGAATGCTTGAGCAACAATGTTGTTATTAGATAGCAGAAGGTAATATATGCACAAAAGTATAGTTGCCTACGTGGTTTGACAGTTGACTCATGGTTGTTTTTTTTTTTTTCACCCCGAGTTTTTGTAGCTCTCCCTTGCCTATATTAACCATTACATCGTCCACCAAACCTGTGCGCATACTTCTAGAAAGTTACCTTACCTACGAGTAACTACTAAATTACAAAATGTATTAGTTGCTTCTCAATTTATGATAAGTATCTTGTCGCAAATTCTATATCGCACTTTATAAGCGGGTATTATCAATTACCATGCAATTCCTAAGTGCAGATTAGCTGTTTTATGTTGATACCATCTCATAATTTTATTTTTACTTAAGTTTTACTTCGTAGACAAGTAGACATAGCTAGCTGTGATAAGTGAGACATCGTTTAGGAACTTGATGTAAGTGTGTAGTTTGGCTGTGTCTCATGGATCTGTGCATCGCACGCTGTCAATATAATAATAATAATAATAAACGCTGTATTAGAAATCTTCATTTTGATAAGACAGCAGGGTCAATTGATTCAACATGAGTAATTTCGTTTCCTTAGACCATCAGTTAGCGTGGGAACTGGTAGAACAAAATACATTTTCCGTAGACCATTATTGAGTGTGAGAATATGGGAAAACCTGAGCGATTTGTTGTTTATACTTTGAAGACTGCTAACCAGCACAGGAATGGGGAGAAAAGAGCTGTTATGTCTATCAGTTTTATATATATATATATATATCAAGAAGCACTCACAACTCTGTAGCTCAGTAGCTTTAGTTCTGCTTAAAGACAATAGCTCTATCTTGACCCAGAAGGATGCGTGCGATGTGACTCCCTCTGGAGGCATAGGATGAGTTTGGTTTTTCCAATCCTATGTTACGGGAACGCTGTACGTTACCTTAGCTTTAGCTAGGCTTTCGGGACATCTTCCTCCGTGCCCACTTTACTTCCTTCCGCCTTCATAGTCCTACTGATGATGTTCTTTCTCAGTTCTTCCTCTTTTTTCCCAATTTTGCTGTGCTATGCTCGTTGACTCGACATGGATCCCACGTTTTTTTTGACATTCTTTATAAAGCTCTATTTGGATCAAAATGTACTCTCTGGCAGCAAGGAGACAAACTAGAATACTATTACTTATCTTCTTGCGATGTGATATTATTAGATAGAAGCTCTTTTCGCTGTCAGTTTTGTTGCTTGGACAGCTTCCTACCAACGACTGAAATTCACTTCCTGTTTAAGTAGCAATTATAACCCACTCCCAACTTCTGCCGCACTCGGAGGCGTGCCGTTCAGGATTGAGTAGTCAGAATGCGGAAGCTCCCAGGAAGATTCCTAGAACCAGCATGTGTCCGACTGTTAGCTACTCTTGCTCACGAGACCTTCCGACTCCCAACTGCCCCAAGCTAAATTGATGATCTGTAGGTAGCTACTACCTACTCGCTGCAAGCCTATAACCCCGTTCTTCAGCTTTTTTCAGTGTTGCTGCTCTCAGGCTCTGTTTGGCTTAAGCAGAGTATCTTCTGTAGCAATAGCTAATATGACTCGAGAAGCTTAGCTGCTCGTATCTAATCTGATTCTGTAACGGTAATGTACCTCTTGAAGCTTTAAAGCCTGAAGAACCACTGGGAGCCCTCAAGGGTCTATTCTTATGGACCTTTCCTTGCCAGAATGTAATATATATGGGCGTATCTCACCCGAGGGCTGTCCCGAGTGCCTTTTCCGCCGGGGATGTTGCACCTGGCCGCAGTTCCTGCTGAGTTGGTTAATTTGTTAGGTAGGTTGAAAGTTCTTTATACTTCCGCTTTTTTTTCGCTAGTTGGGCCGCCAAATAATGGTAAGTGGCCCATCCATGGGACTGCTATTTCCTCCCTTGTAGAAGGCCATGGAAGGGACCCTTCGCACGGCTGTTTTCTTTTCTTTTTTTTCGTCTCTTGGAGATGCTTTGCATTCAGTCTTCACGTCCAGTAGCAGCGCTCTGGTTTAACAGAAAGTTTCAGGCAGGAATGCCGAGAGAAAATGTTCGTTCATATCAAAGAAATATATTAACTGAATGAATTTCACTGCTGAATCGCCAAGTTACGGCTGCGGTTGGGAAATTAATAATAATAATAAATACATCAGAACCACTTGAAGCTTCGTGTTATAGAGCAGAACCAATGAAAACGTTAATTCAATAGGGACGATAAAAAGTTGAACATACCCATTAGCTAACGCCTGAAGTAAACCTTCATTGCTCGTAACACTAGCACTGTTATTACCGTCCAGAACAATAGACAGTACGCTGTAATGGGTAAGTGGCAATCGACCTACCTCTCACTGCACATATCACTTAGCGGTAGAGTGACTGTCTTGTAGATCGCATGCTAAAAAATTCACACGTCTGTTCTAACGAAGTTTTTGTCCGCTATTTTTCGGACCTTTTTATTTGCATACAGGCATCGAAGTACAAATTTTCACAACTAATCAGCCATGCCTGCTACTGCTGGGATGGTTGTTTGTAATCTTTACAAAGATGCTCACTTCTCCAGAAGGAACTGTGCTGTGTTGAATATAATTTACTTTAGATACAAATTTCATCGAAGGGTCTTGCATGTTTCAACAGTACTGATCAGGGTAGAAACTAAATTTTAATTTTGCTCTTCAGAGTTTAAATCTATTTCGTTTTCTAAACTTGCTACACCCATACGCGTCGCTCCAGTGTGGAAAGTTGGGAACACCCTTGTGTATATGATCCTCATTTCTCTCGACATGATACATGTCCCTTCTTTCTTCCACTCTTGACAAACAGTGTGCTCTGTGGGTAGGAGCACTTAACTATGGAGTATAAAAACGATGCTATTTCCTCTAGGGATTATATGATAGGCTGTTTGAGTGACGGTATCCCCTCTGTAGCTGGCCCAGATGAGGTCATGTTTACTTGGTTCAGTTGTCTGTAACCTCTGAGGTCTCTTTTGTTCGCTCACTTCAGTCGAGATAATCTAATCCGCTTAGCTTCAGCTTCTATGGCGTTTCACTTCTGAGCGTTCGGTTCACCTATTAAAATATATCGTCTGGCGCAGGACTTAGTATCGGCTGTCTCAAGCCCAATCGAATGTAGCTGCCCCTGAAACTCAAGCCAAAGTGGTTAAGCGCTCAGTAGTGAAGTTCCTTTCAAGTTAATGCTAATCGGATGTGTTCATGTCTATGGAAGTGGATGAGCAGAGAACGCCTCTCATACAGTTGTGACCATCTCGGCAGCGTATCAACTACAGTGATCATAGAAGTCAGTAAAGCCACGCATCATACATGTCTTTTCATAAACAGAAAACAGTGGGCTGCCGCCCCCGCCCCCGTAGCTCCGGCCTAGTAGCTCTGAGGCAAATATCAGGGAGCCCTTCATCCCTTCGCTCATGGTTCCCACAGTGGGATATTCTGGCGAACCCTGTCCTTGTCTGAATATCTTCGACTTCACCCTTTCCTATTCTTTCCCGACTGGCCGTTCCCATACGCTTTAGTCCTGTGGGGGGGAACACCCTCATGCATTTGCTCCACGTGTCTGTCTACATACTATATGACCCTTCTTTCTTCCTCTCTGAGATCGTCTTTGTCGTGGAAAGGAGGCCTAAACTACTCAATATAGAGTAATTCCACTGTGCTATATATGTAGGAAGACCGAACCTTCACTGTAGCACTCGCTCATTGAGTGGGCACTGAGTCTTCTCAGGAGTATATCCTGGCGGGCCCTGTCCCTGCCACAATATATTTGGGCCTCACGCACCCAAGGGTCCCAAGTGCCTTTTCCGCAGGCGATGTTGCAGCTTGCCTCGGCTCCTGCTGACGAGGTTAGTTTTGTAAAGTCAGGTAGGCTCTCAATACTTCCCCTTCTGTTTCGGGATGTGGGCCGCTTATCGAAGTGGCCGACCTATTCCCACTAAACTTCTGCCTTCTTGTTTTTCGTTTCCTTCACCTGTGCGCCGTAGCTCAGCGAAAGCGTTCAGCCATGCCCAGGGGTTGGGGATGCACAACTTGTTCCTTTTTTCCTGTCAGTAGCGAACTGACCACTGAGAACTCATCCGAGTTTGCTTAAATTCTGCGACCTTTCCGCAGAAATGCAGAGAAAAATCACTGATAATTTGAAACAAGACGTACTTAGCGCCCTAAAGGGGCGCACGAGCCTGTGTTAAACCACAGGAATAGTTCGGCGTGATATAGCCATTGTGTCCTTGATGCGCTAGTAAAATTTTGTACTACTTCTACTAGTGAAGTGGGCACTAAGCTAAAACAATGACTATATGTACATTATACTAATAGCAAGATTTCGCTCATGGTCTACCATACATACAGCGTTCCCAACAGTGTTGTTAATACGGGAGAGGTAGGATTTAATTTTCAATCAATCGTATAAGGACCAAGCGTAGATACTTGATAAGCGACGTTGCAAACAATGCTATTCGTACGGGTAAAGGTTACCGCCCCTCCCCTCTCTCTATAAGTGAGAACTGGCGCTGCATAGGTAGCTTCTCAATTGAATATATAAGCAGTGTTTTGTATGAACTTCTTTTGTGTTATTGTGATGAAGAAACGCGAAGGCATCTTAGGGCATTTTAAATTCATTTTACTTAGGCATGTCAATTTGCCACGAGGGGTTGGTTTGTGTCCTGTGGGAGACCAAGCTTTTTTTGTGAGGAGTACTCTTTGGTAAGATGGGATTAACCCTATCTGTACCTGTTGATATCCTATTTCGCTACAAAGGTGTTGTTTTGCCAAGGACAATGAACCTTTGTGTACAGCAGGGATTGAGGGTGCAAAATATGAACAACATAAACACTTCATAGCGTCTCTTGTGAGTCGTTATACAACTAATTGTATTCTGTCTGTGATTGCTCGATAGTACAGTAATTATATTCTTACGAGCAGTCGCCCAAATTTTTATTTTGTCGACTTCCTAGCCTTAATCCCAGTGCAGTCCTGTGTGTTCCTCCCTCCTATATCCATGCAGAGTTCTGTTCCATTTTATTGATGTAGTTCTTTTTTATGAATGTGAATTTGATGCTATGCATTGATATTTCCAGATGTTTCTTGTTTGGCATGTTATTATTTACATAGATGTAATTATTCTTTGTACCTNGTTCTGTTCCATTTTATTGATGTAGTTCTTTTTTATGAATGTGAATTTGATGCTATGCATTGATATTTCCAGATGTTTCTTGTTTGGCATGTTATTATTTACATAGATGTAATTATTCTTTGTACCTACTTTGCATTTTCATTATCGTGGACGAGAATTCATCCTTGCGTATACCTTCTACTACTAACTGTAATTATTCTATCGTGTTTTTTAGCTGGAGTTCTGGCATTATACTGTAGTGAGTTCTTCTATTACTGTAGCTGAGGCAGTAATCTCGATTTAATAACTACAGAGTTCGTTGTTTTTGTGTTCCTCATAGCTTAAGTTTGCGGCACAGATGGAGGGCGGGTTCGATCTTCTACCTATATGCGCCGCGTTCTCGTTTCTTTATGTTCTATCGTTATCTTCGTTGTTTTATGTATTATGCTCGCTACATCTCTCAATGGTTGATATTGGTCCCGTAGGTTAAGAAGTTTTCCGTATCAAGTGAACGCCCTGAAATTTTTCAGTTTTTCTTCAGTAACAATAAATATTGTTCCATTCTTCATACTAAAGTTCAGAATTTGTTTAACCCACCATATATTCCATTTGTGAGATCTACTCTTCATAGAAGCTTTAATAATAAAAATAGTTTATAATATGTGAATATTAAAGACTATCCCTTCATTATTATACGTAGCTACATGCAATCTTGTGAATCAAAACCCAGCGTCCTTTCATGACCAGTTCTTGCAATTTTTACTGAACTGCATGATAATAGCAATACGTAATAGTACAGTTTCCGAATTCCAGTTTTACTCGTAATCCAGTCCGCCTTGAGTTTTTCCTTTCGTTTCTTCACTTCTAACGTTTATGCGTATACTAATCTGCACTAATTCTTAAGATTACAAATTGTTTTGGACTGGGTTTTCCCATGATATCCACGTTGTCCTAGCTCTCCTAGCTCTAATCATGGAACTTTGCGTTTATAATAGTGTGATATTTTGGTACTTTTCTAGCAGAATTATATAGTCGTTACTATGTTTCTAGTGCGTGAGGTGTCTAGATCCGGTAGAAGTAGCTACCACAGTTTACATACTATCAGTGCCCAGTTGTTGACATATCTGTAGGTGAAACGGCAAGTGCCATATTCAAGGGAAGTGGACAACAGCATTTTG
>LQNS02278070.1:32286979-32301353 GCA_001587735.2 Parhyale hawaiensis
CTAGTCTCTCTCGTGTGGGAGGACACAAAAGGGGCCGACCACATGAGTGTCTCCTACTATACTTTGCGCCTTGTTTCCCTGCCCGTAGTAGCGCACGTGGCCACCACGCCTACCCAATATGCGGTATTTGAATATTGCACAAGTAATTTCTCTGTTGAAACGCCTGAGTTGCGGCTACGGTGGTTAAACAAAATATACAATGATAATAGGATAGGTTATACCATGGTAATTTGGGTTAAGAAATGGTTACGTTAGCCTAGGTTAGGTTCGGCTAGGCTGGGTTACGTCAGGGTAGAAAATATAGGACTGAGAACATATGTAATATTTTAGGAAATAAAGATTGTAAGCTTTCATAGTTTTGCACGCATCTTCTTGAAATTACCCTCAATTAAACAAATAGAACCTGGCCTAGCTTAACATAACCGAAAGCAAACCTATCCATTTAATGCATGACCGATTTAATTCACTCATTGGCTAGCATTGCACGCAATGCATGCTTATTGCTTGGTGGTAACGTGTACATAAATTACACAAAGGCTCATGTAGAACATAAACTGCTCACACACCAGCAATTCTCACATGCTGCTCACATTTAAACGAAGAGTTCAAGTGCATTACACACCTGGATTGATGCCTATTAATTATGAGAATTAACTTCAAGGCTCGTAAATTGTGAATTTACATAGTTTTTCTAGGTACGCTTCCGAATACGACACCATCAGTTGCCATCACACTTGGCACCTCCCAACGTGGCCTGTGACCTGCCGCGCCATTGGCTGCCTTGAGATTGTACTTGCTGTAAGGTTCAGGAAAAATATTCGCGTCCGGGGCCTTTGGCTTTCTGACAGTTGCGGTGAGAGATCACGTTGAATTACAGGTGCAGCATGTCTGTTCGAGCCACCGTAGCAATGCCTGTGAGTGTCACTCGCGGACTCGAGTGACACGTTTTAGCTTTAATTATGTATTATATACACTTTTATGCATTTTATATATATAGGCTACGTGAAGGAATTGATATCACATTTCTTTTGTATTGCTTGTTCTTCTATTTGTATCATTACTCTATGGAAAGAAGTAGCGAAACTTTTGGACCACCCCGAATATGAACGTAGCGTCGTTGGAAAGCGTGAGTTGTAATTGCGGAATTAACTTTAATAAAAGTAGTAATATTGCATTAGGACTTTCTTCCTTTCATTTTTTGCAGGATCATTTAGTTACTACGATGACAATCAATTCATTGTATGCAGGGTCCATGCCATATATCGAAGTCCTATAATACTGCACTTTGTGATAGTTGCCTACTCTGCACTGACGCTAAACGCTTTATATCAAATCGCGTATGCTTACTAAGTTTTAACATGGATGTGTCTCTTCAGTGAAGGTGGAAACGAATCCACTCTCTGCCTAGAAAGTAACGTTGGAGTTTAATTTAAATAATTACTTGAGTATATATTAGAGCAACTGAAGTCTGGTTTTCCTAAATGCAGATTAGTGTATGTTCATGTGATATTTTACGATGAACCACAGTTGCTTTAAAAGAAATAATATGACGTTTGAGCGGAGAAAATATAGTACAAAGAGCTACTGAAACGGCACATAGGAAAATATTGTGGAAGCAATTTCTCAAGAGGGAAATCCAGAGCTACGGGCGCAATTCAAATTCAATTATTTTTTAATTGCATTAGATTGTATTTGAATTGAAGTTTGATTATTTCAGATTTACCTTTATTCTGTTGTTTTTATTTAAGCTTCATTTGTTTCAAGTCGCATTGAAGTTCATCTTAAGCCGTAGTTGTGTTACATTATAAATTAAATTTAATTTCTTTGAAATCAAAGTCAGTATTTTGGTCCAGAATTTCAGTTACTTTGAATAAATTGTTTTGGATTATATTTCAGTTGTTGTAAATTAAACCCCAATTGCCCTAAACTCAACTGCAGTTAATTCGAGCGTGAACAGTTCTAAATCAGTGACGATCTGGTCGCTATTGAGCGAAGCTTATGCTTCTGGTCACAAGTTCATGTTACAAATATATAAACTTTTTCATGCAAAATTTTTATGCCCTGCGCTGAAAGTAACATTTACAGATTGACAAAGCAGAGACAGGTAAAGGTCGAGTTCACTTTACCGAACACCCTTACTGGTAAAACTACACGTACTGGTTCGTGCTGCAGGAGTGTATGGCTGCAGTTAATCACAGATCGTCAAGCGCTGTGATGCCATCGACGGAAGGCTCTCATGCAATAACCTGCGCCCCCTCCCCTTTTCTGGCTAGGGTCAGTTCCTCCGCAATAGTATGCAGATATGGAATGCTGAATGAGCACAAAACGAGACAAATTTCGCGCCCTAGAGGCGCTCGAGCCTGTGGTTAAACACAGGAATAGTTCGGCCGGCACGATATAGGCAGTGTGCCACTGAAGCGCTAGTAAAATTTCTACTACTAATACTACTGCATGAGCACGGTAATTAAGCGCCCCAAGAGCTCGCCTGCCAGGCTTGCAAAAGCAAACTTCGAGCTACCGTGACATTGATGCCAGCATTCTCTGACCTGCCGCTACTGTAAACGCTTGTGTCTTGCGAAGTAATTTGCGTGGAAATTTAATCAAAAACCACATGATAGGACATATTTTCAAAATTTATTGGGGTTTCAAAAGTATTGGATATTACCCATTCTGCTTTTTAATGCAGCTATAAAAATTCGCCAATCACTTTATGGTCAACTTACTCCCCTTAGATATCTATTTTTTCTATTAGTGGTGATTATGTGTAGTACTTTTTCTGTAATCATCCCTTCAACCTTTTGTTTCATGCTAATTTTGTTGCCTGAAAATGATCTCAATGTAAACGGAAAGCTTGCTGTCATTGAACAACGTTCTTTGTCGTTGCTCCAGTTTTTTTTTTAACTTTCATCAATAAAACCACATCTTTCCAGCTCTACAATTCAATCCAGATATTATCCACTTTTTTGCAAACTGTAACGATGGTAATACATTATAACGATAGCAGTGTCTTTGATAGCAGATAAAACTTTAAAATTCAATCCTTTCTTGTGGCTTCTGCTTCGCCTTTTGATTCTGTGTCACGTGGTACTCGAATATTTAAAGTGTGGCAGAATTTCCCAATTCGGTTTAATAGATGGAAGGAACACAGCCACATTTCGCCGTACTGGCCAGGGAATTTTTCTGCTCTTCTATGACTGCTCCCTTCCCACCAATCACAGGCTCCCGGTCATCCCTTCCCACCAATGACCGACTCCCAGCTATTGCTGCAACCAATAAACGCGTTAGCCTTGCCGGAAATTTGAGCTTCAGATCTCCGTAGGCTACCTCCATATATTAAACCGCCTCAAAAGTTCCTGATTGTTGCCTTTCTACTGGTGACATTTTTCTGCACCGTAGTCGAGGCAAAATTTGAGGATGTACAGTAGCTTCATGTTTAGGGAGAATATTACCCACCAATTTGACCAATGAGAGAGCTTAATTTCCCTGCGCTCATTACGTCACTGTGGTACATGGCAAAGGGGGCCTTCATTGGGGTGCACAGTACAATGTGAGCTATGTAAACGCTGCTGCGGGCTTAGGATAATGTCATATCTGGTCACGTGGCATTCGTGACACCGAGATAAACTGGTTGAAAAGTGCCTGCATTTGTCAAAGAGTGACCTATACTTGTGATTTGTCCACATAATAAGTTACTGTGGCTGGCCATTGCTTTATTTTCAGTATTATGCGTTTTCTCCTTCCTCAATGTTCCTTGCATGCGCTGGACAAGCTCCTGGTTGTGTTCTGGTTTTACATTATATCGACCTGTGCTGATTATTTATTTTGACTTGAGTCCGTTTGCACGCGGTTATTTAACTTCTGTCACTTATTATTTCTATAGCGACGGTATCATAAGATACTCGGATGCGTAAATTTCCCTACAGACTCCCTTTCGTAGGTAACAACTTCTTTGTGAATTACGAGAATTCGTTAGTTTGTAACTTACATGATAGAGACATTTGCTACCGTATCGGACTGGTGGCCTATAGTGCAGTGCCTGTTCTAATGTCGCTCTTATATAACTGCGCAGCCCTGCTAACAAGCCACCTCGGGCCCTTCGTTTAACTAGGATGGTAGTCCTACTAATACTATTCTGCATTTTCCATCATCAAGTACTAGTTGTCGTAAAAATAAGACCCCACTACCCCATAACGTTATGATCACGGCTTTTTCGTCGAGTAAATCCATTATCTTAGATCGCTAATGATCGTCTATGAATCAGAAATACCGAGACAATACAAATATAATAATAATAATAATAATACTGCGTGTCGTTTCTGTAAACCTTGCAGCAGTTATTGTCGCCAGGCCTAAATATTCCACATCCCTCGCCTATTTTTTTATCTACTTGAAAGATCAATTCTCATAATCGGTACAAGTTATGTTGGGAAAACTCCTAAGCAAAACTTCCTCACGAAACGAGATTCCGTAGGTAAATATTTGGTACTATTATTAGCTTAATAATTTATTTTTGTAAGCGTTTGCTTGCACGCACAGTAATGTACTCGTATCTTAATTTATACAGAAGGCGTAAGCGTATATTGTTTGATCTTAACGCAATACTTGCGAAGCTTGTATCTTTCACTGCTTAATAGATTTATTTTATAATGCAAGGCATAATTTTATTACGCTGTCACACAAAGAGTGCTTCTATAATAATACCAAATGTTAACTGATTTCGCAGCATAATTTGTAAGTCAGTTTGAAAGCCGTGTATGCTGTTCAGGATCTCCATATAGGTACTACTGTTGTGCTATGCAAGTATGTTAGCAGGATCTTTTCTTACTCCTATTTTTCACATTAGGCATGCAGCTTGAGTTAAGTCTCTAACTCAGCACAGTTAGGTTCAAACGGTCACACCCACAAGCACGAAGCATTGAGGGGAAGGAGATCATATTTTCTCCGCAAGTTTCCTTACATCTGACTGCTATCTTTAGCATGAGATTAGTTCGCATAGCTCATAGTGGCTTCTTTGTATCCCTCTCGCTCCCTGTGATAGACTTTATCTAGGAAGTAAAATAAGCACCGCGATATGCGTAATTTCACTAGCTTATGGTCAGTTCCCAAGCATCTGTCTCCTGTGGTTCCCAAACTTCTCCGGTCTGCCCCTCCACAACACTCCTTTGTTTCCTGGTTGGTTCCTAAGTGTAGTGACATGCTGGGACGCGCGCGTTCGCGATAAAACGCGGACGCGCGTGTTCGCGTTAAAAATGAATCTGCCTGCATGTGTTATCTAATGGGCCCTGACATACAAAAGCAAACGCGGTACGTCAAACGCCTTTTTTTTTTAACGCGTATGTTGGCGGGAGAAAGGAATCAGCTAACGCGCGCGTTCGCGATTTGGAGAGTCAACACATTGGTACAAAGTAATGGCTAGTGCCACATCTACCGCGCATTTTAGCGAAAAACGCGAATCAGCTGTCCGGTCTATTTTGTCATCTTATTTTTAAGACTATAGTGCTGTGGTAGTAAAAATTTTGTCATTTTATTTTTAAGATTATAGTGCTGTGCTAGTAAAAATTTTATTCAATAGGCCTTTCATTGTAGGTTTATAATTACCATTTTATTTGTTAGAAATGTTATTTTTACATAAAATAGGAATTTCTTTCCCTTGATTTCTTTCTCCAAAGAGTTGTCAGCCCTGCCTGCCTTGACCTCAATTCGCAGTGTATTCAGTGCAGGTGTTGGTTTGCTGTCTCTGTGTCTCGCGTATTAGGCATTTAAATTTCAGCAGCGCACACAGTTGCAACTCTTATGAAATTGGCAACATCCAGTCCCTTCAGTAGTCCAAACAATACTGAACAAAAAAACGCGAGACAACCGCGAATAGTACGTCATCTACTACAAGAGCGTTTTTAACGCAAACGCGCGCGCCTGCATGTTATCGCGAACGCGCGTGTCCTAGTATATCATTACCCGAACGCCCCTTGCCCCCTCATACGCACCCGAGAATAAATTATTCGCCCATTTCTATTTGGATATATACCCATTGCTCGTTAACAAAATAGTTCTTTTTATCATTTCAATCTGGTACAAATAAGTTACAAACCCTTTACAACTCATGGGCGTAATTACCGAGTTAATCCGTTAACGGGTCAAGGCCCAATCGGACTATTTCGTCACGTTCATACTCCTTCGAAAATTTATTTGTAACGTTTTCATGTATGAATGCACCAACAATTTTTTGTGACATCTATTGAAAAATAAATGGAAACGAGCGTAAAAGCGTTAATTCAGAGTTGGAATTATTAACCGTTCTTAATGCCACCCCGTCAGATCCTCCCCCTGCTCCATAAAAATGGTCCCAGGGGCGGTCCAGCCCAGTTTAGAAACCACAGCCTGAGGCTGAAGCTGTGAAGGTTGGTTTGCTCAGTGCTGTTGAACACGTGTTGGATATACTGCAATTAGAACTGTAGTTTTTAGCGCCTATAATAAACTACGTTCGCAAACTGGTGTCATGTTTATCCTACTCTACCCCTCAAAATCGTCTGACTCCGACTCTTTCTTTATAAGATTGACTCATTTTCACCGCCTCGACTCCTGGCCCTTGAAAATGACTAACTCCTAGTCTCCTACCGACTCCAACTCTTCAACTGTAATTTCGTGGTCCAAAAATCAATACAAGGAATTACACCCCAGTTACCTTCTTCAGTTATTTCTTCGGGGCGTCTCTTCCATAGTGTCCTCTTCACGTCTGTCATTCGACGTGCTTCCGCTGCAGTTTTTATTGTTGTTTTTGCTGAATTAAGGTTAGTTACATTCGCTTATACTCTGTCTCGGGAGCATCGCTCCCAGGGAGATCTCATAGGCAACTTTTACCTTAGGCCTGCACATCATTCTTTCGTGCCCTTTGCTTTCTTCAATTTTTGTACTACCTCAAATGATGTTTGATTCTTTTCTTCCTCTGCTTCTCTGAATTGCTGTTCCTATTCGCGTTGATCCAGTGCAGGAACACGACGCTTCTCTCAGAAAGAATCTCGAAATACCTAATATTTGTCGTCTTTTTCATCGCTTGGAACCCCTTTGCACTAGCTAAAAAGGCTTAAACTTTCGTAACAATGGAAGTCGTTGGCTATGTTCGATTTGTCAGCAATATTGAGCCTTCGAGGCTTTACTTGTTCGAAATTTGAGACAGGTGCGCTGGCTTCGAGCTGTTGAATTGAATTTCAGCCATTGATCCTCAATCGGTTACCATTGAGACTTTCAGACATTCAGTCTTGCTCCGTAAAGTGGAGTTTTCAACAGGTTCAACGTAATCTCTTTGCCTCTTAACATTTACAATTCCGTTCAAAGTGGCAAAGCCAAGACTTCTGTCAAAAGATTCGCACGCGTCAAGCTTCGAAGGTTTAATTCTGGTGCTCAATCGAACGCGTACGCCCTCAGGGGCATATTGTGGCGGGCCCTTTCTCTGCCACAATATGTTTGGGCATCACGCACCCAAGGGTCCCGAGTGTCTTCTCCGCAGGAGATGCTGCATCTGGCCGCAGTTCCTGCTGACGTGGTTAGTTTTGTCAAGGTAGGTAGGTTCTCTACTTTTCCCTTTCTGTTCCGTGGGGTGGGCTGTCGATCGAGATAGCCGACCTAGTACGCGCGACACCTCGGATCTCTCTCGTGTGGAAGGGCGCAAAAAGAGCCATCCATTCGAGTGTATTTTTCTATTATTTGCGCCTTTTTTTCTCGCCAGTAGTAGCGCACTGAGCCAACCGAGTTTTTTCGGCAGGAATGCCGAGATAAAATATTCCTACTGATGGAAAGCGTAATATTTTCGGTTGAGCTTTACTCTTGAATCACCTCGCTGCGTCTAGGGTGGTTAAACACTGAATCTAATAATAATAATCGAACGTGTACATAATATCTGGACCTTGCCCAACTTCTGGCTGGTTTCCAGCAGATGGTGTTCCCAGAACTACTTGCGTGTAGTTTCAGATAGTAACGTGTCATAAGAAAATACTGTTGCCAAGCTTAAATTCTCAGGCTGTATTCCGCCGAAGTATAAACAATTTTGTTTTTTATAGTGTTGATATATCGAGTTTCGTGCCAAAGTAAGAATTAACCCAAGAGGGTTCGTGTAGGTTACCTTAGCCATTAGTTAAGCCTTCGGGACGTCTATCTTTCGTGCCCATTTTGCTTCCTTCCCGATTTCATACTCCTACTTGCTCATGCATTATTCTGTTCTTCCTCTTCTTTCCCGACTTGCTGTTCCCATGCACGTTGATCCTGTGTGGGAACACCTTCGTGCATGGGTTTCCCATTTCTATTGATATACTATGTGTCCCTTGCTCTTTCCTCTGTGATATCGTTCTGCTCGGAAACGGAGGCTTAAACTTTCTGACCATAACTAATAATTATTTTGATGCTGAAGACACTCAAGTGCACCGAAGATTCTGCTCAGTATTTGGTGTTTCCAGCTGGATGTAGTTCATTATGAGCTGTTCAAACCGAACAAACCATCGCTGGGGGCAGCATCGACCAAAGACCAAGATAAAAAAAAAGTGATTTTTATAACATGAGAACGCTAAGGAAGATGTTGAAAAATGGGGGAGACCCACCCACGGTGAACCACGGTAAATTAATCTTGTATTCTACCATGCTGTGAGCGCTTTAATTAAATAAGAACTCCTACCCCACCCGCCGTAGTCACCAGACAGTGCGCCATTCGACTATCACTTGTTCAGATCATGGCACATGACCTGGCTGAGCAGCACTTCCATTCTTATGAAGATACCAAAAGTGGGTCGAATCGGGGGATAACCTCAAAAGACTTGTTTTCTAACGTGGAATTCATATATTGCTCGAGATATGCAAAAAAAATAGTGGCGAGTGATAGACAATACTTTCAGTGACATGTATTTTAATACAAATTATTCTAACTATAACATGCCTTTCATTAAAAAATGGGCTAGAACTTATTCAAGATCCTAGTAATTGCCATTATGCTTTTATGCATTTCTTTGAAATTGTCGCAGTACGTCAACAAGGTAAGCCATATACTCCAATAGTGGTGAACATGGATGGGCGGAAGAAACTAAACAGCTGCGTCTTTCTGCATGTAGATAGCATTAAGCATCTATTAAAGTCGACAAAATCTGATTGATCACTGTCCTAAGTCGCCAACAATATTTCTGCTGCATGCACACGATAAATTTTACCTGCGATATCAGTAATTATTTGTTATTTCCCCATGATAGAATTTGCAGTCATGTTTGACCGCCGGGTGCACTGGTACACACCGGTATATCAGTAAAACAAACTCAAAATGGCTCTTATTATAGTGTCTGACGTGCCCAGCGCAGACTCCCGGTTATTAACCTGCTAATGCACAGTAACAAATAAGCCTAACTTTGTCTGGCGTTCGGGTTTATTGTCAAAAATTTCTAAAAATCTAACGTTCATTTTTCAACTCGCTTAGGTCTTTTCCTTTTATAATTAAAATACTAGTTATTTGGGGTTTAATAGATGTCCCTATTCGCAACTAGTGTAATACAAAGCCATTAAGGAACAAAACGGGAGATCGACATAAGTCGACGGGAGCCGTTAACAGGTTAAAGGGGGAGCGTTTTCCAGTTCCATACGTGAAACTCGTTGCATTTGCTAGTCAGAGTCGATCTAAGCTAATCTCGCTCGCCCAAAACGAAATCTAACTTTAGGCGTTAACCTGTAATCGGTTACCCCTAGAACGACCGGAAATCACAATTTACAAGTAAGACAGTCGTAGAAATCGTGCTCCGTAAAATACAGTTTCCTGCAATACGATTCAAAATGGCAAAACCTACGCCATGTCTGTGATCTCGGAGGAGTGGAGTTTGACTTAGATCGTCAGTTGATCTAATCCAATTGAGCCCACTTGACTTAATCCGAAATTGCAGACAGGAACTTTGGCTTCATCATTTTGAATCGTCCTGCAGGTGATAGAAACATCCTTATTATGTTGAGCCGACTGAAGTCTCCACCTTAGAAATTACTATTGAGCTCTTGAGAGGTAACTTGTTAAGACTCGGACAAGTCAAGTCTCAAAGGCTAAATTTTCTTGTCCAATCGAACACGCCATTTGACGAGCTAACCAAACTAGCCCTACGACCCGGAAAGTCTCGGCAGGTCGAAGTTAACTAACCCTATCTGTACCAGGTTGTGCCAAGTGGCTACACAGGGCTTCTCTCAAGACGATGAAAAACATTGTAAAGCAAAGCACAGGCTGCACAGCCTGGTATAAATAGCGCTTAAGAGCACGTAGACTGGAGAGTCCCGTGCATAAGTATATATGTTGTGCGCGATCGATCGATCACGCTGCGCAAACGATCGATCGTTCAAATTTTAAAATGAAAAAAAAAAAAACAGTCCTTGCCTCCCATAACCTACTCGACATTAAACCCTAATATAGTCCAACTTACCCGAAATTACGACCTAATACCTACAACATCCATCGTTTGCGCAGCGCGATCGATCGATCGCGCAAATCTATCGTTCACGCACGGCATATATATTGCCACGGTGCCACCGCTGAGGTATTGTCACTTTATTATACGGACGTTGACTGAACTCTGAGGCCAAGTTCACACGTCATTCATGCATGTATCAATGCGTTCGCTCATCCACTTATCCGAATGACTTACTGACTGTGCCCTAGCAGTAGCAGAAAAGTGCACTGTGTTATTAGTTTTGTTTCACTCGAAATTTGAAAAAAATATTTCCGTAACTTGCTTAGTGATACTTGCGGAGAAAACTGTTTTGATGGTTAGCATTTTAATAGCTTTTCGTGGCGTACACAAAGTTGTGTTGACAAGGACGCTGTAAAACTTTTGGACCAGTGGATGAGTGAACGTGTTGATATGAATGACGCGTGAACTCATCCTAAGTCGCAAACCATTTTAACATGCAAGTGATATATATATAAAGGCCTGGCCACACGTTATTCTTTGCAATGCGTTCACTCATCCACTCGTCCGAATATTTGGTAACGTCGCTGTAACGCAAACTTATGTAACCCACGAAAAGTTATTAAAATGTTAACCGTCAAATTAGTTTTCTCCGCAAGTGTCACTAGACAAGTTACAGGAATCTCTCTAACAGGGNTAACTGAAGTTCTTAGATGAACCCAGGATCTGTCGCACTCTTCTCGGTGTAACATTTAATTGCAGGGATGTTTGCAGGCTTTTTGACCCCTCTCCTGTCCGAGACGCCTCATGGAGAAGTCGGCGGCGGGTTGTAGGGCTCAATTTTGAAGGTCTGCCAGGAGACTTCTTTTTTCTGTATTCTTCTGGGTTTTTCAAAAAATTAGTCACCACCGTTCTAGATCTGCTAACCTTCCTAGAAATCTCAGATATAGTGTATCCTTCTTCATTTAATGATCTTATTTGACCCTTTTCCTTTTCAGATAACCCACACTGTCTTCCCATGCTAAGAAATGGGTTAATTTCCAAATATAGAGGTTGTAATGTGGGGAGCAACTGTCCAATATGGCGACGCCGGTTTGTTTTGATATTCTTCTTCTCTAATCTGGATGTAGTAATGCGAAAATGTAATTTTTTTCAAGTTGTGCTATCTTTATTTCCACCCAAATTCCAACACAAATTAATACTTTTCATCATAAAAGTTTAATCAAATAGTTTATAGGGAAACTATGATACGAAATAGGTAACTAGTTGAAACAAGGTTTTTATGTCAAAATTTCACATGATATGGCGTAGGATTTTTCAAGTTATCGAAAAATTCTGAATTGTGCTATCATTATTGCCACCACTTTATATGTCCCTTGCTCTTTCCTCTGTGATATCGTTCTGCTCGGAAAGTGAGGCTTAAACTTTCGGACTATAAGTAATAATGATTTTGATGTTGAAGACACACAAGTGCACCGAAGATGCTGCTCAGTATTTGGTGTTCCCAGCTGAATGTAGTTAGTTATGAGCTGCTCAAACCGAACAAACCGTTGCTCGGGGCAGCATCGACCAAAGACCAAGACAAAAAAAGTGATATTTACAACATGAGAACGCTAAAGGAAGATGTTGCAAATTGGGGGGAGACCCACCCACGGTGAACCACGGTAAATTAATCTTGTATTCTACCATGCTGTGAACGCTTTAATTAAATAAGAACTACCCCACACGCCGCAGTCACCAGACAGTGCGCCATTCGACTATCACTTGTTCAGATCATGGCACATGACCTGGCTGAGCAGCACTTCCGTTCTTATGAAGATACCAAAAAGTGGGTCGAATCGGGGGATAACCTCAAAAGACTTGTTTTCTAACGTGGAATTCATATATTGCCCGAGATATGTAAAGAAAATGGTGGCTAGTGATAGACAGTAGTTTCAGTGACATGTATTTTAATACAAATTCTTCTAACTATGACATGCCTGTCACTAAAAAATCGGCTAGAACTTATTCAAGATCCTAGTAATTGCCATAATGCTTTTATGCATTTATTTGAAATTGTCGCAGTACGTCAACAAGGTAGGCCATGTATACTCCTATAGTGGTGAACATGGATGGGCGGAAGAAACTAAACAGCTGCGTGTAGCATTAAGCATCTGTAAAAGTCGACAAAATCTGATTTCTCACTGTCCTAAGTCGCCAACAATATTTCTGCTGCATGCAAACGATAAATTTTGACTGCGATAGCTGTAATTATTTGTTATTTTCCCCATGATAGAATCTGCAGTCATGTTTGACCGCCGGGTGCACTGGTATACACCGGTATATCAGTAAAACAAACTCAAAATGGCTCTTATTATAATGTCTGACGTGCCCAGCGCAGACTCCTAGTTATTAACCTGCTAACGCACAGTAACAAGTAAGCCTAACTTTGTCTGGCGTTCGGGTTTATTGTCAAAAATTTCTAAAAATCTAACGTTCATTTTTCAACTCGTTTGGGTCTTTTCCTTTTATAATTAAAATAGTGGTTAGTTATTTGGGGTTTAATAGATGTCCCTATTCGCAACTAGTGTAATACAAAGCCATTAAGGAACAAAACGAGGGAGATCGACATAAGTCGACGGAAGCCGTTAACAGGTTAAAGGGGGAGCGTTTTCCAGTTCCATACGTGAAACTCGTTCCATTGGCTCGTCAGAGTCGATCTAAGCTAATCCCGCTCGGCCGAAACGAAATCTAACTTTAGGCGTTAACCTGGAATCGGTTACCCCTGAGACAACTGGAAATCACAAATTACCCATGAGACAGTCGTAGAAATCATGCTCCGTAAAATACAGTTTCCTGCAACACGATTCAAAATGGTAAAATCTACGCCATGTCCGTGATTGCGGAGGAGTGGAATTTGACTTAGATCGGTTTTAACTTTTGTGGGGCACGTTCGAATGGGTCGTCAAAGTCAATTGATCTGAACCAATTGAGCCCACTTGACTTAATCCTAAATTGCAGACAGGAACTTTGGCTTCGTCATTTTGAATCGTCCTGCAGGTGATAAACATCCCTATTATGTTGAGCAGACTGAAGTCTCCACCTTAAAAATTACTATTGAGCTCTTGGGAGGTAACTTGTTAAGACTCGGACAAGTCAAGTCTCAAAGGCTTAAGTTTATTGTCCAATCGAACACACCATTTGACGAGCTAACCAAACGAGCCCTACAGCCCGGAAAGTCTCGGCAGGTCGAAGTTAACTAATCCTATCTGTACCAGGTTGTGCCTCGTGGCTACACAGGGCTTCCCTCAAGACGATGAAAAACATAGCAAAGCACAGCCTAGTATAAATAGCGCTTAAGAGCAAGTAGACTGGACAGTCCCGTGCATAAGTGTATACATATTGCCACGGTGCCACCGCTCAGTTATTGTCACTTTATAATACGAATGTTGACTGAAGTCTGAGACCAAGTTCACAAGTCATTCATGCATGTATCAACGCGTTCGCTCATCCACTTATCCGAATGTGTTACTGACTGTTCCCTAGAAGTAGCAGAAAAGTGTAGTGTTTTTATTATTTTACTCGAAATTTGAAAAGAAATTTCCGTAACTTACGAAGTGATGCTTGCGGAGAAAACTGTTTTGACGGTTAGCATTTTAATACCTTTTCGTGGCGTACACAAAGTTGTGTTGACAAAGACGCTGCAAAACTTTTGGACCAGTGGATGAGTGAACGTGTTGATATGAATGACGCGTGAACTCATCCTAAGTCGCAAACCATTTTAACATGCAAGTGATATATATATAAAGCCCTGGCCACACGTTATTCTTTGCAATGAGTTCACTCATCCACTCGTCCGAATATTTGGTAACGTCGCTGTAACGCAAACTTATGTAACCCACGAAAAGTTATTAAAATGTTAACCGTCAAATTAGTTTTCTCCGCAAGTGTCACTAGACAAGTTACAGGAATCTCTCTAACAG
>LQNS02278070.1:32303070-32318292 GCA_001587735.2 Parhyale hawaiensis
TGACTTCAGCCGTTCCCCTCACTACAATTCACAACTGACGTTTTCTCCCCGACTGTACTCTCCTTCCGCCAACAGCGGGAGGATTGAAGCAGTTTTTCTCATTACGATTCGCAACAGTAATAATGATATTAATTATTGGTCCTCTTCAGAAGTAGCTAGTGTATTTTGCTTATCCTGCAACTGCTTGTTGTGCAGCACAATAGAGCGAGCCAACGCTGTGATATTGCCCACTCCGAAGCCCTCTGCTCCAGCTCGGTGCACCACCTCGAGGAAGAACGTGTTCCGACCAAATATTGGCTCAGAGAATATCTGCAGCAGATACCTGCAGCGAGGCAAAAAGATATAAATAAGCCTTGCTAACTGCGGTGTAGTTAGTTGTCCAGAGAAAAGTTCCAGCAACCAATCGAAATGCTCCGCCTAAATTTATTATTTAGATTTTGGGGACAATAAGCTTAGTTTTTCACGCTAAACGTACGGTGCCATGGCTAAGCCCACAAGGCTTGACGTTTCCGGAACTTCAGGCACAAAAACTCCATTTTACGAACAAGATTAAGGAAGGACTCGCTCGACTGGCTCGTCGTCAAAGTCGATCCGAGCCAATCCCTCCCGCCCGAAACCCCCGACAGGTGCGCTGGCGTCGCCGTTTTAAAACGAATCTAAAGCGCTAACCTAGAATCAAGGTATCCATGACATGGCCGGAAGCTCAATCATGCTGCGTAGAATGGCGTAATTCTATCGTCTCGTACGTACTTGGGATGTTTTCAACGCTACAGCCCGATTCAAAATGGCGAATCCAACGCTCATGTCTGAGGTTTCAAACAAGAGGAGTTGGCTTGGATTGATTGTGGGGAGCTAATCGAACGAGCCCTAAGTGCTAATCGATTAAGCACTGACGCTTGAAACGCAGTTCAGCGGATAGAAGCCAATGCAGTTGTCTGAAGCCCCAGAGAAGTCAAGCCTATCGGGCTTTACGTTCGGTGGCTGGTCGAGGATACTCATAGTACGCCAAACTCGATTTCCGTCCGTTTTTGGCGTTTCCCTCCGGCCAAAAGCTTAGTCTACCAGCGCATCGTCCATCATTGGTGAACAAAGTCACAAGTCCTTAACGTATCGGTCTGACTGCCCTGCAGTATTTCCTATGCTATCCCGGGACCACAGTTGAGCGCACACGCGCAACTCTTGGGCGGACCGTCAGCTTATGGGCGGACCTTCAGCTTGCAGGTCGTTCAACTCTGGTTGAATAACGTAACAGATTAACTCATCGCTTGATACGTAGTTCAGCCATGGTTCAACTTTTGCACTTCCCAGCGGTATCTTGGAAAGCGACTTTCACTGAGTATTCGGGAAGACCTGAGAGCCACACGTCCGCTTGTAAGTTGAGCGTCCGACTGAGAATAGCATGGCATCGGTTTAAGGCTTACAGATTGCTCAGTCTCGGATGGCCGCATGTTCTAAAATCGGGGGCATACTATGTATTCGCACGCACAACTTGATGTGAGGGTGTGCAGCTCGCATATCATTCCGGTACATATGTATTTGAACTCGGTATCGTAGATACGGTTGCATTGAGCTACACATTAAGTTGTGCGCGCGAGCGCATATTGTGACCCCGGAATAATTTGACTACAACGCCAATAAGAAATTTAATCGATTACTTAATTTTCTAATTTTGAGTACCGTGACAAACACTCCGTAGCTAAAACATGTCGGCTGAAACGTTCTGTGAGTGAAATTTTACTGCGGCAGTAAAGTTTAAAATGAGGTTGTGTTAAACTGAAGGAAGCTATTACCTCTCTTGCCGAGACGTATCCAGTGAGCGAGGATCTGCTTCGGAATCCAACAAAATACCATTGGCTTGCAGTCCTGAAGCCTCTTTTTCAAGCCCTACTTTCTTCATTTCCTCCAGCTTACCTCCCTGCCCATGCGGAAAATATGGAAATTAATTTCTTTTCCCCTGAAACAACAAACAATCCTATGCTACACCACCGGCCTGCTCAAAAAAGTTTCCCAGTTACGCGAGTTGTAAAAACCTAAAATTAACTGAATTGTTGGCAGTACGTTACGAAAAATCTCTTGTTTTACAGCAGTATAATGATTCACTTGAATAAGTGTGCATGGAGAAAACTTGCCTATTTTTTAGAAGAGCGTTAAAATCAGTCCAGCAAGTTTTACTGCAAGTATATGTTACCGTAGCTATAATAAGAAATTTCATTTGAATACAATTATTATTATTTACGAAACAGAAAATTTGCAAAAAAATGTTCCTGCTACGTACTGCAAGCTTGTATGTGCAAATCAAGAGATCGCTCTGGTAGTGCAACAATTTTCTTGAAAAGCGCTTTGTTTAATTTTCTCTCAACAGATATTCTAGGTATATTTATAGTTCAAAATGTTTAGTGAGTTAAAATGTGACGTATCGCTCGAATGTCATTTGACCTTCAGTATTTTCTCATGTCAACAACCCGGTAGGAAGCAGACCAGTTGGCCGACCGAGGAATCGCTGGATTGACAGTGTCAAGAGACACGCAGCTTGTCACTGGACGCAACGACAGCGGCAAAGGGTCTACAAGGCCCGGGACTACCGGAGTGAGTAAGTGTATTTTCTCATGGGTATCTTGGGCTCTACCAAGGCCTCCTAAAGTACAGGCCTGGGTCTGGGCCTGAAAAATGGTCCGATTGCTTACAGTCACTGGAGAAATCATTAGACGTAGGCTAGATAGCCTGATATTATTGGTACCTACTCGACATATTTAGGACACATCTGAATAGAATTTTTTTAACTTTTTACAAGTTACAATATTACGATAATTTTAATATTCTATCCAGATGAGCCCGAAATATGCAGAACATGTACCAAAAATATTAGGCTGCGTCTATCAGGTTTCTCGTGGGACTGTACCGTTCGGACCAACTTCGTGACGTAAAGACCCAGGCCTGTACTTAAGGCAGCCTTGGCAATGTCCACCCAATAACGGCACAATCAGAGCTGAATTTTAACGTCCGTTTATTAGCTGAGCGAGCGATAGTCTATACTGTTAGTGAGTTATGGTCAGAAAATTTAAGCCTCCGTTTCCGATCAGAACGATATCACAGAGGAAAGAGCAAGGGACACATAGTATGTCAATAGAAATGGGAAACCCATGCACGAAGGTGTTCCCACACAGGATCAACGCGCATGGGAACAGCAAGTCGGGAAAGAAGAGGAAGAACAGAATAAAGCATGAGCAAGTAGGAGTATGAAATCCTAAAGAAAGCAAAGTGGGCACGAAAGACAGACGCCCCGAAGGCCTTGCTATTGGCTGAGCTAATAGTCTATAGTGTGGCCAGACCTTACAATGTAACAGAATTTTCGCCGCCAGATGCTGTTGCAAGGTTTTAGCTTCTCGGACGCCCAGAAGTCTCAAGGGGTAGAGGCAGGCACTGGAGGCCTGTTATCGCGACCCCTGACCTTTTTCTGGGAAGCACGCGCTCCCACCCCTGGTAATTGATGCTAGGCCCGCTTGCAGACGCTAGTCTCCTGTTCTGTATTCTCACTTCATCGCGTTCGATTATTTCGTTTGTCCTTGCAAACACGAGTGTGTGTATCTACCGAAAGTTTCGATATAATGTTTACCGTCGTATTCTGTGGCTTAGCCCGTGTCACCAGTGCAGTGTCTCGTGTCCTTTCAAATTTTTAACGAATGTCGTCTGAGAAAGCAGTACTCCTTTTTGTTGTTTACACACACAACAACGCATTCGAACGCGGTGAAGTGATAACACAGGACATAAGACTATCGTCCGCAGCGTGTTTTAGACCACAGAAACTCGGTTATTGATTAACACAAGTGCTTTAATGCTCATTCTTGGTAAGGTAGCGCGTCTGCCTAGAATGCACTATCTTTGAAAGATAAAATTAGCGGAGCCTTTGAACCAGCTGCTGGGGATGCCGTCAGAATTTTGAGAAGAGAGATAGAGCGAGATACTATGTCCGGTTTTGGCAATAAGATAATGATATGGTGTGTTGGTGACGCTGCTAGTAGCGGAAGGTTGACACCCTTACCGCACAAGTGACCATATATGGTTATTTCCATAATGCTATTCCTACGAAGATATTTTTTAGGTGTCCGGTGAAGGGTTAATTAACCCCAACTGCATGAACCCGAGTTTGTCCATCCAACAGTTGTCTACTGTTTAGATGTCATACCNGACCAGTTGGCCGACCGAGGAATCGCTGGATTGACAGTGTCAAGAGACACGCAGCTTGTCACTGGACGCAACGACAGCGGCAAAGGGTCTACAAGGCCCGGGACTACCGGAGTGAGTAAGTGTATTTTCTCATGGGGTATCTTGGGCTCTATCAAGGCCTCCTTAAGTACAGGCCTGAAAAATGGTCCGATTGCGTACAGTCACTGGAGAAATCATTAGACGTAGGCTAGATAGCCTGATATTATTGGTACCTACTCGACATATTTAGGACATATCTGAATAGAATTTTTTTTTCACTTTTTACAAGTTACAAAATTATGATAATTTGAATTTTCTATCCAGATGAGCCCGAAATATGCAGAACATGTACCAAAAATATTAGGCTGCGTCTATCAGTTTCTCGTGGGACTGTACCGTTCGGACCAACTTCATGACGTAAAGACCCAGGCCTGTACTTTAGGCGGCCTTGGCAATGTCCACCCAATAACGGCACAATCCGAGCTCAATTTTAACGTCCGTTTATTAGCTGAGCGAGCGATAGTCTATACTGTTAGTGAGATATAGTCAGACAATTTAAGCCTCTGTTTCCGAGAGGAAAGAGCAAGGGACATATAGTATGTCGATAGAAACGGGGAACCCATGCACGGAGGTATTCCCACACAGGATCAACGCGCATGGGAACAGCAAGTCGGGAAAGAAGAGGAAGAATAGAATAAAGCATGAGCAAGTAGGAGTATGAAATCCTAAAGGAAGCAAAGTGGGCACGAAAGACAGACGCCCCGAATTCCTTGCTAATGGCTGAGGTAATAGTCTAAAGTGTTGCCATGCATTACACCCTAACAGAATTTTCGCCGCCAAATTCTGATCCAAGGTTTTAGCTTCTCGGACGCCCAGAAGTCTCAAGGGGAAGAGGCAGGCACTGGAGGCCTGTTATCGCGACCCCTGACCTTTTTCTTGGAAGCACGCGCTCCCACCACTGGTAATCGGCCTCGGTTAGACCCGCTTGCAAAAGATAGTTTTTGTCTTGTATTCTCAATTCATTGCGTTCGAATATTTAGTCTATCCTTGCAAACACCAGTGTGAGTGTGTGTGTGTATGTGTGTGTGTGTGTGTAGGTGTGTGTGTGTGTGTGTGTGTGTGTGTAGCTGTGTGCGTGTAGGTGTGCGCGTCGGTGTGCGTGTAGGTGTGTGTGTGTGTGTGTGTCCACCGAAAGTTTCGATAAAATGTTTACCATTGTATTCTCCGGCTTAGCCCGTGTCACAAGTGCAGTGTCTCGTGTTTTTTTTTTTTTAATTTTAGCGAATGTCGTCTGAGAAAGCAGTACTCCTTTTTGTTGTTTACTCAGACACAGCAACGCATTCGAACGCGGTGAAGTGATAACACAGGACATAAGACTATCGTCTGCATCGGGCTTTAGACCACAGAAACTCGGTTACTGATTAACACTAGTGCTTTAATGCTCATTCTGGGTAAGGTACTAGCGCGTCTGCCTAGAATGCACTATCTTTGAAAGATAAAATTAGCGGAGCCTTCGAACCAGCTGCTGGGGATGCCGTCAGAATCTTGAGAAGAGAGAGAACGAGATATTATGTCCGGTCGTTGGCAATAAGATAATGATATGGTGTGGTGGTGACGCTGCCAGTAGCGGAAGGTTGAGACCTTTACCGCACATGTGACCATATATGGTTATTTCCATAATGCTATTCCTACGAAGATATTTTTTAGGTGTCCGGTGAAGGGTTAATTAACCCCAACTGCATGAACCCGAGTTTGTCCATCCAACAGTTGTCTACTGTTTAGATGTCATACCGTTCTAAGTGTAACGATTTTGAAATAAAAACGGCATTTTATTCAAGGATCATTCATTTACTCCAAAACAAATTGAAGTCCGCTTCCAAATAGCGTTACACCTACGAAAATAAATCTTCACTACGGACGGTAAAGCCATACAGATTTAAGTTTTTCTCTACTGCAGGCATCTATTTCGCGACAGCTTCGTTTTTTTTTCTCATATCAGCGGGTTGGGTTTTCTCTGAAAATTTTGCCAGCAGCTTTAGTATCAAGTCGAATATTTTACCCGGCCGGCCGTTTAGATCCGCAGTTTGAGGACAAACCATACCTACCTGAGTACTACAAGTAATAAAAAAAATAATAAACGATACTCCAGTGTGTTTCATAAGCAAATGTAATTATACGCACAAGAAAAATAATTTTCATAACAAAAGTTTTTATCCTATCTTATTCAAGCTGAGCTATCTCGTTACTAATCACCATTCATTCTCTTGTAGAAATATAGTGGGAGAACTCACTATTGTAACATAACTGCACATTCTTATTTAGATAAGGTAAAAACTCAGCTAGAGGTAGTCCACAAGTACCAACTCACCTGCACGTAGTACTCAGGTGGAGTTTTTCTAAACGGAACGCCATGTCGTGCCATGAGGGATACTGTGTGGAGCATGTGGGGAGCGTGCAGTGCGACGTGCTGGAGTCCAGGTCCCTCATGGCTGTCCAGGAACTGACTCACGTGGTTGTTTTCTGTGGTATTAAGTAAAAAAAGTGATTCGTAGCCAAACAACAAATGAAAACTAGTGCACTCTGAGAGCGCATATCTCGACCAAGTAAGGCAACGGTAACGAAAAGTTCAAATTGGCTCTTAAACCATGCTTTCTTTGTATCAACTCAAAAATATAATCATTTGTGCCTTTTGATAGTATTAAAAGTTTCTGCAATTTTTTTGAAAATCCGTTAATAACTTTTTGAGTTATGGTGCTAACAAACAATACGACAAATATAAGTCAAACATGCAAACGAACTAACCGATCTGCACCAAAATTTAATCATTTTTATGTATTTTAACACTACTAACAACTCCTGTAAGTTTCATAAAGATCCACTGATAACTGTTTGAGTTATTGTGCTAATGAGCCTAAAATCAAACCCAGCGACAAACACGCGAACTAACCAACAGATCATTACAAAAATTTGGTCATTTAAATTTTATAATACTCATGTAAATTTCATAAAAATCCGTCCATAACTTTTTGAGTTATGGCGTTGAGACAAATGAGGCAGATAAATGAACAAACAAACGGATAGACGGATCTTCACCATAAGTTAATGATCTGTTCCTCCTCACATATATTAACAATCTTTGTAAATTTCGTCAAAATCCGTCTATAACTTTTTGAGTTATCCTGGAGACAAACAGACAGAAAAACAGACTAACCCGACGAAAACATAACCTCCTTTGCAGAGGTAATACGTGAAAGTGCTCGTATTAAAGGTATTACGGAACGCTGAAATTCTAGTGATTTTCTGAATTGCGAATGTTTCGGTAGGCTATACGGGTACTTGAGAGTCAGTCTGTTATATGCAAACGTCTCACAATACTGAAATTGTATCATCAGTGTTGAAAAAGTTGAAGTAATCAAAGGAATATACAGATACCAGTTAAACAATTCACAATTTCACAGATAATGACTACAAGGAAAAAAATTAAAAGGAGAGAAATGCTACAACTGCCTGCAACAGTAAAGCTTTTGTTTAAGATTATACAGTAGTATGAAACCTGCATAAATGAGTGTAGATTGTATATAATAACAAAGATTGAGCCACAGCTGCCCCACCTTTGTTCTTCATTTAAACTTATTTATTTATACTGAAAAGCTAGAATTGCATGCAGTGCAGGTCGAATTACGCAAAGTTACGCTTACGGAAAAAAAACTCCGGTTCCGACGAATAATTGCAGAAATTTCGTTCTGATTTTTTAGCTTCAAAAGGCACTATTGACAGGAAGGGAGAATTAGGGTAAGCTCACTAGCTTTAATTTGTCCGAATCTTTAGCCCTGAGTGATAGTTTCGCTACCTCGAATCGAGCTGCAGGCGCTGTACCTAAATTGATTAACCATATGAAATTGCAGGAAGCTATACACTGCTCAGTAAAGGGAAGTTCAACATTATCTCAAACTTGATCGCGAGCAACTGACACCAGCAACATGGAATTGCCGCTAGCGACGATTCCATCTCTCATGTCTGCTGTTCCAGGTAAGTAAATGTTGATAAGCTTAGCTTATTGCTTCGTCGGGACGCCAGTCAATGCCGGTTTTTGTGTTTTATGTTAATTAATATTATTTATGACGTCACTACGTCCATAAACAAGATTTGGTAACCAATGATAGTTTTGCTATTGCGTGATGTGATGCCACACATGGTAGTACTTTGTCTTTTACCGTGCAAGTGAGCATATATGGTTACTTCCATAACACTATTGCTACTAAAGCGGTTTTCAGACGCTCGATGAAGGGTTAAGGCGACTTCATTTGGCACAGTGCAATGGAGATTATTTAATCCATTAAGAGTTGGCTTGCCTGGAACATCACTCCCTAGCTTAGCTCTCGAATTGAAACTTTGGATCGAATTTTGGGCTTTTATCTGAAACCGATAACTCTGAAGCCTGCTGAAAACCGAATCCTACAGGCTTTCTTGAGTCTTGCAGAGTTGGGTTCAGTTGTTGGCTTCGCAATCAATTTGCGATTACCGCATGAAGCTCAGTCCGAACTGCCGAACTAAAAACCAGTGATTGAAACTTCGGACAAGTTAACGGTAAGCGCGTCAGAGTTTCTCCATCGTACCTTAAGTGACATCGTAACAGACCTCCTGCATCCTTCGGACAGTCCCTCCCTATCAGAATTTGTGGCTGCTCCAGATACTATTTTTTTCAATTTTAGTGCATTGACCATCCATGACTTTTGTTATGGTTGTATCTGATGATACGCGACAGGAGTAGGACTTACCAATGGATGATATTGGTTCGCCAATGACAATTTTCAGGGAGGTGTCAGATTCGTCCGGACTGTAGAGGCCTGTCTCGAAGCACCTCCAGTACTCCATGGCTCTGAGTCGCAATCCAACGTTTTCGACGATTTGCAAACCTTCCTCAGGATCTTCTTCGCTGCAGAAAAAATCAAACATTCTTATGAAGAGCTTCGTAGTTTATAACTTCATGATAATAGAAAGATCAGGCTTAGCTTAGAGTTAATAGAATAAATAAATTATAGAACTGATCACTTGCGACCTGGCGGCCCGGTGTAGGAATAGCAAAGATGCAGAAAATCCGTTTTGTAACGGCCTCTATTACTCATTTGACTGAGCCGCTTTCGTCTTGCTCCACAAAGTTCATGAAGGGTGGTGCAGGGAAGGTGACGATTATCTTAATTGAAGTAATGTAGCACGGCTGTCTAAAACAATGCTGAATATTACAAACTCTAGAGAATGCCTCAAATTAATATTATTAAAACGTCACGCCCGGGCCACCACGGACAGGTAGTACAACCCAAATGAAGTATTTTGCAACAGTGGGAAGCCCGAAACGCTGCTAAAGAAAATCCAGTACAAAGCCATTAACAGCTGACTTAAACTCTTGCAGGCCAACACGACCGTAAGCCAATACCAGCGATGAATTCCAAACCCCTACCGACCAGGGCACGAAGCACCGACTACATTAACAAGTTCTGCATCTAACACTCTCGAAATTGAGAGTGTGCGTCAACCGCAGCACGTTTAATCTTCTTTGAGACATTGAGGGCCATGACAGAAGAATACAACCAATGTCTTTCATTGTTGTAATTCTTACAAAACACACGAAGTCAGGTCACCAGATCATTTTCGGCGCACGGCCTGCTGGCCGAACTAACAAGTCGGTCCAGCAGACGCATATCTTCAGATATGGATGCTGCGGTAAGAGTGTCCGAGAACATCATTACGCATGCTGGGAGCAGGTATCACTGCTATCAAAGTGGAATCGTCGGCATAGTTGATCGTGATCTCTTGCAAAGAGAGCATGTCACTAGTATACAAAACGAAAAACAGAGGGCCAAGTATGCTACCCTGAGGAACGCCAGACTCCATCGCGACTGAGGCACTCAAAAAACCATCAACAGATACACTCTGCGTTTGCTGAGAAACAAAATCATGAATGATTGCCGAACCCTACCATCTACACACCAAACGACTCCAACTTATACAATAGACCCCTGTGGTTGACCCTGCAAACGCGGCACTAAAGTCCCACAGTACAAGGCGTACCTGAGACCTACAGTCCAGAGCAGACCGCAAATAGTTGACACCGACAACAGTGCGCCACAGCAACCCAAACCAGTTCTGTACGCAGACTAACCAGCAGACAGCAAACCCGTAGCCTCAGCAAAACGTCCAAGCTTAGAATCGACCAATTTCTCGAACGCCTTCTACAAAATGGGCGTCAGCGTAATATGGGGCGACACTGGACCTTTCGGAATGGGAGTAATATTTCCAGTACGCCAACGACGGGAAAATTTTCTAAAAATTAGACAGAATGTCTAAAATTGTGGCCGTCAGAAACCAACACGAACTAGGGCACTCTGAGAGTGCATGCCTGCGCCAGATGCTAAGACCATGATTTTCTTTGTAGCAGCGCCAAAATCTAATCATTTGTGTCCTCTGATAGCATTAACACTTTCTGCAATTTTCTTGAAGATTTACTCATCACTTTTTGAGTTATGCTGCTAACATACATTATGACAAACTAAGTCAAACATACAAACGAATCAACCGATCTGCACTAAAATTTAATCATTTATGCCTTTTAACATTACTAACAATTCCTGTAAATTTTATAAAGATCCAATGAGAACTTTTTGAGTTATTGCGCTAAGAAACGAAAAATCAAACACAGCAACAAACACACGAACGAACGAACGAACAAACAGATCATCACAAAAATTTGGTCATTTACTCTTCATAATAAACCTAACAACTCATGTAGATTTTATAAAAAATCCATCCATGACGTTTTGAATAACGTCATTGACAAAAATGAGGCAGACAAAGAGACAAACGGTTGTACAGATCTTCAGCAAGAGTTAATCGTCTGATCCTCCTAACATACTTAACAATCCCTGTAAATTTAATCCAAATCCGTTCATAACTTTTTTAGTTAGTTTGATGACAGACAGATAAACAGATTCACAGACAGACAAATCCGACGAAAACAAAGGACTAACCTCCTTGGCGGAGGTAATAATCTACTGTAGTATATCAAAATGTCAGTAAAGGTCCCCAACTCTAATATTTACGAGGGACTTGTTTTAAACTTACAGACGAAAGTAAACAGGGAAAATCAAATAAAAGACATATAAGGGACCCAATAAATAGCTTTTATCAATATAAAATACAACTAAGGGATGTTAGTTAATGCAGAAACCACTGCGTCTACGAAGCGAAGACATTAAACAATGAAAGAAGCATTGGGCAGTAGCCACGGCTTATCAGGCTCACGTTATTCAGCGAAAGGCTTCTGATTTAAGGTGCAAATGGACGTGCATTAGAACACAAATATTAAGAATATAATAAAGGTTGCGAATCTCGCAGCAGTGTCAAGTCAGTAAGTATAAGGTGAAAATACCGCAACTTCGCTCAGCGGCAAAAGATATCAATATCATGCATAAAAGGCAAAGAAGATAAATGCGAAAGTACTGAACTGTATATAGGCTTACCTATTTATCAAGAAGCGCTTCATGTTGAATATTGATTCATACCAATGAATGACATCGGGACTCTGGCCTTCTTCGCATATGTACGCAATGTGGTCAACATGTGTGGTGAGTGGAGCAGATTGGTCTTCCTGCTCAAGCATGACAAAGTTCGAGAAAGTATGAAAAGGGTCATTGACTGGCGCAGCTCCAACATGATAACCTATTCTCATAAATTTTACCATGTATGGAATTTAACTCTTGAGTGTTGGTACTACCCGATTAGAACGAATTTCATGTGTTAATCCCAAACCGACTAGCTCTGAGATGGCGTCTGACTCATCAACGGAACTTATAATTGAAATTTCTGAAAAGTTGAGGCTAAAGAAATTACCTCATTTTAATGGAACTAACGCCTGAAATGCCTGATATACTACGTTCATCACCACCATGACAGTATATTGTTCAATGCAGTATTAAATATTGCAGTATTTCATTGAAGTACTAGCTACATGCTTAATGGCAAAACTTCCATCCCAAAACAATAAGAACGCGAAGGGAATCTATGACCTTTCCGATTTTCCACTATTAATGCAATAGGACAAAATAACTTATAGCAAAATAACAGCCTGGTAAAAAAAACTGGAAGACTGACACTGTACGCCGGGAATTATGATATAAGTTTGTTCAGATGCCATTTTTATTTTATTACTATTTTTTTAGATCAAGCATGGTTGTAAGATGCGGCATATAGTCAGGTGACACACTGAAATGTTAAAAGTCAATTTTATTTTGGTGTTTTCAGTACGGATATTCGGTCCGTGCAATGTACATGGTCTCCATGCCTTCAGTGGTTGAAGTTCACATTTCGACACAGATGTAAGGCTCTTCTGTCAACAAATGGTAGAAAACAAAATTTTGGTTGTAACGACATCCCACAAGAAAATACAGGGTTAAAAGATACTGACTATCCTATAAGTTATCAGCTACTACAGTATAAATCTAAATTTGGCGCAGAAATTACCTGCTGAATTATAATTCGAGGCTGAGCTTCGTTGTCACTGTCTCGGTAGAACCCTGGCAAAAACTCACCGCTGTACTTGCTCTTGTCTAAAAGAGTATGCACGCAGTTGCCAAAGTTGGTGGCCACGACCGAGTACGTCACTTCGCCCCTGTCATCTCTGACAACCGTTGGCTGGGTGATGACACTCCCACCTCGCTCCAACACACGTTTCGTGATTTTCTCCACGTCTCGTACGACCAGGGCAGCATTAAATACCGAGTCAATATCATGGTTGGGTTTATTTCTGCAGCAAAATACTGTAAATTGTTCTTCAGCTCCTGCACATGATGCACTCAGTGTGTCATCGGAACCGTGAGGAACTTGAAAGGTAGAGCTCTTCGCTCCAATATCAAAGCAATTGGTTGATATAATTTCCGATTCTTCTAACGTAGATCCGTTTTGATAGGATACAAAGCAGTTAAATTGCTTATTATCACCATTAGCATTGAAACAGTTGCCATCATGCAACGCTTTGTTTGGTAGTTTCTTTCTAGCATCACTGGGGGAAACGCTGCCATTGCTAATACGGTTTGTAAGTCCTGAAGTATTAAACGTTTTCCTTTCGGTGAGCACAAAAACAGAGCTGTGTTGCTTTAGAACCTTCTGGCGACATGACGGCGTTTCCCGAGCAGCCACAACCCTGAAGCCCATGCCGCTGGTGAAGAGCTTTAAGGTTGTGGACATGTCGCCCAGACACATCTCAATGTGGTGCAGTGAAGTGCAACTCATCTTGCTTTACTAATAAAAAAATTGAGCAGAGTTCAGTAGCGTACACTGAGCTATATGTACACGAAGGTTAAGTGATGTATTGACCAAAAACAAAAGCACCAATTGTTTGGGTTTTTGATACGAGGTTTAGAATATATTGCTTATTTTGGCATATTGAAAATAGGCATCATACTTGCATATCAAAGTGTGTTCTGCACATTGATATCTTGGTTTGCTGCTTGAGAGACCTTTTTGCGATTCCTATCTAGGACAATGCTCATCTTCAGTAGTTATTTCCAAGAACATTATACGTATACTGACTCCATTTTTTATTATATAGTCACTGCACAGAGCAAAATAACACAAATTACATGCATAATATATTCACGTCACTCCTTTCAAATGTCATATAGCTATACGCTTCAACAGGCTCATAAATCACACTATACATAGAGGGTCGTTCGAGTATGTAATGAAGTCATGAATTTATGAGGTTGAGCGTAATCCCTAAATAGTGTTCCAAGCAATGTTATTCCTACGTGAATGCGACACTTTATACAATGTAGGTTTAATGATAGTCTTCATGAAGAGAAGAGAGTTGAAGAATGTTGCTTGCATGGAGAGTATGTACGTTTTTCAGTTTCCTTAACGAACGTCACAGGCATGAAAAGCTCCATCATCCCATAATTATAAGAATAATTATTTTTGAAACTACACACCTGGTCGTCGTCCATTGACAGGTAAAAACAATAAAAAAAGTGGAACAACAATTAACAGTCCCCAGACACCCAGAGCATCACTAAGAAGAGACACTCAAAAGAGCATTAACGGCTGATATAAAAGCCATTGTATATTGATTAACACAGCCGAACACAGATCCCGGTGACGAAGTCCATACCAACACAGACTGGGATATGACACACCGACCAACCGAACTGATGAGTAGTCTGAAAAATATGCCTGACTGAAAATGGGTTTGAACTCACTTCTACCATACCCACACAATACCGAAACAATTCACCACCACACCTTATTTCGGTGTCTGCCGTCACTACCGAACAACATTACTGAGAAGATGTGCTCACAGGACATGCCTCGAAACTTGTGGTGTCCTATCGTTCATTTTTTTAATATCGAGTAAAAAATTATGTAGGTTCGATAACATCGATAATGTTCGATAACAGATGCATCTGACGGTACAGTAAGTATTTGCTGAATTTCCCGTTTGATCAGAGCTACGATATTTACGTAACGGATATAAATAATAGCGAGTTATCAGTTGAGAAAGTTTGTTTTTTTGAGAAAAAATGATCTTAGTTCAATTGGGCCTCTGATCTATCTCTGATTTCCTTTTCCTTGGCTTTTTAAGTTAGTAGTAAGCTGTGAGAGAATTCTGAGCTAGTATTAAAGCTGGATATCTTCACATTTTATCATTTCCATAGCTTGGCTAGAAATTAAAGTGCGATAGGCCCTACTGTTGAGAAATAAAAACCTTCACACTGTGAATCTATAAATTATTTCATTTATTGAATTTAATTCAGGACAGATCGAGGCGATAAACACAGAAATAGAAGCTCAGTTTCAGAGTAACTGGTTTTAATCTTCCACCTGGCGGCTGAAATCGCTCACGTAGAAGAAGATTGTGGAAGTATCTACACACACACACATATATATATATATATATATATATATATATATATATATATATATATATATATATATATATATATATATATATATATATATATATATATA
>LQNS02278070.1:32397399-32412913 GCA_001587735.2 Parhyale hawaiensis
AGCATTTTATTGAAATCAATTACCTTTTGTTCATATGACTCAACTCCACCTGCCTGCTCAACTCCACCTGCTTGCTCAACAAACTCTTTACTGTCTTCTACAAACTTAAAATTAGTTAATCTACATGCTTTATTGCCATAACGTAAACTTTGTTTGTAGGCATCTGGCCACTGAAAGTCCCATCCATCAGAAAACTCGGCACTATTTTCAACTGTTTGTAGGACTCTCTGGTGGATAGGGGAGTCTGCAGCCATATTGCTTGCTGAGAGAGTAGCGCAACCCTCTCACCGTGCTTGCAGCGTATACACTGTCAAAACTGTCACGGCACTGCATACACGTACCAGCATCGTGCGTACACGATCACCATCACTTACCATCACCCAGAATGTCCAGGGTTCAGACTCATGCAACCCGGAGTTGCTAGGGTTGCAGATATGCTTCCCATCTTCATCTGGTAGAAGTGGGGCTGCGGCCTAATACTACTAAACTAAAAGTGTATTATAACTAATCCCTAAAGAGTGCCCCCGGAGTTGTTAGGGTTTCCTGAAGACTTCCATCTTCATCCAGAAAGCAGCCAGTGTTACAGAATTGCTTCTCATTTGCATATAGAGTTGACTTAACTAGAACACTGTGTTTTAACTCTATGCTAGTCGACCCATAAAAATTAAATGAAAATACCCTATAATCATATACATACTATAAAGTGCCCCCAGAGTTGTCAGGGTCACCGAAAGGCTTCCCATCTTCATCCGGTAAGCAGCCAAGGTGGCAGAATTATTTCCCATCTGCATATATATATGGAGTCGATCCAAATCATCCAACAGCGACACTATAATACTACGATTAATCAAGTCCACCCATAAAATTAAAGTGAAAGTGCACTATAATTATATAGCTATATTATAGTGTCCTCGGAGTGCTCAGGGATGCTGGAAGACCACCCTTTCAATCTGGTAAGCAGTTAGGGTTGCAAAATTACTTCCCTGCAATGAACTGAGAGGCACCCGAAATTGGGGCACTATAATCCAACCTATTTCTCAAGGTCGATCCATGAGATTAAATAAATTACACCATAACCAGAGGGTGGCAGAGTTGCCTCCCATCTGCATAGTAGAGTGTCGATCATATTGGGACACCATAATCCAACCGATTACTCTGTATCGACCCATAAAATTGAACGAAGTTCAATGTAATCAAACACCATAAAGTGCCCTGATAGTTGTCAGGGTCACTGAACTCCTTCCCCTCTTCAACTCGAAAGTAGCCATGGATCCATAGTTCAATGATCACTTATGGACCACAACCAGAAGGGAACACTGGCTTCCATTAATTGACCAATTAGATCAGCTCAGGTTGGGAAGATTCCACCTGTCACATCCGGTGAATTCCAGGGCACATTATTGCTTCCCTGCGACCATAATTGTTGAGTCAACTTGACAAGGGTACTATAGTCCAGCTTTATTCGGACTAAGCCCACAATCTCAAACAAGAATGTTGCCTTCCATTGATATATAGTGTCAACCTGGGAAAGTACTGTAATTGACCTACTCAGTCAACCCATTGCAGCATGATAGGCCGTTATATCGACCTTTTTATCCAAACAAGTACCAACACTGTAATCCAAAAGATTACGGATCTCCAAATCATTAGATAATCGCCCTATAATACTCCTATAACAGATTGGGTTGAGTTAAGAGCAAGTTAAGTCTATAGAGACAAACTTTGAACCGACCAAAACCCCTGACATTATTCCTTTGCAAGTGGAACTCAAAGAGAGAACTCCGACATCAATGCCGGGACAAGTTCTGAAACCTACAAGTAGACTACCGATCTTAGAGAATAAACAAACCCAAAAATGGTCGATTTCGGAGGGCTACTCAAACGCCCAAATACTAACAAGACAGCGAACTGTACAAAGTCTGCTCTGATTATATCTATAGGGGTTACCCTTTGGGGATTCTATAAATCTTTATAAGAAAACCCTGGATCCATGGTTCAATGATCACTTATGGACCACAATCAGAAGGGAACACTGGCTTCCATTAATTAATTGACCAATTAGATCAGCTCAGGTTGGGAAATGTAGTGATACTACAGTCCCCACAGAGAGATACACAAGCAAATAAAAGAGAATGCTACAGAGGTCTGCCCATTTGGGTAAAACCGAAACAAGACTCAACCAAAAGACCTACCAGTCACTACTCAGGAACAAAGAGCGTGACCCTGAAAGGGCTTAACGTCCACTAGAACGTAGGACGTAAAGAAATATTGGTGGAGAAGCCTTAGATTCCCAAATAGGCGCAAACAGCAAAACTCCACCAAAAGACTACTAGTCACTACACAGGAACAAAGAGCGTGACCCTGAGAGGGTCTAACGTCCACTAGAACGTAGGACGTAAAGAGACATTGGTGGAGAAGCCTTAGATTCCCAAATAGGCGCAAACAGCGAGCCGACAAGATTGCAGAATATTCCCCGGGCAGTGTTCGGGGTATAAGTAGAAGCGGCCATACGGCAAAATCCCATTAGATGTGAATTGCCAGAAGATACTCCAGGTAACACTTGGAGTATGGTTCATAAGACAAAAGCAATTCAGATACATTAATACCCCGGAGGAAACCCTGGTATACATAGATATATAGTGTATAACTCTTCTCGACGCTACACCGCAAAACTCCTAGAAAGAGTCAAAAAGTACCGACATAATACTTCGGAGTAGGGTTGTTATATACTGTATAACTCTTCTCAACGCTACACCGCAAAACCCCTAGAAAGAGTCAAAAAAGTACCGACATAATACTTCGGAGTAGGGTTGTTTGACAAAGGTAGCAATATTCTGGCAAAGCTATCCTAAAAGTACCAGAGCTTTGGAGCTTTCCCGGAATTCTGCTCTTGTCCTCATACAGGGGAGAAAAAAAAATCTGAGAGGACGTAACTCTAGTACTGGCACAGAGAACAAGAACAGAGTTATCAGATTTTACAAAAGTTCTTAAACTAGCATGCACAAGTAACATGTTAGTATAAATTGTCTTAAGAGTATACTACAGTCTACACCGATATGTATACCAAGACAGTTTGCAAATAACTACTGAGGAGTCTGCTCTTAAACTTACACGACAGCAATACCTCACAAATTTTGAAAAAAAAATTCTAAGTTCAGTTACTTATACTCAGAGAGGAGCAAGACTTTATAGTTATCAAAGCTTGAGCCTAGGCCTATACAAGAACAAAACTTTACATCTTAAAAAAAAAAATAAAGGTTCTATTTATCCGAACAAAGAGACATAGCTACCTGTACGGATAACGGGCCTCTCAAGACCGACCTCTACTGGAACCAAATACAAGGGATTAGAAAGAACCCTTAATGATGTTTTGCACCAAGCAAACTAAGAACGGAGAACAGGATTCAAACAGAACGGGTCTCGTTTACGACTAAACCTCATTCTGTCAAAGTTCAGGCCTAATACGGCGTTAGACCAGGTATTAAAACTACGGGAGACCCTTTCAAGCTTCTACTCAGCCACGGACAAACGACGGCATGAAGCAAACGGTATGAGTGACTCCAAGCAGAAATTGGACTCACGAACAAAAATTCAAGGAACGAGAATACCCAATACGGATAAGCCCGCCTGAGAAACACACAGGGTCAAAAGTCCCAGCTATGAGATAACCAGAGCAGCCATACGAGTCTACGACAGGCAGCACGGCAAACACAACGAAAGAGGCGCCAACATGGGCCCAAGACGGTGGTTGAAATACAGATATAATCTCAAACAGTCAGATGCTCAAGCAGCTTCAATTATCTGCCTACTAGGAATAATAACGAGCGTCAGACGGCCTCTGGATACTCTCCAAGCAAAGTCTCAAAGCGCTCTCACTAGGACGACCACCATACAAACAATTCAACGAATCGTCACAGGGCCACGTAGTCGGAGACAGCCACAAAACGGAAAGAAAAGAGAACTTCGTTCCCTTGTTCTCAGGTTAAAACCCCCAGAGGCGGGACATAGATACGCTGGGCCTTTTCCGCCACAAGTCAAAAGATAAACTTATCTTTCAACCCCGCATAAACACAACGACTATCTGAATCCTTGGACAGACAGCGGCTATTGCTGTTCATAGACAATAAAGCAATTGCACAAGTGTGAAAGAAGCACAAGTCCCTCTGCCTCCAGCTATAGACCTTGCCTACTTAGAGATTTCCGACCAGAAATAAACCCAAACAGTCTACGCCTTAGTCAGTCGTCAAGAAAAGATACCACAGGCTCTACATCCGAAGGACTCAGACATAACTGAAAGTTCAAATACTGGAAGACAACAAAGCGACCCACAGGATTCAGATAGGTCCCCTATTACCCCAACACCAAAGGGAGGGCCAGTGATAACTGAACGATAAAGAAAGAAGCTGCGGAGACTAGCATAAGAGCGCTCCAAGCGGAAGTTCAGTAACGAGCCTGGGATACAAACGTATATTAATAATGATAAAAATAATAGTAAGTACCACCCTCCAGTACAGGAACCGGAAAACTCCTCTGCTAAACTCGTGGGTAAGTCATGCAAACGACATAAGTACTCTGGCGTTAGCGAGCCACTGCAAATAGTCAGAATGTTCCAATGAACACTTTTGCAGTGGTGAGTGGTAGCCCGAGTACCTCTGCAGTCTAATATTGGACTGAATTGCATGAAGTTGCTCGTTTAATAAATGAGGTCTGGAGGGTTAGGTGCCTACCTATATACTGGATGGGAGCTCTGCTGGCACAGCTGCAGTAAGTAATCCAAAAAATAAAAATCCATTTTTAAAGTACTCCTGTACCTGCACAAAGAACAAGAGTAAAACAGAGGATTATGTTCTCATAACATTAAGAACTACCTGGAAGCCTACTCTTATACTTATAGAAGAGTAAGACTTCACAATTTTGACTAAGTCAAAAAAAAAAAACTCAGAGTACCTAATTCTGTCCTTAATATGAGTGTGATCAACTCAAAATGATCCTCCTGACTGGAGAAGCCCCAGGGCATGCGAGTTGTGGTGCAAAGTCACTGCAAACGACAGAGGTACCGGTACTCTGACTACCGCTCACCACTGTAAATGTGTTCCTTGGAACATTCTGACTTATCATTAATTTGATAATGCACTTCATTTAAAACGGTTCCTTGAGAAGCTCAAAAATTAAAATAAGCAAAATTATATTATTGGAACAGGAAACAGTGCAAAAGTTATTATAAATCATTTACTAAACAGTCAGTAATATTCACTGAATATTTAAAGTTCAAATGCAAGAAAATTAGGGCTGAAGACACTTAATGAAGATACAAGATTACACAAGGTTGGGTAGGTATCCCACCCCAAAGTACCGATACGCATAAGCAATCACACACACACCCTCAATTCGCGGCTGCAAACAGCAGAACGTAGTCCAAGATTTCGGAACAGATGAAAGAAGGACACAGCAAGATGCAAAGAAAAGGTTCATGGCAACGCAAAATGGCGATAAGTCCCCGTGAGCCGGCTGCTCGAAGTACTGGAAAGAAAGCGAAAATATTCTCTTTGTGCTCACAGCTCTCAGACAGGGCAAAAACTTCCTTATAAAGGGGAAAATTTCTATGAAATTCTAGAAGCTCTCACCTTTAGCCTAATGCCACCAAGTGGTGATACCTTCTTGATGAGTGAGTGAAGTGACAAAGAATATAAGAATCAGGGGTTACGACAAGGTCGTAAATTAGAGATTTAATTGAAAGGAATAACTTCCTAGTATAATGTTGGAAGAGCAAGAATAAAGAGACTTACGGTAACTATCTCTTCAGATTTGAAGCAACTCCAATAGGATGAGCCGTAACCCCTTCTGTCAGTACAAAGGGAAGTAAATAATGATTGACGGATGGACAGAAGCTTACAAACTTACATAGATGAATAGGAAAAAGGAAGCTTTACTAGATGGGTCGCTTAATTAGCTCACGTCCTGTTTCTCTCCAGCGGGATCCCGAATGTTCGTCTCACTGGGTGACAGAGGGCTTGCTGCTAGAAGGATCAAACTTGGCGTCAGTTGCGGAACCCGCCACCTGGTGGCTGTTGTTCTAGGCACCAATCGGCGGCGGCGGCGGCTCTTCCAGCGGAAGAACGTATTATCACGAAATGACACAGGGTCTACTAGCGTAACGTTGCCCGTTATGAACACTTGGGAAACCGCTCTGCTACAATTAAAGCTGGACTTGCGCAATCATCCATAGATTTAGTCGATCGAGAAAGCGACGCTCGATGGAAAAATTGTTAAGACTAGTGACTCAACTAAGAAATCAGATGAATATAAACGAAGTTCTCAACGAACTTGCGCGGGGATGTCTACGGAGGCTCTGAGGAGCAAAAACTGAGGATAAAACCTCGGGATGACCGAAGTAAGCAGTGATTATGAGAGCATACAGCCAGCAGCGTAGCCTATAGTATAAATGCTATTCCGCGGAATAATTTTTATACCAGGTAGCTAATTGTGTAGGTTAGCTTAGCCAATAGCTAGCTAGGGTTTTAATATGTCTCTTTTGTTTCCACTTTGCTGCCTTCCAGATTCATATACCTACTGATTATAGCGTCAGACCGGGTGAATCGGACCGGTAATCTAGAAACTTTGTTGCTAATGAGACACCTGCCAGAGTTAGGAGCTACAAATACACATGCATACACTTACCTTATCTGTGCACTAGCTACTATACAGAAACTTTGAAATATGTTGGTACTTGCAGTGGCACAGTTGAAAATACGCGGTCCGAGTGCATCCCGCTAATCCGGGTGAATTGGACCGGCACAGTTGGATGATTCGGTTTTGTTGTTAGTAGTGGAAAAAGAATCAATACTGAATCCTCATATTTTCTTCGTATATTTACTTACTACCCCCTACATAGGCGACACATAACAGAGGCTCTCAGTGTCTAAACATTTTTGTGGTAGACACTCCAAAGGATCGGTCCAGTGGTAAAATAAATTCTGGGTGAATCGGACCGGACGTCGTGAAAGATTCAGTTTGGTTATTAGTATTGGAAAATGAATAAACACTGAATCTTCATATTTTCTCTGTATATAAGCCCACTACTCCCCTACATAGGCAACGTGTAACAGAACCTCTAAATGTCTGTACATTTTTTGTGGTAACTAAACCCTTTAACATACTGGTCCGATCCACCCGAAATCGTTTTTTTTCCGCCAAGTGAATCGGACCGATCATAAAAGTGCCATAGTGACCAATGTATACATGGTACCAAAAAATCCTTGGTTCCACTGTAAAGAACAATTCTTTTTACCTCTATGACCCAAGTTTCGTGAAGCTGCCACAGCTCCATGTCTGCAACGAAAGTTGAAAAAAAAGCATTCGTTTTTGAAGTGTAAAGTTGAAACGAGGTCATTTTTTTCTCAAGTTCATTTTTCGTCTACCACAAAAATGTTCGTTGCACGTTGCATATGTAGGGGAGTAATGAGCCTATGTACAGAGAAAATATAAAGATTCAGTATTTTCTCATTTTCCAATACTAGTAACTGGACCGATTCACCTGTGCAGTCCATTCGGTCCGATTCACCCGGTCAGATGCTACCTACTTTATTCTGTTCTTCCTCTTCTTTTCTGACTTGCTGTGCCCATACTCATTGATTCTGTGAAGAAACACCCTCGAGCAGGGTTCCACGTTGATCTTGGCAACTAGCCATATGTCCCTTCCTTTGCTTCTCTTAGACCAGCTTAGTACTAATTTAGTAAAGCTTAAACTATCATGTATAACCATAAATTCAGTGAAGTTATAGGGAAGATTTAAACTGAAAGTATTTCAGTGTATTGTACCATTTTGTGCTTCTCCAGCATGTGATGTAACTTATTAGAATAGAAAATATGCCAACAGTTACTTTAACCATAACTATGCCTTCAGGACATTTTTTTTTCTCATGAATGTCTACTTTGTTTATTTTTTCTACTGCCAGTCCTGTCACTGATGATTTTTATATCCCGCTAATTTCTACTTTGCTGGATTGCTGTTCCCCTTATGATTGCCTTCTTTTACTGTGCATTGATTCTACCTACTCTTGTTTTTTTTCTCTTAGGATTGCAGGTAATTTTATGTGTTGGGAATTTAAAATTATGGATAGGCCCTAGCCATAATAGTAATTTCTATCATATCACTGCTCACCAACTGATCTACCTTCCATCAAATAAATTTTTTATTGCAGGCACCTAGCAATGACACTGCATTCAATGGCTTCATCCCTCTTGGTAAGTAATTTTTCAAGTGATATTTACTTGCTTCTATTTTACTGTCCTGGCTTGTGCTGTGTGTGAGGCTGAGTGGACTGTACCTGTGTAAAATTGAATGTGGGCAATACTAAGTGTATGATTGTTAGTCTTGGATGCTATCACAGCATCCACCTCTGAATGTTGCTGGGGTCCGGCTCTCTGGAAATACTCGGTGTCCTCTCTAGAGAGCACATANTGTACCTGTGTAAAATTGAATGTGGGCAATACTAAGTGTATGATTGTTAGTCTTGGATGCTATCACAGCATCCACCTCTGAATGTTGCTGGGGTCCGGCTCTCTGGAAATACTCGGTGTCCTCTCTAGAGAGCACATATTTGAAGTGCATAGGGTAACATGTCTAGTACCCATCCTCCATGCTAGTAGCCGTCCACTTGGCTCTAAAAAACTTCTTGTGTAAAAACTAGCAGTACTAGAAAGCTGTACATAGGCTTAAACTGTAGGCTAAGTAGTGCCGTATCATCCCTGAAAATGACAGGCAAAAAATTAAACCACCACCATTTTGTTTTTTTTGCCCGTCTTTTTCAGAGATGGTGCGACACTACTTAGCATACAGTTTAAGGCTATGTACAGCTTTCTAGTCCTGCTAGTTTTCACACAAGAAATTTTTTAGTGCCAAATGGACGGCTACTACCATGGTGGACTCTGGACAGCTACTAGACGTGTTACCCAATTAAGTAGCTAGTTACCTGGTCTCAGACGTTTTGACTCTTCAGTAAAGCTAGGCTCCTGCATAATCAGTGCTTTGGTTGGTGATGACAGAACACCTAGTTCATGGATGCTTTTTTTATGCCTTCTCCGTTGAGAGCATTGTACCCTTGTCTGGGCTCAAGGTGCTGTTAGTCACCTTTGTCTCCAGGACCCACACTCACTTAGGGCTAGCTGAGCTCTGTTCTTCGCATGCCTAGAATACTCTGTTCAATTTGTTCCATAGGGGATATGTTGTTTACCTCTCTCTGTTTTACAAGATAGCTACCTAGATATGCAACAATGCAGAATAATGGTTGCATTCCTCTATCCCTTGTTTCAGATCCTCACCAATTAAATAGAAATCTTTGGGAGAAACATACGCTGCAGCGGAGGCTCATGCCTTGCAATTGGTCACTGTTTGGCCGAGAGTCTTCAGATCAATCATTATTTTATGTCCTAATATTTGTTGGCATGAAATTTATTGAATTTATTGTTGGGATCTGTGTTTGGTCATATAGACCTGTTAGAGTTGAAGTCAGCCATGACCAGCTTTTGAATGACTACCATACCTATTCTTGTCAGCTTTTGGGTGTCCTGAGATTACTTGTTCATTTTTGGTTTCTGTAATCTGTTCTTTGATGCCGGGGTTAGTAACTGTAATGATACTGTTAATGATGTATAGCACTGCCTACTGCTGATAGAAATGTAGAAGACAAAACTGCCGCCGTACTTGATATCCTTTACTATAGATAGTCTGTTGAGCAGACTTTAATAGTTTGTTCCCTTTTTCTAAATTGCCAATTGTTTCATTGTCTAATTTTATTAAAACAGGAACTGATGTAAGTACGTCGGGCCCTGACTGCCTCCGACCTAAGTTCGGGCAGACACAGACACTGTGAAAACTTTACATCCTTGCTCCTGTAATGATCCAAGAGTGTCTTTTTGCTACAAAGAAAAAGTATAGTTAACAAACTAAAAGTGCTGTAGAGTTTTCACTCACTGTGGTAGTTATCATCAGGTAGATGTAAAATTTTGACTAGAGTTAACAGGAAACTAAAATATAAAATGGCATTCAGTATGATGGCTATTTAAAACAATAACAGAGCATTCATGGAAGCGATATTACCACTATAGATACAGTTTCTGCTCTGGAGATAGTCCATTGAGTGAGTAATTGCCACTTCCATGCCTGCTCATCGTTTTCTCTCTATAAGTTGTGCTATGGACTGCAAGCTCTCTTGCTTCATATATGTATACGGTATCAGCATTGATTGATGATGTTCATTACTGCTCAATGTGTTTAATTTTTCATGTTATTTGCTCATTACTATTACGGATGTAGCTACTGTAAGCTCTATATCACTGATTTGCAGAAGAAATAGAGATCAGCTACATGCGCAGCAGTGGTCCTGGAGGTCAACATGTCAACAAAGTAAACTCCAAAGTTGATATTCGTTTTAAACTTGACAGTGCCAACTGGCTGCCTGACTCCCTCAAGCAAACTATACGTGAAAAGGTGAGAAGCTGTTTATTAATTTTGAATACCTACCTTGTATTGTACCGGACCGTATATGAGATGCAACCCAGAACTTCATTGAACTAGGCTATAATCGTAGCCTATTGTTTATAACTACAAGCTCTTTATATAACTTTTATTGTACGTTGTACAGTGCCTAGTTCTTGTTAAAATGTTCTTAGGAGAATTGCACATATAATCCGTTTTCCCAAATCATGAAATTTTAGGTAAAACTTCTTACACTTTGTAAGATGTTTCATGCGTATCCTACAGAACTTGCGATACAAATAGTTTGCTGTAAGACCTGTACTTTGTAAGGACTGCAGTCCTTTAGGGACGGGGCTGAACTGAAGGCAGCAGTGCCAAATCTATTAAGCAATGCACTTTTGGGTATACGAATATAAATATTCTTTTATCGATTGAGACAAGTTATACCACGCTCTTGAGTGAGATTTGGCAAAGTTGCTTTGCATTGTTAGCCACGCCCATCGGACTCCTTACGCTGGTTTGACTATAGTGTGCTTTCTCGCCCCAAATCTGGATAATTTTTTACTAGCGCTTGGGGAGATCAGTGAGCTTCGGGCCGCTACACTGTGTTAGTGTACGTGTCATCAGTACGGTTTCCAATGCATGATTTTTGCTGTGTTGAGGTGCGGCAGTGTCTATTATGAGGCGATGTGGCGGCGAGCAAAACCCATTGGGCCTGAGTAACACAGCGTTTGTGTGATGGCCAATTCTGCTCCACAGCCGGGTCACACACATGCTGTGCGAGCTAACCGAACCTAACATATGACGGGTTTCCGGGGGAAGAACTGCACCAAAACAATCATGTGAGACTTGTTGCCATTTCTGGTAAGAAATTGACATTTCCGATCGGAAGTGATAACAGGTTCGGCGGAAATGATGTCATTTACAAAAACAATAAGTCATCTATTATATTGCATTGCATCGTTCCGATAGTATGTTTTCATTCTTTCTGTCTTTGTACAAAAGAAGTACGTTGAATTGGGGCCTATAAAAGCCGTGTTCGCGCTCAGCTCGGTCTCTTTTCCTTCCGGCCTTCATCTTAAATGCTCTTCGAATCTTCTTCAAAATTTGCCAGAAATTCTTCAAAATTCAACTTCAAGAAAATCATTTCAATTTTCAAAGTTCGTGTTATTTCAAAATGGCGGATGTGACGTCAGGTGCTGACACCGATTCGGAATACGATTCATCAGAAGAGAAGGCAGTTCGTCCTATCCATGTATCTTCGCCCCGATCGCCGAAGCCGGGTCCGTCCGCCTTAAAGTCGCCTTCCAATGCGACGGCTGAGACGGCTATAGCCGCCGGCTAAACCAACAGACTCCTACAGTGATATTCCTATGCACCCCTTTCCAATGACCCGTCTACAACCGGCCGGCTGGACCGGTTATATGTACAGGCTCGAGCCGGCAGGCTTGTACTCCTCTCGGAGCAGTTCAGCCGGGACGGCCGGCACGTATAATCGTTGTTTTTATCAAGACAGGGTGTAATTTCAGCTGATTTGCGAGCTATTTCACTTTCAGTAAGGGAGAGGATGTAATTGAATTGCTCAGTATTTATTCGGAAAAACTTTCTGAACAAAGATTTATCCTTTAGAAGGTGTCTTTTAACCAGAATGCTTTGAAGTCCCTCTTTCTCTCAAACCATGAACAATTCATTGGGCGAAGATCTTTTTAATTTTTCACGCATTAACAGACCTTCTTTTTCTTGCTCCAAGAGGTATAGAAGAAACAAGTCCTCACGGGTATCTACCATTATTGAAACTGACGGACGTACAGCGACCACAGTCGTTGCATTGGAATCCGTATCGACGGCTACAGCCGTCCCTGCCGTCGCATTCGAAGGGCACCTTTAGCGAGTCAGAGGTCTTTCCCACCGTAGCCCGGCCCCTCTGGTCTACAACGCCGCTCGCCCTCGCCACAGCCAGTGGACCTATCGACGACAGATGCTCTCCAGGTTGGCTGAACGGTTGCAGCGACGGCCTCAGTACGCTGCTATCCATCCCGCTGTACGAAATTAGCAGTGGCGGGACCTAGACTTCATGCCACGAAAGTACGCGTGTGGCAAACCGGACTCGAGGGCTAATCATCAACAGGAGGTGCCGACTCCCTCTATCATATTCTAGGGAGAATTTTTCACAGACGGTGTGGTCGACTTTATAGTTCGCAGTCCTCAGCGTCGTCATTCTGATGGGAGTCACGCCACGCCCAGAAATGTGTCAAACCTGGTCGACCGATCCACTTATCGAAGCGCCCGTGTTCCGTGACACCACACCGAAGGATAAGTTCCACGACATCCTGGCCATGCTGCATTTCCGCGATAATGAGGCCATGCCAGCAAATGAAGTGGACAGCCTATTCAAGCTGCGCCGTGTAGCTACTGGATGACCTTACTCACCGGTGCCGGCGTGTACACACGATGAGCCATCGCGTTACAGTGGACGAAAGCGTAATGAAATTCAACGGCCGCCTGAAGTTCAGGCAGTACTGTCTGATGAAACGCGCTCGTTTCGGAAGTAAGGTATGCAAGCTTTGTGATACAGGTATGGTCGGTTGTTACACGCATGAGTTTCATGAGTGCACTGGACAAGATCACAACCCCACAGTTCCTGCATCGCAGAAAGTCGTTGAAAGCCTGATGAGACATCTGGCTGGGCAAGGTTACGCATTGCCGCCAGACCGAGACCTTTCCAACCCTGACTTTTTTCATACTCTGCACAGGAAAAATTTCAACGATGTGAGCACTGTCAGCTCTAACCGTCGGAATATGCCCAAAGATCCAGGCAAGACCAGGCTGTCTTGCATTGAACGGCTGACGCGGTGTATAGAGATGATGGCCCTGGGTTGGATGGGCAAGCGAGAGGTCGTCTGCTGGCGACGATGCACGGGACGCTCAACGCCCAACGGGCGAACATGAGGCAGACGGGGAACCGGTCATCAAGTCGGTCGCCATCACCGACTACAACCAGTGGAAGGTTGGGATGGATCTATCCCACCAACTGGCGACGTCTCACCAGGCAGCAAGGAAAGGAAGACGATCAAATAGTACAATTTGTTTTTCTACTTCGCGGATTGTACCTTAGTCAACTCGCGGCTGCTGTATCGTGTGAGTGGTGGCGCTGTGACTGGACGTCGCAGCAATTTCACGGATTTTTGGCTCGCTGTAGTACGGGAGACGTTGGCCGACTGCAAGCCACACCTGCCCCCATCAAGGCCTGCGCAGAATCCAGCATAGCCCGCTCGCCTCACAGAGAGGCATTTTCCTAACGAACATGGTCGCCGTAACTGTCATGTCTGCCGGAGCCGCGGCAGTCGTAAGACGACACGATTTTGTTACACCCAATGCAATGTATCTCTGTGCTTGCCTTGTTGAAGGAATTTTCACTCGAGTTTGGATTATGGACATTGATAAAATAAAACTTACTTGTTCAGACTGTATAGAGAAAGCAAGCCTTGTTTCCATTGTCTTCTTAGTTCACCCCTTCCCCAAAAGTTTGTCTCACTAACAGTTTATGCACAAACCGATCTTGATGACACATCGCTCTCACACTCCCCGATTTCACTCATTCAATGATTAGCTCCCGATGCGCACGGGCACGCTGGCTAGTTAAACTCCCCGGGCCTATGTGGTTAAGGTGATTGATCTTAAGTCTGTGTGCCTGCAGGTTCACATTTCTGAGCACCTGTGGAAGTATAAGGTTTTGAAGTACGGTATATGAGTGCTCCTAATGCTCTGACACGATTTAGTCCAGGCTCTAGGGGAGTCTGTGTACATTTCTATTTTACAGCTCTACCATGTATTTTCCTATTCCATATGATGGCATTAAAAAAAAGTTGGGTAAAACTTTTGCATCTGGTACCTACATTTTTGAGGGGGGCATGGGGGGAGGGTTAAAATTATCAATTATGAAGTGATTGTTCTGAAACTTGCTCAAAATATGTATTTATGAAAAGAAACTCATTTTGTTCCTACAACTTTTTTGATTTAGGCCTCAGTTTTGAAATTATGGGATATACATATATAAATATAGAGGTATTTTTTGGAAATTCAAAAAATAGAACTAAAAGGGTTTCCATGCTAGATAATAATGACAGTGTTAGAATCCTTGAAACATTTCTAACAACACTATAGAGCTGGATTCTCCATTTTCCATTTCATTACAATTGCTAACTGAAATGTAGGGAATAAACAAAGGATTTGGTTTTGAGCTGTGATAAAAAGATATTATGAGGCCAAAAATGGAAAATCCAGCCCTATGATTTTTATTTTTTTATTTTTTCAAAGATTCCAAAACTCATTTTTTCTAGTATGAAAACTCATTGAGGTCTATTCTTTTGAAATTCCAAAACATACATATTCAGTATATTTATCTATATTTCCTATTATCTAAAAACTAAGGCCTAAATCAATAAAGTTGTAGGAGCAAAATGTATTTCTTCTTCAAAAATATACATTCTGAGCAAGTTTCACACCAAAAAGTTCACAATTGATCATTTTAAGCCCCCCCATGCCCCCTTCCCTTCAAAAAATGTACCAGGTGCAAAAGTTCTACCTAACTTTTTTTTAATGGTCATTATATGGAATAGGAAAATACTGTACATAGTCGACACAGACGCCCCCCAGAGCCTACACCAAGTAGGGTTCGGCCTCGCGTGTGTACCTTACCTCGATTTATGACAGTGATTCTTGGCAAAGTTCTGTCATTGGATGACCGCATTCATCGAGGGACGGACCACAGTATCAATGATATAGCGGTCCTGATCCTGTTTTGATCCATCTACAGCATAACTGGTTTACTATTATTGCTGGAAAGCTAATCCGAAGTGGCGAATTTAATGATGAAGTTTAGAAATTCAAACAAGCTAGAGCTAACTTCCGACGGATCACTATAATATAAGAAATGTTCGCTTAAATTTACCCTCTGTTCGACTCGAGATCGAAAAGCGCTTCACTGTATTTCAATCAGTTAAAGCTTATAATCAGTTGCCGGATGAGCTAGCACAA
>LQNS02278070.1:32413901-32431587 GCA_001587735.2 Parhyale hawaiensis
TGAGAAGCCTCCTCCTCCTGTTGACCATCACACGCTTGAAGTCCTCAGACGAAGGTCAGTTTCTAGTGTCTTTGTTTTCTTACTTGGTTCTGCTTGTGTTAACTTTTGTGTTTTGGTTAGTTTTGCAGTGTAGCTAGTTCTAGGATCATTGATGGTGCTTTGCAAATGAGGTCATAGTTCCTATGTAGTAATTAGAATGCTGAAGTTAATGGTAATGTGTGTGTGAGTGTGTGCTGGGAATTGTCAAAAGCGGGCTGTCCAGTCGTTGGACGTACAAATCGTAGGTACTCCTCTCGTTTATGCTCAAGATATTTGAAAAGCGAATGAAACTTTTAAATGCTGTCAACCATTTCGATAGTTATTTGAAAAAATGCACTGGCGTAGATGTAAACTTACTTGTGTGCTTGCTTGTATTTTGTTGGCGCACTTTGCCCATAGGTACAACCCCTAGGGGTTATTCTAGTAAGCCCTATCCCTATCAGAAAAATATCTCGCTCCACGCTCCCAGAGTTTCCTGAGTGACTCTTTTACAGCGGGTGTTGTATCTGGCTACTGTTCCGGATGAGAAAGTTTGAAAGTGCAGGTAGATTTTCCATAATTCCTGTTCTGCTCCGCTAGGTGGGCCGCCGATCGAGGTGGCCGGCTTATTACGCGGGGCTCCTGCTGTCCCCCGTGTGGAGGGCCACGGAAAGGGCCATCCGCACGAGAATCTTATCTTCTGTCTTCCCTTTTATTCATCATCGTTTTAAATTCCCTTTTTTCTAGCTACCTAATACATATACAATTTTCGATGCTACAGCGAAAACTCCTAGTAGAACTACCGCTTATGACAAAACTCCTAGAAGACAAATTTTTGAGACTGTCCACAAAAACTCTTAAGAGACACAAGCTTAGATTGGTGCTTGGTGAAATTTTTAATGAAAGTATAAAATTGATATTATTAACTATGTTTATACGGCTAGAAACAAAGCTTTTTGACTTATATAGCTACTATATATTCTTTTTGTTACAGTTTTAGTAACAAAAAGTGTAGTTCATATCAAAGTCTGAACCTACTGTATTCTATCCGATGAATGAAAGAAAACTTTCCCATTGCCTAAATTAAGACACTTTTTTACATTATATAATGGATATGGAACATCGGTTCAGATTGTTGGTTTTGATGTTAGGTTTGGCAACATTTCGATATTCATGTGAATCCACTGCACTTGACGGTGAGACTGATTAAGAGAAAACGATACTAGTAACACTGAAAAACAATATGGATTTTGACAGGAAAGTACCCATTTAGGATATATGTATTCAGCGAACGTATGACGACCTGTGATCAAAGTAAGATAGTGCAAGGTGTTCTGTCCTGCCTGCACATAGGTACAGTTTATTGCAACTAGAGAGAACAAAGAGAAAATAAAATGTTATGTTTTGTTTAAAAAATTATGAAAAAATGTAAAAGAAATTTTATAAAAAAAAATTATGTATCTAATAGTGCATATAATAAGCACTCGATTGGCTTAGTTTCATAATTATGGGGCGCTGTTTGTAATGGGAACATGAAGTTATTGCAGTATCCCCTTCCTGTTCCAGAAAACGGTTGTTCTCTTAAAAGACAAAACCTCTCAGTAGACAAGCCATATCCGGAACTCAACCCTTGTCTATTAGCAGTTTTTACTGCACTTTGATAGAAATTTCTTCAAAACGTGGCGCAACTAAAATGCACAAGGCAACAACTTACTCCTTCGTTTAGAATGAAACATTTATGAAGTAAATTTTTCCGTGCTACTAATAATAAGGCATCTCTTATCATGCTCACAGTTGCTCAAGTTGCTCAATTGCATTCACCTTTATGATATAATTTAGATATTTTCTCAAATCCTTCGTCTTTCCTTCAGTGATCGTCTGAAACTCAGACGACTCCATGATACTGGATTATCCAACCGACACATAGGGAGAAGACTCAAATGTGATAAGACATCTGTTTGACTGACTATGCAAAGATATAAGAAAACTGGTAGTGTTCGAGATAGCCCAAAATGAAGCCGTCCCAGGGCAACCGCCTACAGAGAAGATTGCGTTTTAAAAATCCGAAGCATTAAAAACAGATTTGAAACTACTGTTGAAGTACAAAAGCATTGTGACCTTGTGGGGACAGTGTTCTATTTCTGCAGACAAGAAGAAGTTGAAACAATTTAGGTCGACAGGCTTCATCAGTAGACGGAAACCGATGATATCGAAGAAGAATTGAAAGTGTCGTTTTCAGTTCATGAAAGTGCATGAGGAACGGGACACGTCTTATTGGCGAAGAGTGGTATTTAGTGACGAAAACAACTTCAGTAGGCTAGTCACTAACGGTAGGCAGATTGTTCGATGAAGAAAAGGTGTATAATTTCATCTCGGGTGTACTGTTTCACACTACAAGGTGGAGGAGATTCTGTCGTTGTATGAGGAGCAATCAGCGTTTATTGTCCAGGACATGTGGCTCGTTTAAACAGCCGATTTAATGTGTCTTAATACGTGAACTTATTTGCAGAACATTTTGCTCCACGTGTTATGATGATAATTTACTTGTGAGTTCCATCTTAATGTAGGACACTGCTCTAATACATACAGCATCGACCACTGTCATCGGCCCCAAGAGCCATCGCGTTGCATGTTTAGCTTCGCCTGCTCATACGCCAGACTTGAATCCAAAAGAACATATCAAGAACCAGTTACGCAATGTAAACATAATCTCGCGTTGTGAATACAAATAAAAGAAATGTGGCGCGCCCTTTTACGTGAGTTCTGTACTGAAACTACACTTAGAACGGAAACAATAGCTTTATCCCAGAATTGACCACATCTCGACTATTTGGCTATGAATTTCAGTAAAAAATTTCACAGAAAGTTAAACTTATGATGCTTATAGGGTCTGTAAATTTTCAAAGGACTAATTGTGCTGGTTCTAGAAAAATTATGTATTTTTTTTATCAATTTCACTGGGCGGCGGTTATAGCTTTTTGACTTTGAAAAAATATATGTATATTCACAGTTTATATCACCACAGGAGCAAAAATGAATAACACAAATGAGAAAAATATGTATTAAAGAAGAAGTGACTAATCAAAAGTATACAAAAACTAAAAAAAAAGTATTTTTTTGCCAACATGACCCCCATGACGTTTAATAACGAACTTGGATTAGAGCATATCCCTTGGAGCATTGAGTCATCAGACTTTTCTACTCTGATCTGCCGGCTATATGCACATTTACGAGCAATAATATTGAGACACTCTACGTCATACGACGCAAGCACCATACGGCGCAAGCTCATCACTAGCTCCCGTGTATCTGGGCACACCCACCAATCGTCGGAATATGTCATTGTACGCAACACGCAACTTTCTGATGGCCTGTCAAGTGAATTTGGCTCAAAGTGAGCTGCCATATATTGGATAGCAATAAGTTTTTAACAGCTGAATCTTGACATTCAGAGAACATCTATTAAGCTCCGTAATATCTGATTGCCTGTCGTCCAATATCAGCGCAATCATCAAGTTTGTCATCAATGAGATGTCCCTGATACACAAAGCTGTCTACATAGGCTAACTTCACACCGCTTAGTAATGTATGCCTAATCCTGCACTGCTTGCTGCGTCGAGCTGCAAGCAACGTGCACCAGTCTTATTCGTGTTATACAGTACGCGGTTAGTGTGAGTACTATTTCGTAAGGTGGTTTAGTAATTCAAAGAGAAAATGGCGATTATTCGATTGCTATATAGTTTATTATGACCAGTAACCTAAACTTTAGTGTAATTTAGAATCTTGTTAGAATATTGTCAGTGCGGAGTTTCTTTCTGGCACATCTGAATATAGCCTTGTAGGTACTGTAAAATGAGTTTGTTACACGATATAAGCTTAAAAATGAAAAGTGTGATTTTTTACTACAAAATAATACTATTTACTATTACATAGCACGTTCATATTTAGCTAATGGCTATGTGATATTTTAAACAATTTATTCCCTTTTGTACGTTCAAAATTTTGTATCTACAGGTTATTTGCTCATTTTCATTTGGTGACACCTTCACTTATCTTGAGTCACTGTGCTAGCTGTAGGAATTGTGCACCTAACTGTTTTATCCCTGGTTCCAGGCACGAGAAGGCAACGCGGGAGCGACTAAGAGATAAAAGGAAGCGGTCTGATGTAAAGCAGTTCCGAGGATCAATGTAAATTATGTAGTTTTCGTATTATTTTCCATTGAATTTCCGTGTAGCTCTGAGATGCTGCATTACCTTCTCTGTCTCTAATACATTTGTTCATATACTATTTCTTTGCATTTCCCTGCGCCGCGGTAGCATTGGTGGCCTTCGCTACGAAGTAGGTGCACACTTTGTTGTCAAGGTGTGAAAATGTTCTCATCTCAGTCAATACACTGAAAACAGGCTCAACCTAAGTTAAAACTGTGTAGTATCCGAATGTTTTGTTGCGTCATTGTCAGCACATTTTAGTGTACGCCATAAAAATTTCTAACAATGGTAACCGTCAAATTAGTTTCCTCTGCAAGTATCACTAGGCAAGTTACGGGATCTCTTGAACTTTGTAGTGAAATTAAACTTGGAAAAAAAGCCGTGCACTTCTCCGCTACTTTTAGGACACGGCAACAATTTCGGATGCGTGAATGCGTTGAGATGCATGGTGTGTGAACTCACCTTAATACTTCTGATGTCATAAGGTTAGGCTAGCTAGATTTGTCCATCCTATGTTATGGGAACCTGAAGATAATGTTATAGGGAAAAGCGGCCCCATTGGGAATTCATTGATACCTTAATCTTAGCTAGACCTTTGGCACGTCTGTCTTATGTGCCCACTTGCCTTTTTCCATATTTTCATAAGCCTTCTGATGAGGCTTTCTCCTGTTCTTCCCCTTCCTTCATGACTTCATGTTTCCATGCGGGCTGATCCTTTTCGTGCGTGGGTACCACGTTTCTCTGAACATGCTATATGTGCATTCTTTCTTCCTCCGTGTAGATCACACTACGCTGGAAGTAGAGAAGCTTAAGCCTGGAATATAATTATCTTCACTTGCCATTATACAGGCCCTCAAGGTGTATCCGATGGGGCTAAGTAGTTTCGCCTATCCGACACTCTTAAAAGCAGTCGTAATAGCGACAGGCCTGTTTTTGTAATTTTTAGATGATTATTTAATTATGTCAATAACCTTTAGAAACTCCAGATCCACCTTAGTTAATGGCAAAGTTGTCTTGATAAACTTATGGAGGTTTTTGTAGGTTACCTTAGCCATTAGTTAGGACTTCGGGACGGCTGTCTTTCGTGCCCACTTTGCTTCCATCCCATCTTTTCATCCTACTGCTCTTTCTTCAATCTGTTCTTACTCTTCTTTCCCGATTTGCTGTTCCCATGCGCGTTGATCCTGTGTGGGAACACCCTCGTGCATGGGTTCCACGTGTCTATCGTCACACTATGTGTCCCTTGCTTCNAAAGCAGTTCCGAGGATCAATGTAAATTATGTAGTTTTCGTATTATTTTCCATTGAATTTCCGTGTAGCTCTGAGATGCTGCATTACCTTCTCTGTCTCTAATACATTTGTTCATATACTATTTCTTTGCATTTCCCTGCACCGCAGTAGCATTGGTGGCCTTCGCTACGAAGTAGGTGCACTTTGTTGTCAAGGTGTGAAAATGTTCTCATCTCAGTCAATACACTGAAAACAGGCTCAACCTAAGTTAAAACTGTGTAGTAGATAAAAGAAAACTAATGAACTCAGTGTAAACTGGTATGGCGAACATAGAATTATTTATCAGATGTTTGTTAAGAAACTCACTTTCTGAGAAGAGCTCGGCCACTTCATCTTCGAAACTGTTATTGTATGGCCTGGTTCACACGTCATTCATCTCAACGCGTTCACTTATCCGAATGTTTTGTTGCGTCATTGTCAGCACAACTTAGTGTACGCCATAAAAATTTCTAACAATGGTAACCGTCAAATTAGTTTCCTCTGCAAGTATCACTAGGCAAGTTACGGGATCTCTTGAACTTCGGAGTGAAATTAAACTTGAAAAAAAAAAGCCGTGCACTTCTCCGCTACTTTAAGGACACAGCAACAAATTCGGATGCGTGAATGCGTTGAGATGCATGATGTGTGAACTCACCTTAATACTTCTGATGTCATAAGGTTAGGTCAGCTAGGTTTGTCCATCCTATGTTATGGGAACCTGAAGATAATGTTATAGGGAGAAGCGGCCCCATTGAGAATTCATAGATACCTTAGTCTTAGCTAGACCTTTGGCACGTCTGTCTTACGTACCCACTTTGCCTTTTCCATTTTTTCATATGCCTTCTGATGAGACTTTCTCCTGTTCTTCCCCTTCCTTCATGACTTCTTGTTTCCATGCGCGTTGATCCTTTCGTGCGTGGGTATCACGTTTCTCTGAACATGCTATATGTACATTCTTTCTTCCTCCGTGTAGATCACACTGTACGCCGGAGGTAGGGAAGCTTGAGCCTGGAATATAATAATCTTCACTTGCCATTGTACAGGCCCTCAAGGTGTATCCGATGGTGCTAAGTAGTTTCGCCTATCCGACACTCTTAAAAGCAATCGTAATAGCGACAGGCCAGTTTTTGTAATTTTTAGATGATTATTTAATTATGTCAATAACCTTTAAAAACTCCAGATCTACCCTAGTTAATGGCAAAGTTGTCTTGATAAACTTATGGAACAATCGTAGACTTTCTGGGACGTTTCGGTATTTTCACTGTCAAGGGTTTTTCCGTAAACGTTGCGGAATATTTTTCTTTACGGTATGGCATTGATCGTTGCACCCCCGAATAACCCCATAACTTACCAGTATCTTAGCTATTTGGGATTTTTTCAGTGCTGGGCGCTAAAACAATTAGCTAATCGTTAAGAAGTTATCTTTTTTTTTAAGTCTAAATTTTAAGTTACTTCTGAAAATCATTGTCAAACTGATCAACTTTCGACTTTTAATCCGTCGATCCGTTTACTTTGCAAACTTCATAATAACCCGTGGTTTCTGATCGTTTATTATCTACTTTTTAACTATAAATACCAGTTTACTCAGATATCACAAATACTGTACGTTCCACTTGACCGCTTTACATTATTAGTGGCCGTAGTTCTGCTGTAGAGTCAACGACTTCACGTACCGACAAGATCATCAGCTACTAGTTAACATTTAAAATGGTTGAATTGTGACCACGGTCACTTTCTCCTTGGCTAAAAAGTTCCATCGTCTTTCAAGATCTACCAAAAGCTTTGTGGTGCAGAGACAGGCCAACTAGCCCTAGAGAAGTGTGCGGTTGCAGTCGACCACCGTCCGTCAAGAACTATGGTGCCATCTTTGGCAGGTTCCATTGCAATGACCTGTGCCCTATGACCCTCCTCACTTCTGGCGAGGATCAGCTCCCCTGAAATAGCATGCGGACGTTAAATGCTGACTAAGCACATCAAGCGCCTTATGAGCTCACCTACCTGGCTGACAGACGCAAACCGGCGACCTTCAGCGTCATTGATATCAACATTCTCTAGCCTACCGCTACTGCTGTTATTTCTGCTGTAATGGAACATGTAAACCGTCTAATTGTGTGGATAACATAAAACTCTGTAAAAAGACGAATATGGTTTTATCTGTTTATTCGTCGATATATTACTGTCACTCTTGAAGAATTTTTGTTCCGGAGCTTCATTACTTTTGAAATTGAAGTTTTCTGTTTAGAATTAAACATTTCTGGCTCAATCTTGAAGACCAGCATTGTGTAGTGTGGCTTGTAATACTTAATTCACGCAGCGAAAATTTACAGAGCTGTAATGGGGTCGATTTCTCTTCATAGGTAGCAGCCTGGCTACAATGAGAGTTCAATTAAAACCTGTTCGCTACAGACATTTAACCTTTGAACTGTACTCGGGGAAAACTAACGAACGTGAGTACTGTTGTTTGTTGCTCAAGTAATTGTACCTTCGGGTTTATAGAATAAATAACTGTTATAGCAACATAATTATTACTGACACTTCATTTTCAGTGGCATCTGTCACTCAGGAGAGCATGGTATTGGCCATAAGGTTGGGTTAGTTTGCGTTGCCCATCTATAGGGAGCAGCTCACCCTTGGGGGATCCTGTAGGTTATTTTAGCCATTAGCTAGGCCTAAGGGATGTCTGCCTTTCGTACCCACTTTTTTCCTATCGATTTATTACTTCTAGCCTACTGATCTTAATTTTGTCTGTTCTTCCTCTTCTTTCTCGACTTGCAGTTCCCATGCGCTTTGGGCCTGTGTGGAGACACCGTGTATGAGTTCTACGTGTCTGTTGACATAGTATATGTCCCTTCTTGCTACCTCTGTGGTATCGCCTTGGTTGTGGAAACGAGTCTTAAACTCTGAATAGAATAATAGTCAGCGAGATCTGTTCGTGGCTGAGCGGTCAGAGGCAAAGTACTTGGCCTGTGTGTCCAGCACTATCTGTATGCTTTCATCAGACAGTCCCACTTTATAATGGCTAAGTGGTTCAACTTGACGGCGCAGTTCAATTGGGAGATCGTCATGCACTGGTTCCAGCTAAAGATAAATGACTTCTTCGCCCCAATGGTGTAGACAGCTGCAGTCAACCACAAACTACGCGAACTTTGGCGGAAGGTACATGACAACTGCACAAACCGCCGCTTGATTGTTTTCAGCGATAGTTTAGTGCAGTGGACTTTCAATGTCACACACGCTGACGCTGCAGTCCTGAGTCTCAAACACTTACTGTACCTCCCTTGTAAGGAAGTAAGCCGGAGACCTGAAAGCCGCTAGGTCACTAGCAGTGTTTTTTCCAATCGTTGAACTTCCAAGAGAGAATGAGAAATGACTAGGTTGCTTGGAAAAAACTGCAACGCTTTCTGCGGTCTGATAACTGTGGTATTTTATCATCTTGTGCTGTCTAAAAACTATTTGATCAGATTATTTACGGACATTTTTAAACACATATAGACTTTCTTTATAATTGTCATTAATTGTTGTGTGTGTGTATATTTTTAATAACCTCACCCTGTTTTCTGTCAAATTATTTTAGAGTTACATATAAAATCCATTCATTTCGAAGCCAAAATAGAGGAAATGTGTTATCTGCTCTTGCACGGCTTCATCCTATGCTATGGGGCTAGGTTAGGTATCACTAGCATCAAACTCGCCATTCTGTGTGCGCTCGTCACAGTGCGTGCGTTCAAGTGAGCTTTCTTGCCGCGCAACAACCAACAGAAGCACTACCTAACGTAACCTAATCTGCGATACGTCGAGCAGGCACAGCACACGAGCTTGAACGCGCCCGCACATACACCGATGCCCGCACACGAACTTACAATAACATAGCAAATGGCGAGTTTGATGCCTGCGCGGCCAGGCAACCCCAGGGGGCCCGTGTAGGTTACCTCAGCCATTAGCTAGGCCTTCGGGACGTCTCTCTTTCGTGCCCACTTTGCTTCCTTCCCAATTTCATACTCCTACTTGCTCATATTTTAGTCTGTGTTTCCTCTTCTTTCCCGACTTACTGTTCCCATGCGCAATGATCCAGTGTGGGAACACCATCGTGCATGAGTTCCCCGTTTCTCTTGGCATACTATATGTCCCTTGCTTTTTCCTCTGTGATATCGCTCTGCTAGGAAACTGAGGCTTAAACTTCCTAACTATAAGTAACTTGCACGGTTCCAGGTAGAGCATCGGTGTCTTGCTTTATGAAATATAAGTTTCCTGACTCTAAGCGTCACAGCTTGCTAGGTTTAGTTGAAGTAAGTGGGAGTAGGTAGTGTTTAGTCCGTTAATTTACCTGGGAAATTGAGCTTTAATACAGTGAAGTCTTCGAGGCCTATTCTGCTCTTCGGTAATGATGCACGGCCGGGATCTGACAAGGTAACGTCAGCAGTTTATTCACTTGGTATACCCGCCATACAAGACTTTTCACCTTATCCTCCATATTTTCCCTGTCGCCATCCACAAGCTGCCATTTTTCCAACAATCTGGGTACTGTTTCAAACTATAAAACGCTCCCGTTTAATATCGATTCTGCAGTTCGATTTAAGGATTTTTGCCCTAAAATGCATTAGATTTTTGAGGCAAAAGTGCTCTCGACAACTGAGCACTTGCGGCCCTGCCCCAAAGGCGCAATACAGTATAAGCAAGGCAGCAGCTCTTCGGCGTCTTTCTTTCTTACACTACTTAGTGGGCTACAAGCAAGGTTGCGGAGTCGGATGAACAAAGTCTGACTCCGACTCTTGGATCCTGAAGTTTACCGACTCCGTAACCCTGGCTATAAATGCTCAGCTCTGGTGACTGACCCCAGTATCACCTGGAGTGTTCATTTTGTACACATCCCAGACAGTGTTATTCCTACGAGAAACCAAACGTGCTTAGCACTTAGGAGTTTACCCCAAAAATTCTTATGTTATCCAAGCTTTACTTTGCTGCAGGTGTGATTTGTCCTATAGTATTTCTACGTGGAAACCCCTTTGTAGTGAGGTAACACTGGCTGGATAAGACTGAATTAACTTTTTTGGTCGATGGCAGCTCTGCTTGGATGTTCAAGGATCACACTGTGACCACAGCTGGGCAGTATCTAGATATTATTCTAGTATCTAAATGCAGTATCTGGATACATTTAATCTGTATCTAGATACAAGTATGTAGATTCTTTTAAATAATAGCCCTATTCGATCAAAATTTAGATATTGTCAACTTGTCGCTACATATTTTGTTTATCCCAACAGATGGTAGAAAATAGAAATATAGAAAATGTACTCAATTAGAACCAATATATTAATTATTAACGCAAACTCAATGTGGTACAAACACAGTCAATTGACGATTGTTCTGAGTTATGTTCTACTTGACCCATAATTCGTACAGCTTAGTCTGAACATATGACATGCTGATATGCAGTATATTGATTAAAATATTATTTGAGTTTAAATGTTCTTGCAACAAAAGGCAAAAAATAAAATTTTGAGCAAATTTGTTCGCACGGTGCAGTAAAACACACATTGTTTTCAAAATCATGTGCAGGAGGTTGAAATGAAGGTAAATTACATAGGTACAATCATATATATTTCCACCTGCTCTTTCCAGTGCAACAATCAAAATTCTAAAAAAAAATCACTGTAACAAGAGAGTAGTGAGCAGAAGTGTCAAGATTGCGGTTGCAAAATTATTGACTCGGTTTATTATTTTTGTCTGTTCAAGGTGTGTATCTGTGTAATTCAGCTTTGAAGTCTTTTTACATATATATACTGTATTTATTGTTAGAACTTTGTTTTCATGCCAAATTTGGTATTACTCCATTTCAAATTATTGTTACCAGGAAGCAAAGCGTGGGACTGGAGGACTCAATGAGACATGAATAAAACTTGGCCGTGACCAGGAAGCAAAGAGGATGGGGGGACTCACGAGAAATTAGCATCAAAAAGTGATGTTTTCAATGGCATCACATCGACGAATCTCTGGCTGAGCAGCCTATGAGTATTTTAAGTAATTTCGCCACAAAAAATCGTCTTAAATTGCGAATTTCATCTCTTTAGCGTATAAATATATTAAGAGAACCTACACTAATTGAGCAATATGCAATTAGCTATCTATAGAAAATTACAGTGCGTGCCGGTGGAAACTTTCACAGCACTAGCGCCGAAATTTCGTCCCGTTTGGCGACCTGATTTAACTTCTTTTCTCAACTGAAGCCTTATTTACACTTCATATTCAATTCACACAGCTCGTCACAGAACATCTTTATTCCTCACCAACAAATATAAGCAGCATTACAGCCAATTCTGTACGCGAGAGAAACCACAGTAACAGCCTATTGCTCGAACTTTCTGTACTTGACGACAACATTTTACAGTACGGTATTTTGCAGCTCAAGTAGCTGGCCAGTCATGAGCGGGAGATGGAATGAGCTAAATCGACAAAATACGATGAAATGTTCAAGAAAACAACCTACGAAGGCCTGAGGTCCCACACTCAAATACTTCGACTCGTCGATGTGATGTAAATTCGCTACGTGCAGTCACGGCTAAGTTTTATTTTAGTCCTATTGAGTCCTCCCGTTGCATTCTTTGCTTGCTGGCCGTGACCGAATGTAGCTGAATGGCGTACATCGACGAGTCGAAGTACCTACCTATTTGAGTGTTAGACCTCAGGCCTTCGTAGGTTGGGTCCTTAATCCTTCCAACAAATGTAAGCAGCGATATATTTTGTGCGCGAGAGAAACCACAGTAGCAGTTATTGCTTGAACTTTCTGTACTTGACGACGACATTTTATGGTGTATTGTGTGTGGGTGCTGCTCAAGTAGCTCGCCAGTCAGGAGCAGGAAATTGAATGAATCAAGTAAAAAAATACGGCGATATGTTTCTATGTGCTCTCTGAAGAGCACTGTGAACTGAATATGATGTGTAAATAAGGCTTCAGTTCAAAAAAGAAGTTAAATCAGGTCGCCATAGCGGCCCAAATTTTGCCGCTAGCGCTGAGAAAGTTTCCACCAGCCTCCACTGCAATTTTCTGTAGATAATTGTTTATTGCTCAGTTAGTATATACTGTATTCTCTTCATTTATTTATACCCTTTAGAGATAAAATTCGCAATTTACAACGATTTTTTGTAGCAAAAAATTGTAAAAATACTCATAAGCTGCTCAGCCATAGATTCGTCGATGTGACGCCATTGATGACTTCACTTTTTGATGCTGGTTTCTCATGAGTCTTCTTGTAACATTGTTTGCTTCCTGATTGTTACAGTATTAAATTCTTGATCAAAAGCAGAAAACTATTTGAACATGTAAACAAAGTTTTGATCGTAAATAATTAAACTCCTTTGCCTAGGGATCACTAATTCCCAAAGGTGAAAGGTGAGAGAGACGAAAAATACTGGCTGTGATAATTTATTAAGAAATCTATATTTTACTCATGTAATGAGTTTTCCAGTAGCTAATCAAAATTATCAGACCACGTACAGGCATCGTAGGTAAGCTTTCGACAAGGACGTTGAGGCGAGCAAAGTTTGAACTTAGTAATGAGTACTGCATCCATTCATGTCGATAACCTCAAAAATTCTTTGTGGCATACTAAAAGTAAGGGTTCCCACGAGGGTTGGAGGAATGTCCGAGCTCCTATAGATGGTATCACGAAATTCATTTACTATCACAAATTGTTTACCATTTCCGTAAACATCTCTGGCCATCCATCCCCTGAGATTTTCTGTTGGGTTTAATTGGGTCTGGCGAACACGGTGGATCGTGTAAAACAAAGACCTCATTTTCTTGAAAGAAGGTCATAGTCTGGCGGACAGTGTGGACTGCTGCTTCCTCCTGCAGGAAACACCAATGGCATTCACCTCCCATAAACGAGGACCCTCCGCCGACAAAGATGATCTTTGTAACATGCCGATATAACCAGCTGCTGTTTAACGACCCTGCCACTCCTGATGCTGGAGGAAAAGGCACACCACACCATAACGGAGCATCCGCCGCTGTGACGCTTGGAAAACATTCCGGGAGGCATCTGTTTGTCGTGCCAGTACCATTGGAAGCCATCATGGCCACCCAGACTAAACTTTTTTTCAGCGGAAAATGAAATTTTAGACCCTTTTTTAACGTCCCATGCTCTGCGCTCTCAAGTGAACTGTAAACGGGCCACTTTGCGTCGCTGAAACAACCGAGTACCTCTCTGACGCTTTTTGTATTTCATGCCCTCTTGTGATATGTATCGTCTGATGGTTATTGAACTGCGGTCTGCTTCTGAGAGTGCCTCGAAATGCCTGGAAGACCGTCCTCTGTCTTGAGAAACGACCTGTTTAATTCTCCTACTCAATGCAGTTAAAATTTTGGTCGGTCTACGGCTAGACTTTGCTGTTCCATAACTCTCAAGGTCCGTTATGAGTTTGCAAGCCACAGTTTTATTGCTGTCAATCTCAGATGCAATTGCACGCTACGACAAACCTTGTTTATGCAATTCAACCACATTCTAATTGGGAGATTTTGCTTGTTTTGGGCGTATAATAACACCTTCACGATATCAGTGCAAGCCTGTAACTGATCCGAAAGTCGAAACGTCGGAAATTACCCTAGAACTAATTTCAACTAAACATTTACTACCCTGGTCCTATAATTTTGATCAACTGATAGACACATTATGTATATGACAAAAATGCACATTTCTTAATATATAGTAACAACATGTTTTTTTTTTTTCATTTTTCTTGCCGTTTACCTTTAGAAATTACTGATCCCTAGTCGAAGGAGTCCATTTATTTATTTATCGCTAAAACGTTATTTTTTTAAACTTTCAAGCGGTTTTAAACTTTTAATCAGGCGTTTCTTTTCACAGAAGAGCTTATGGTGATGATAAAGGCTAAAGAACACCGTGAAGACTTCAGGAAACGTGTTCTAGCTCGTATTGTTAAGGGAGAAAGCTTTGATAAGATTTCCAAAAGCTGAAACATTGCAATGTCAACTGTTTGAGCTATTCTAGAAGAGAATGCTCAACATGGTCTTGTCGAAAAGAAGATAGGATGTGGAAGAAAAAGGGTTTTGTCCGAGAGAGGGTGCAGAGCGAGAGATTGCTATATATTCTACCAAAACCCAAGGGCAACTGCAAAGGACATTGTCGATGCTAAGTGTGACCATAGAGCTAATGTATCTCGACACACATTTGGAAGAGCATTGAAGAGTGCTGGATTGAAGGCTTGTCGTCCAAGAAAGACCCCATTTCTCAAGCCTGCAGATCTTGACGCAAAGAAGGGAGTTTACAAAACGCCTGCCATTGACAAAAATATTGCCTTCTGGAAGCAAGTTTTATGGTTGAACGGAACAAAAACCGAGCTCTTTGGACATAGGTACGTGTTTTGAATGTTTACATAAAATCTGTCAAAGCCTTTTTGCCCAAGAACACTGTATACACAGTGAAGCACGCTGGCGACGGTTTGATGAATTGGGGATGGTTTGCTGCTACTGGACCATGATGCCTTGCGAAGGTCAACGGTATTATGAAAAAAAGATTATGTAGAAATTTTGAATGATAACTTGAAAGAATCAGCAAAGGAACTGTCACTCGGTCGATGTTGGTGCTCTATGCAGGACAACGACCAGAAACACTCAGCTAATTTGACTAGGGATTGGCTGGAGAACAATGATATTGATGTTTTGGAGTGGCCTTCCCAGAGCCCAGACCTAAATCCAATGCAAAACCTGTGGAAAATATTAAATTTTAGAGTCGTGGAGAAAAAAAAAACTAAGAACATCACTTAGGTAAAGGAAATTTGTATGGTAGAGTTAAGTAACATTTCTGCTGGAGAGTGCTTCAAGTTGAAAACTTCTTTAATACTTAAATTTTGGGGAATGCGATTGATGCATCGGAAACTAGAGCACTCTGAGAGTGCATACCTCTGCCAAGGAAGGCAGCGGTTACGAAAAATTCAAATCGGCTCTGAAACCATGATTTTTTTATATCAACACCAAAATCTGATCACTTGTGCCTTTCGACAATGTTGACGTTGTCCATCATTTTCTTGGAGATCCGTTCATAACTTTTTGAGGTATGCTACTAACAAACATAAGTCAAACACACAAACGGACAAACCGATCATAACCAAAATAGAATCAAATATGTCTTTTAACATGACTAACAATTCCTGAAAATTTCATAAAGATCCATCCATTATTTTTTTGAGTTATTGCGCTAAAAGACATTGAATCCAACACAGCAACAAACGAATGAGCAAACAGATCATCACAAGACTTTGATCATTTACTCTCTGTAATAAACCCAACAGCTCAATTAAATTTCATGAAAATCTGACCATTTTTGAGTTATGGCACCAACAAAAAATAGGTAGAAAACAAACAGACGGATGTACAGATCTTCACCTAAAGTTAATCATCTGTTTCTCCTAACGTACCAAACAATCCATGTGAATTTTGTCAAAATCGGTCCATAACTTCTTGAGTTATCTTGACGACAGACGGAGAACAGACGGAGCAAAAACAACCTCCTTGGTGGATGTAATAACAGGTGGAAATACATAGCATTGTAAGTGCCGTCGTTGACTTTCATTCCAACCTCCCGGTCATCCTAAACACCGAAATATACTAATTTTCACCGAAAATATATTTATTTTTCACATTCTCACGCTAAACGAGGCCTATTGCTCATAGGGTTTTAATTTTTTATTAAAAAATGAAAAATCTATAATTTTTTTATTGATTTTTTATTGATATTTTTGTAATGTGAAATTATACACTAATTCCTCATAGTTCTTCTCCAGTGTGCTGAAGATAATACGGATCACCTGTACAATTGTCACCCCTGAAGCACAGTTGTGACAGTTGTACAGGTGATGAATATTGGGGTGACAATTGTACAGGTAAGGAATATTGGGGTGACTATTGTACAGGTCAGGAATATTGGGGTGACAATTGTACAGGTGGGAAGACTGGTGTGACAGTGGCTCTGATCTACATAATTACTAATTACCCTAACCTAAACTAGCCTTACCTAACCTAGCTTAGCTTTACCTAATCTAGCTTAGCCTTACATAACCTAGCATAGCATTACCTAACCTAAACTAACCTAACCTCGCTTAGCCTTACCTAACTTGGCTTAGCCTTGCCCTTGCCTAACCTAACATTACCTTACCTAATCTAACCTAGCCTAAGCTACCCTACCAAGACCTAACCTTACCTAACCAAACATAACTTAACCAAGCCTCACCTAACCTTACCTAGCTTTAACTAACCTAGTCTAGCCTTAACTAGCCTAATCCCGCCTTGCATGACCTAACCTAGCCTTATATAACCTTCCCGTCACCTAACCCAAAATTACCTTGCCTAGCATTACCTAACCTGACCTAATCTAACCTAACCTCACCTAAACTTACCTAACCTAAGATATTTGGAGGCCAATTGTACAAGTGGATACACTGGGATGACAATTGTACAGGTGGGACATGTTGGGGTGACAATTGTCCATGTGGGATTTTTTGGGGTGACTATTGAACAGGTTTGATTTTTTGGGGTGACAATTGTACCGGTGGGATCTTTGGGTGACAGTTTTACAGTAGATCCGATAATACTTACAACACACACAACACAAGTGTTTTCCTGCTTTCCTCATGCTTAGAGATTTTAACACACTGTGAGAGATCACAAACTAAGACAACTCAAAAATCAAGTAGCTACAAATTCCAGTGTAGTAAATGGTGGAGTGGAGCTATAAGCTATGCAGTTTTTGAGAAAACAATGGTGAAATAACTTTAAGCTTGGAGATAACTCAGTAAAATATACTAGCAGGTAGGTAAAAGATTTTTTCAGTTGTCTAACCAAATTTTTCGGAGAGTGGGGAACAAGTTCAAGTTGCTTGATTGGGTAAACTATGCAAAAAGAAAGTAAACCTAATTAACCCTTTACCTGGCGGCTAAAACATGATGTAGGAATAGCATTACAGAAGTGACAGTATAGGGTCTCTTTCATGGTAAAGGGTTGAAGAAATTTATAGCGTCTCACTGTATAGCTGTGAAGATAACACTGCTAATGACTAATGATCTATAATATTAATAGCGTTGTTCCTTCGTTCCTTCCTTCGTGTGTTACGCCTGAATTCAATGTTCAGCTCGCATTTGGCCTTACATGCGAAATCCGGTATCTGTGCTACAGCTA
>LQNS02278070.1:32432610-32455154 GCA_001587735.2 Parhyale hawaiensis
CATAATGTATCACACATCGAGTCTCTGTGTTGAAGAACAAGTGTGGTGTCTCCATGCTAAAATATGAAAGTTTCACGAGTCTGTCTGAAAGGCCTTGCAAAGCCGTGAAAGTTTCACGGGTCCAGCTAGTACATAATTAAAACTTTTATGTATGTAGATATAACTAGGTATTTTCTAAACTGAAGCTGTTAGGAACACAGTCTGCAAATGGCAGAGGCGTCAGTATAAGGGGTAGTAAGCTCATTTATTCATGGAATTGGCCCAAAATTTGGCGCGCATTACATACTAGCTACTGAGTAGAGTAACTAGTAGCTATCTATTGTGTTACCCTATCTCATAAAGTAACCGAGCTTATTACAGAATTTTAAGTCTTTTAATATGGTCTCTGTTGATGATATTTTTATTCAATTTGTTTTTCTAATGGCCGCGCATGTGACGCTTTTGATCACATGTGTCATCACGTATTTTAACCAAGTCTGCAAGTAACCGAATTCACGTATGAAAACGTAATTTGAGAAAAAATAAGAAACTATGAATAAATGTTCAAAAATGTAGGTAGAATGCATTCTAGTTAAATGAAGTGAAACTTAGAAGTGGATAAGTAAGCTTTGAAGTGTTTTTAAGCGATTATCACATCGATCTGTAGTGCCTCAGTTAAAAAGAATATATACATGCATTCGCTGCCAGCAACCATCGACGATTCAAATGGGTTCCCCATTTCTTTCGGCATACTTTATGTCCCTTGCTCTTTCCTCTGTGGTATCGTTCTGCTCGGAAACGGAGGCTTAAACTTTCTGACTATAACGTAACATCGACGATTCAAAGAGCTTTGGTTTATCACGCTCGCATAATCACCGCTCGTTTGGGTGCTCGCTCGAAAGGTCCAGGTAGGGACCCTTACCAACATCAATCTGCCTGGTAAGACTTCAATTAAAACCTTAACTTATCATTTTCAACTTATAGGTGTGAATATACCTCTTAGATGTGTGAATGTGGTGGGGTGGGGGTTATTATTTATTTGGATTATAGCTTATGCTCGGCCGTTGCTAAGCAGTTTCCCTTTTGCTTCCGAGTCGGTCGATTTCAGATATTTCAACCGATTTCGCTGTTTAGGGTGACCCGATTTCGGTCGATTTTGGTGTTTAGTCTGACCCCCAAACCTCTTACAGATATTTTTTTAGAAAAATATGTTTTTTATGGCACCATACCAATAAATACGCTGATGATTGCATATCTATGGACTATAAAATTTTATTAAGATCCTCATTACTAGCTAAGTTATCTTATAACCAGACAAACGTGATCAATTAGAAATTACGTTGCCTCTTTGTCAAAGCTGAATTTATAAAGGTCATTTATATAAAACAGTATATTGAAGAACCCGAATCATATCCACCTAAATCACATGATTCGAATCCATATACAGCTCTAAAACTAATGAATGTGGTTGTAAATAGAAAAATATCCAGCATTGTATCTAGATACATTTAAAAAATTTATCTAGTATCTGTATCTAGATACATTTTACGGGTGTATCTAGTATCTTGTGTCTAGATACATTTTTGAGTATCTATGCCCAGCTCTTACTGTGACCAACTAAAATATTCACATAGTTCTTTTTTATTATTATTTCATGGTTTTCCGTAATATCTGTCAATATTTTCTGAGCAACGAAGTACCTATGTATTTATTTTCTGCAGCACACCCATCTTTAAGGTCGCCATGATGAAACAAACATCGTCTTTGAAATTTTACTATAAAAAAATCATACTAGACTACAGTGATTCTGAGTCAGTTACCAGTGACACAAGTTAGCAACAAACATGCAGTTAAAACTAAGAAAGGTGAGGTGTATGAAACAAAAGATATCATAACTTTCAATGAATATAGTACAACTTGAAGTGATCTCCTTCGGTCACTGACGTGTAATTTCCTCACATCATAGGTGTATGTATTGTGCGGGTTGATGTTGCTACATCCCTATAATGATCTAAGCGAAGTTATAGATGCCGTGAAAGGAATGATAGCATGGCAGTGTTGATGTCTACAGTCGTAATGGACTAGTTGCTGCCCTGCCACCCTGTTATTATTTTGGATGCCAAACCTCAGGGTGCCGTGCCATTTGTTGTCCTGGGCATAATAGCTACGCGAGATTGAAAAAAATTTGCTTTTCTTTATTTCTTCGTGCTAAGGCGCACTATATTGCGCCTTTTGCTGAACCGTAGTTGATGTTTATTGTGTTGTGGCTCGTTGTTGTTTAATTGCGCCACAGCCTCGCAATTTTGTCTGTGCTTTTCCTCTAGCTTTTTTGCAATGCAGGCTGTTAAATATTCCCCACTTCTTCGTTAGTTGCTGCGTTTATGTCATGCTCAAATATCTGAACTAATTCGCTCTCTACCGTCCTGATTTTCTCGTTTCTGTCACGCAGCTTCTCTCGTTTCCGATCATTACTTTCGTTAATGCATGCTTAGATAAGTGTCCGTTTTGCACCGCCTAATTTTTAGGATCGATTAATTATTATTTATTCTACCCCTGTCACAATGTTTTTCCTGCTGCTTCCGCTGGCGTTGATGCAACGTCTTATGGAATGCCATCTGGCGAGCGTGGCCGTATCTGGAAAAGAGAGAGACAAAATAACTTGGTGCAGCAAAAAATATGTTTATATTTTCTCTAATGGATGCAAGCAGTACCTACAAATTAGGGGCGCAGCACCCTGAGCTAGTCATTCTTAAAGCCAAAAGGGGGGTCAAATTTACAGTATTACTGACTAGGTTTGAGACTTTGGTCATTTTCAGAGTAAATTGTTAGCGACCAACGCATGAAACTCGATACATTATGGCGAATCCAACACTAATGATTGAAGTTCCAGATATTTTAAAGTTGTTGTGATTAGATTATTTTCTTCGCCGATAACTGGTCTACGCCCTTCGGTTATTACCCAGAAATGATTGTAGGCTCTTTTCTATAGCGGATGTGCCGCTCTCATGTCACCCCGATACCCAGAAAAGTCGGCAGCAGACTCGTGGCTGCGATGGAATAACCGACGTGCGTGCTGCGTGTCCGCTCTTCAGGTTGTGCGTGCGTTTGTTGATTATATATTGATCATAATCAGCGATTGTGTCTTAAATAAAAAAAAATATAGCCTTTTACCAAGGATGGACTATGGTGCAAAATAAACGTTAGCTGGTCTATAGCGAATGTGTCAGAAGCAGCGATTGTGCCGAATGTAGAAGAGTTAGATTATTGCAACCGTTGCGTCGCCTTCATAAGAGTTAATTTACTTAAAAAGTAAATAGAATACGTTCATCCTCTCTACTGGATGCTGTGCCCTATGGCAGAAGCGGTAATTGGGTTGGGTGTAGGAGCGTTAGATTTTCGATAAAAGCAGCGATTGTATCGTTTTCATTAAAGTACGATATTGACAGAAGCAGCGATTGGGTCGGGTGTAGAAGAAAGAGTTGGATTATTGTTAGACGAGAGCGTGCGTGCAGCAGAGAGCAGCAGCGGCAGCTGGGCCGGAGCTATATCTGTCCTGCCGCGCTTGGCACTTGATACCCCGCGCCGTGCCAAGCTTTCCCTTCGCGCCGACATCGCCATATGATTTTTCTTCCTTACTTTATACAAGGGCTGTAGTTCTGCCGCTGCCGACCGTTACGGAATGCAGACTTTGTACTTCGTTAGATTTACTTTTTCTGGCGCTATGTATGGTCTAGTCATGAAACTGTAGCTATTGGGTGGAGAATTTAACCCTATCATGACGCGATGCTGAGGCAGTACAGATTATGCGTGGGTTATAGTTACATTGCTTCTTGCTAGACTGTATTAATGAACTTAACACATGTTCCGTATAAGCGCAGCGTGATGACATGCATTGCAGGGAGTTTTCATTACATGCCATATGGGTCGATTAGTTAAAATGATATATATTTATCAAGGACAGGATATAAATAGAGTTTATTGAATTACGCCTGAATTATTGTAGTACTACAGAAAGAAACAGGATCGGTTTGAGGAAGTACGACCACAATGATATTTAATGTTGGCAATTTAATATCTGAAGAGTAATAAAAATCGTTGACAATATTCAATAGCTAAATATAATAGACTCTAAAAAATTCGGTTAACGAAAACGTTTTCTGTGAATATACTTCAAAAGAAAATAATTAGGTTAATTAAATCAACTTTTTACTGTAGTACCTGCATAACACGGTATATGCTATGCCTTCCAGAACGTAAATAATTTAGTTTCCAGAATGTGTGCGCTAACGCGTTCACGTTCATATGTATCGAAAACTTGCAGCTAGATACATAATCATACCATCGCGTTGTCTACTGCGTGTTCGTATTATAGGACAGTAGAGTTGAATAATGAGAAAAACCTCAATATGTCATGGCACAGTCCACGAATTTCGAGTTGAATTTGAAATCAGTTGATAATCATATTTACTACGGAATATCGCGTTCCCAAACCTAACTTACGGTCGTGACAATAGTGAACTAGAGAAATGGTAACTCGTCTAGATGTGAGAGCTTGCGCTATATAAAGTGCAAAGTCCACCGAGCTATTTACTATCTACATTTTTGCGCTTCGTAGTGCTTTCTGGCCTAGGGTATAATGACCTCTTGCCCAGGCTATAATGATCTCTGGCACAGGGTATAATGACCTCTCCAGTCTATAATGATTCTGGCCTAGGGTATAATGACCTCTGGCCCAGGCTATAATGACCTCTGGCCCAGGCTATAATGACCTCTAGCCCAGGGTATAATGACCTATGGTCCGGAATCTAATGATCTCTGGCCCAGGGTATAATGACCTATGGTCCGGAATCTAATGATCTCTGGCTCGTGGTAGAATGCCTTCTGGCCCAATGTAAATAGTATAGTGCTCTCTGGCCCATGGTGTAATGACCACTGGTCTAGAATGTAACGACCTCTAGCTCATGGTATCTGGACACCAGTCAATGTTCAATTATATCTAGTGCTGGGCACTAAAGCGTTAATCTGTTAATCCTCAGTAAACAAAGTTAGCATATTATTGAAAAGTTAACTGTTAAGTTACTTTTGAACACCATTGACGGACTGATTAACTTCCGATACCTTGGCAATTGTTCCGTCAACCACCTTTATTTCATAACAACCAATGAACATTTAAAAATTCAATTATAAACACCGGTTTATAGAGACGTCAAAAATATGTTCCACTGACAGTGTTTCTTCATTGCTCATGCCTGCAGTTCTGCTCTAGCGATTGCAGTTCTCCTCGAGCTTCAATATCAAATATTCAGGCGGGCATACATACGCTAATCAAAAGCTGAGGAAACGCTCGTAAGAGCGCGTAGTATATTGTGCAATATTTGACCTCTCTATCCACATGTGGGAATGGTCCCATTATCAGAAAACTTTGAGCTGCATTCAAAATGACCACAGTGTCATGATTGATACCTGGTGTTCTAGGTGGGGGATGAGGCTAAATGCGGTCAAGACTGAGACCATGCTCGTATCTAGGTCATGTACAGTGAGTCCTCCTTTCCCCGCACTTATACTGGATGGTGTGTCACTTCCTGTGGTTAATGACTTGGTAATCTTGGTGTCAATTTTGATCCAAAGTTGACGTTTGAGCCGGACATTCGTTCGGTTGCCTCACTAGCATCGCAGAAAATTGGTCTTTTGAGACGTGCTTGGAGGGTGTTTGGCTCGGTAACTGCTTTAATTGTTACGTTCTCCCTCTTTTGGAATACTGCTCTGTAGTCTGGGGTTGTGCTGCCGGTTGTCATCAGTGTTTGCTTGACAAAGTGGTTCGTCGATGTGCGTTCATGCTGGATGGTGTTGTGCCTTGTGATCTGGCGCATCGTCGCAGAGTTAGTGAGGTCTGCTTTCTGTATAAAATATATAATTGCATCCCTCGGGGGGCATAGGATGGGCCATAGGGTTAGGTTAGTTTAGGTTCGTAAATCCTATGCTATGGGGCCAGTCAACCCCAGGGGACTCGTGTAGGTTACCTCAGCCATGAGCTAGGCCTTCGGGACGTCTCTCTTTCGTGCCCACTTAGCTTCCTTCCCGATTTCATACTCCTACTTGCTCATGTTTTATTCTGTTCTTCCTCTTCTTTCCTAACTTGCTGTTCCCATGCGCGTTGATCCTGTGTGGGAACACCTTCGTGCATGGGTTCCCCGTTTCTCTTGGCATACTGTATGTCCCTTGCTCTTTCCTCCGTGATATCGTTCTGCTCGGAAACGGAGGCTTAAACTTCCTAACTTTAACTGTATAATTGCCCCAGTCATCCACTGTCTGATTTTCATCCTTTGCCATTTGTTCGGGTGAGGTGTACTCGGCGTACTTGTGCTCTTCATGAGTTTGCCTTGGAACCGGTACGATGCCATACGGGCCAGTATTCTCGTCTTTTTTCCCGTCATGTGTGGATGTTTGAAATGGTCTTGATGGCTCTGTCTTTGCTGGTGCGGGTATTGGCAGCTTTAAACGATCTGTACACAGAGCTATTCTGTGATCGCAGATCTTTTCTTTCTTTTTTTCTTCACTCGCTAGGCTGGTTGCGTGGGGGTTTGTCAACCTCATGGAGTTTTTCTGTTCCCACGTCGCCAGTCTAGTGTAATTAAATAATAATAATAATAATGACAGTTTCACCGGTAAAAAAAAAAGTATAACAAGCAGAATAATCTAAATGTTACCCATTCCCTTTGCTACATACGGTTAATCGAAGTCTATGATGAAATATCTCAAAACTAACCAGCTGTCGTGACTGGGCGTGCGAACAGAGAGCGTAGATGGCGCCACGAGCGGTTTGTTAACAAAATTATGTACATACAGCTAACTAGCGAATCGTGCGCATAAATGGAGTATGCTTCATCCCTTTACGTAACAGTGTGAGTTTGCACGATTTTAAACGTAAATTCTGCCGTGAAAACTCTCAAACTCGTTCTACTGACTAGCGTGCGACACCTTGAAAAAGAGTTCAACTGTGACCGTAGTCACATTCTCCAAGCTGTACTATCGTCTTTCTAGAACTGCCAAAAGTTGAGAGATGCTAATTCTACTTAAACTATCGCCAAGTCCAGATAACAATTAAACACCATCATAATGACCAACGTGTTTTTATCTATTAATTTGTCTGCCTTTTTTCTGGCTTGCTGGAAGAACTGTTGTTCCGTAGCTACATTGCTTCTTCGAAAATCGAAATATTTGATTGGAGTGGCAAAAGTAATTCGTATGGCCACTCAAAAGGTAGGTATTTTAAATACGGCTGGCGCACGTATACTTGACGATAGCTGCTGACCAAGTTGAAGCTTGCTATTCATGCCCATGTTAACGGAAGAGCGCGCGAGAAAATCGCTACCATCAGCATTTTCAATGAGTACGGTCTTCGCCGTTATTCTGGACGGAGGGCTACACTAGGTTCATTAATAACAAACGTCAATCTTCGATTTGGCCAGCGTATCAGAGATACAAAGAGGCTGGCCATGACTACGGCCTATGCAAATAGGTACTTAATTCAAATGCGACTGATGAGTGATGAATGAAATTGATGGAGCACCTATGCAAGCAGATATATACACAATGAATTTATCATTGTGTGCAAAGCCTGACAATTTAGCGTTTAGTGTTAAGTCACTACTTATTTGAATCTATTGGACGAAATCATGAGAAAAACTTGAATTATGTTCACCATCGTATCTCCATTTTTTATTTCGGACTCGTTATAAATAGTTGTAGTTCCTAATTTTGAAGTCAGTTTTTACTAGGCTACTGATATGAAAACGTCTTATTTACAATGGAACACATACAATTTCGTAAGCAAGAAAGGAGCCTTCAACTATTGAATAATGCAAGCAGATGTACCCGTCCTCGTCCTGCAATGATGTTGTAGCTTCGATACTACATGCCGATGGCCCGTAAGAAGAAGTATACAGGCGCGGAGAAAGTCGTATCCAGGATACGAGTGTGTACGGAGGCGGGGTACATGGTGCGGCTGCAGCTGGAGCTCCAACCGGTCGCGTTCGACGAAAGGGAAATTTTTGCGGTATGGAAAAACTGGTTGCAGGGTATTGTAGTGCATTCCTGTAAAATAACAGGCATAGCGAGTGTATTTTTCCAGCAACTGTGGTATCGCCACGAGCGTAACTACGCCGCGTCGCTGGGAATGGTGATCTTGTCACTATTGCCACCAGCGATAATATTAATACGACCAATATAGGTTACGCTGATACTATCAACAGTAGCAATAGTTGCTACTAACTGGAAGCTGTGGAGGTTTCACAGAACATATGCTTTGTTCTTCAATGATATTCAGACACGTACCAAGCATACGAAGTGTGAAACTATTGCATGTTGTAAGGCAGACAGCAATTCGTCTACCTATATAGTAGCGGCTTAATTTATCCTTTACTCGTGTTCTTTCTAAAAGTGTTCATATCAAGGCTACCCTAATTTTCACCCTTCTAATATTGAAAGCGTAATGGTCGTACTAAGGCAGAATTGAAGGTATAGGGAGGAACAAGTAGAACTATAATAGTTCTGGGTCTTTTGAATTGATAATCCGCGATTGTGTAATTTTTTATTAAGTTGAATAAAATCCAAATTTTAAATTTAAAATAAATTTTTCATTTTTACCGCCTTCTTCGCGAGAAACTAACTACCGAAAGCAACTAATCCTAAGAGCTTGACTTAACCCTGGAACGTGGTCGTACAAATTTCTTCAAATTATTTCCGTGGTGTAAATGTAACATAGACTGGGGGTATATTATATCACAATGACCGTGTTCCAAGGTTAGCGCAACAGCACCACCAGAAGTTCAACTAGAAAACACCATTTTAGGTTGCGCGTATATAGGCTCGACTGTAGTCACCCCATGTTGGTTGGCAAACTTCCGCTATCTGCTAGGCCACATGCATCTCAGTATCGGGAAGTGTAACGGATGATATATGGACTGTAAATCACGGTGGAGAAGAGTACAGTACTGTGAGATGTCTTCTATGGCAGTGGCACATACGTGAGCATAGGTTAGTGTTAGCATAAAGGCTATAGACTAATAATTAGAGAGACAATAAGTAATGTAGTGTTTTCTGTATATTTTAACTTTTCCCTCTATTTTCCAATCAATACTTTTGTCTTTGGTACTCAGTTATTACTTCATTGGTGGAAGGTAAATACCCTCAGAAGCTGAGACTAAATAGGCATCGCTTACTTCTTCGAAGAAATACTCTGCTAGCCATTACCAATCACAGAAACGCGAAATTTTAATTTGACCTTCAACGAGAATTCCTCGATCGCGGACCGTCTATTTTATTAATTACTATGAACCATGAGCTTGCCTGCACGAGCGTATTCGTACATGTCAACGGTGATACCGTAAATGCCACTTGAGTGCGTCATGTACAGTATATCAATTTTTTAGGTAGAATGTTGAATTTTTTGGGGAAGCCATCTGAAGAGTAAAAATAAAAGACGACGGGGGTTTTCTGGAAGTACTAATTTTTGGCCGACATTTAATGTCTGGTGCTGCTGAGATAAATTGGCACCGAGGGGAATTAAATTCCTCGTTGTCATTTTTGACAGCGCGGGGACTCTAGTAATGATAATATTAGTGATGAAATATTTCATGAAGATGCCATGCATTAGAAAATACAGCACACAGAGGTTTATTTTTACTTAAGCTTTATACTTACAAAGTAACACAAAGGTATGCCATGAAGTTTATCGTAATGGTCACAGATCGTATCTGGCCCACAACTGTGACGAGTAGCGTGATGCTCCTCAAAAAAAGGTGCAATATTAACTAACACTCAATACCCTACCAATAATCAAGGCCACCGCAGAAGCTAAAACGGTAGTTAATTACGCTTGAGCACAGCGCCACGCTCGCCTTCAATTTTGTTAAGGTATTGATTTAATTATTTTTAGCCCTTGACTGTGTTAAGCTAAGTGCGAAAAAACTGTTCCCAGTTCGTTAACAAAATCCGATCAGTTTTTTTTCGTGAATTGAACAGAGAATTCAACAAATCTGAGAGTTGGAGAGAAATATTTAAAGAAAATTCTATAAACACTGGCAATGACTCTTTATATGAAAGGCGGTCAGTCTATGTTCTCTTTCGTTATGCTGACGGCTGCTTCTATAGATGCTATTGTCAGGAATTAATGAGGGCGTTTTTACTATTCTGACGTCATCATCTCCCGTAGTCAGAAGTTAGTGCCAATATGCCTTCATAGCCAGTCAGAAGTATTTTATCTTAAAGAGGTAAAAATCAAATTTGCGAGAATCGAAATGCGGCAAGCAAACGGTTGATGAACTTGGATGTTTAATGCGTGTATCTAGGTTCATGTACGCAGGAAGCTGAGAGTGTAATGGGAGGACTTTCCAGGACTAAAATAAAACTTCGTGATTCCATGCTGGTGAATGGCGTCATGAAGACCAATCGAAGTATTTGAGGGTGAGACCTGAGACTCAAACCTTCCTTACGTGTCGGTCTTGCTTACGCTGTAGCCACAACTTCAAGCACGAGAAGTCCAGGCCGCTCACAGTCCTTCTTAAACCTTGTCCCTGGACTTGTAGTTCCTGTTCTCTTTTGGCAATGTCCTTCTTCTTCTTCTTCTTCTTGATTTCAGTTTCCAGCAGCTGCTTTTGCCATCCGTTTACCATGTGAGCATTTTCTAAGGTTCTCCGGAAAAGCTTGAATTTTAGAAATTTTGGGATAGTCTCGTAGTGGGAGCAAGCATTCAAAAATTCCAAATCACTTAGTTGAGCACTTAATCCTAACCAGAAATATAAGTAATGTTATATTCTGGACGCATGAGACACTATATGAAAAGCTTAGCTCAAACTTCCTGTAACTGACGACAACCATTTTACCGTCTCTTGTGCATGGGTGGAGTTCATGTAGCTGGCCAGTCAGGAGTGGGAAGTTGATTGAATCAAGTAAAAAAAAAAATACGGCGATAAGTTGAGAAAAGTTTCGTGAAAAACGGCGTAAGCTGCACATCTATGAAGTATAAATATGGTTTCACTTTAAAAACTTAAATCAGGACGCCATGTCTGCCCATATTTTGCCTCTGATGCTGTGAAAGCCCCCACAGTAATTTTTTTTATTAATAATTATCCTTACTGTTCAATTAGTATAGATATGTTCTCTTCATTTATTTATGTGTATTGAGGGTTTGAACTTTGCAACTGATGACGTGTTTTGCGATATTAATTAAAATACTCATAGGCTGTTCAGCGGTACCGTTGTTCTATACGATGTCATTGATGACGTCACTTTTTAATGCTAGTTCACATGGGTCCTTTCGTTACGCCCTCTGCTTCCTGCGTGCACGTATACGAGTGCGAGTAAGTTATTTTCTGTAACAAGTAGTTCTTAAATGATTCTCTTCTTATATAAAATCGCGACATACAGTCTCTTGCTTTTCCTAACACTTACAAAATGTGCACTCGCGGCGACAACATGATAACATGGACAAACGTTTTCTACCTCAGTTAAATATCTGTTGATATCACAAATTCCGTAAAGAACCATCCTTAACGGAGTATAACAGATGCAAGTAAACTCTCAATTAATGTAGCTTTTGCGACACAGCGAAGTGGGACCTAAAGAGCCTATGGTGCAACGGCCGAGGCTATCAACATGCGAGGTGTGTGGTGCGGGAACGTCATGTGATCCTCAGAGGTGCGTGCCATGAGTAGGGAAGCACTAGAATGTACCTACTTCGGTATGTTCGGTTCGATCACCTGCTTCTTTACTTCGCTTGTTGAGTATTGGGGCTGTTGCTGTGCCAGGATTGTGGGCGACGGCCATGTTTGTTAATTTATTACGGACAACGAGGCAATAATATCTAGAACGCCTCGTGGCGTAATACCATCACCCGCAGGGAGGGGCAGCAAATTCAACGAAATCATTTTTGATGGCCAGTTAATCGTAGTTTTTCGTATGGATGCTGTGTCCAACAAAGTTTAGCGGAATAGCTACGCCCCTTGTATTAGATCCTTAATGATAACATGGGAAAAAAAGAACGCCTCTTGGCATAAGACGATCTGTCGCGGTGGAGGAAAATTCAATGCCGTCATTTTTGATGGCCAGCTAGGTCTAGTTTTTTGACATGGGTCACATCTGGATCAACCTCCCAAACTCCCTTACGACATGTATTATCGTTCCGATAGAAAGATTGCTATAATGAAGACTGACATTTTTTGTTAAGCCAGGTTTTCTTGTACGACTTTCGTCGGCCATATGAGCAGAGAGCCAACTCTACAAAACCGATTGCGTTGCCACGGTACGGCTCAGATTGCGGAGAATGAAATTGCTTAAAAAAAATTGTTGAAAATCTCTCCGGTCGCTGCAATTTTTAACAGAATAGCAATCCTCACTTGCGAACTTCCGACTATCTCTCTAAATTTTTAGTGAGCTTAAATTCACAAAGTCTTACATTTTTATTATTTTAGTAATTTTAGCAGGATGTTGAGACACTTTGTGTTGTAGTCAAGGTAACGGCAACGCAAACGGATAAATTGAGTCGGCTCTATGCTGATAGCGCCAACGAAAGTCGTTAGTCTGAAGTTGGCTTTCACCAATACAAAAATTCAAATTTCATCTCATCTCAGTCCACTATGCCTTCAATTAATTAAATAAAATATCGAACCCAGTGTGACGTACGATGTTAACGAAGACATTCAATTCGAGGGTGACGTACCTGACCATATTGGTTTCTAAAGAATAGGGCATTGGTTTGTATAAGCTATATGCTGGGCTACTCCTGCAATACCTATACTCGTTGCCAGTATAGACGGACCGTGTAACTATCATAAATGGTCCGACCTTGTGCCGCCCTATTGTTATAGCGCCGTACGTGTATGCCGCAGTGTGCCGATCGGTACGGTACATATCGTTGATCATGCATACCTGTACCGTGAAGCATGGCCTTGTATCCTGATCTTGGTACATTACCGTGAGGTTTACACCAATATGTAAACTCGCCTAACTGTATAGAACAGCATACCTTAGATAGTGAGATATGGCAGAGTGCAGGGACGAGATGGTAGAGGGTGTTGACAGCCATGACGCTACTGATGGGTTGCCGGCCGCTCTACGAAGATCGGGCAGCAGAAGAACGCGAACACCGACGCTAGCGCCAACACCGCCATACCCAAGAACTGTAGAGATGAAATTAAACAATGAAATGATTTTATTAGTAGCGTGTGAATGGTATTATAAAAACCCCTAATAATTCTACACGGTATCGTATATTCGTATGTACCGCTGATCGTCAGCTGACGCTATTTTTCATGGGAAGCTATACTTGACTACCAATAGGATAACGAAAACCATAGTAGAATATAGCCTGTTCAACTTACGAGCAGTCTGGTTGCTATAGAACAAAGACGATACCATGTGGAATGCACCCAGTTTGTAACGATACCTTATTTTCGGCGCCCTTCGGTGCTAACGCAGGAAAAATAGTTTCATCAACAGCTACTTGTATGGCATGCACATGTATACTCATTCCACAAAATACAATTATTCATATACGACATGTTTCTACCAGATTTCACTCGGTCCAGTGGCTATAAGTACTCGATCGTGTAGGTAATATCTCTTAACCCGTTACTCCTTCTCTGGCGAATTGATAGCGATGATAGGAATATTTTCCTGCAATCGTAAGCACAAAATGACCGCAATGTTATTATTATAAAATATTACTCTATTACACAAACAATGTCTTCAACATTCACAACGGTTAAAGCACAATTTTTGCTTATCATTATCAAATACTTCTAATAATACAAGTCAAATTTTGCTGTTTGCCACAAAAACAAACACACAGAAGCAAAACACGTTTAATTTACAAGCAACTGAAGCGGATACCCAAACGTACAGACTGAACCCTTTTAATTCGGGTTGACCTTCGAGCTCGGAAGTGACATTCTAACGAACTGAGAAGAAGCAGCTGCATAGGCAACAAACATGCAACCTGCGACCCGTAATTTGATCGAGCAAACTCCCATTGCTGTCTCATTGAGGAGTGTATGCTCGCCGAGCTGCATCAAGTGGCAAATCGAGCGATGCTGCGTGCACTGCAGGCTGCAGCGATGATGGGACGATATAGGTGCAGTATATCAGGCACTCTTATGCGCTGCACTTTACTTGGAGACAACATAATACTATACCAGTCGCCGCACAGTTCCAAAACCACATTTTCATTTTCAAGTTTTGTGCTTCAGTCTGTATATTATGTATACCCAGGAAAAATAGTAGACAATTGTACGAAAATTGAAGCCCGCATATAATTAAATGCATTCCAGCAAAAGAAGCAAAACCAGTTACTGTTAATACAAGTATTACGACATTCTTTTCATTGAGTAAATCACCATAGGGTGTTAAACATATAAAGCCAATTATCTCTAGTCTAGTACCTAACCGATCCGATACACAAGCTATTTACAGTATTTGTGGTATTTCCACTGCACTTCATTGCACTGAGGTATTACATGGGATAATGCTGGAAAGTTTCCCTGGATCACAATAGCAAAGCTGGATGATACGTGCCTCTTCTATTTTTCTTATTGTTTAATGGTATATTCGGATTCTATTATACTATCAACAACTATTTTGCGGAACTAACATATCGTATAAGTTGGGAGTTCTTCGGCCAATCGGTGATATTTCCCAATTGGCTGAAGAACTCCCCATTGGTTGACTCGGCTTGTCGAATATGAGCTCGCTGTTTAATTAATGACTTACCTCTTGTTTTTTTTATATAAATACAGGGTATGTTTCAGACACAGAAACAATGGAGGGATACGCACCTCTTCGTTGAATGAGTGCGTGACCCTCTTTGGTGGTGAGTGCAGTCCGTCCTCCCCATCCACCTTCTTGGGGAGGGAGGGAAGGGAGAACAAACGAAGCCACACAGAAAGCGGGAAACAAACGTGTGCAGCGATGGAGAAGTGAATGTATAATTGAAAATGTTAAATTCAAAGGCAAATGTATCAGCATAGGTAAGAGATTGTGGCTTGGAAGTTGGACGTTTATCGGTTGTTGATGTCGGTGTACGCGTTTTTAAAATAATATGACAGTAATTTTTGAACAAAGACAGTAATTTTTGAACAAAGGGGAAAAAATGAGGGCAGGGAAAGGTGTTGAGTAAAAGAGACATGGAAATGATAGTAGGGAAAAGAATAGAAACACATTCATTAATCAACGCGTCACACAAATGTCGCTTAGTTAAGGCAAAAAAAATAAACACATCAAATTTAGCAAATGTGAATTTTTGACACCATGCAAATGAAATGCGTAAATAAAAAAATAGGTGCAAAAACATGCTACAAACCATACTGTAAACATTGCAATCAGATTAAGTTGAAAAAATTTTGCTCACTATTCCTAAAATCAAAGTACTGGTCTGAACCAAAATAGAAAGTTTATAAAAAATGGGACAAAGAAAATTGTTTGCAAACTCTCAAAAATGACACAGCAGATATATCACCAAAATGGTTGTAATAAACAATGTCTATAGAGTTTTTAGTGTACTGTTTAGATGTGTGTAATTATCCTGGCAACCTGTCCTAGCCTTACGATTCGTATTAGGGAAATATGAATAGTTGGATTTCGCAACCGCTGCTAAGTGTGTTTCTGCTACAGATTGAATAACTTTGATGCATGTTGTCTGTACACTAAAATATATAGGTTAGGAAAGAAATATTTGTTATGCATCCAGACGCTCTCTTGAACGATCGATGCAATTTGTGACCCAATTAAACGTATGCATTAACCATCTACCGTACATAAAGTTTGTAATGCACTTTGTTAGCTACAAACATAGACCGTAACTGTACTTGTCTCATAGGTCCAAGTGGCCTCTGACGCTGGCGGCCAAAATGGGAAAATAGGATTTTCTCAAGAGCTATTATGAACATGTCCAGACACGGTCATGCAGGCAAGCGCCCAAGCGCGTCCCCGCCGTATCCAAGATACCTTCTCCACAAAAAATGTTGGGTACCCTTGAATTTTTTTCTTCAGTATTTGACAGGGGAAAAGAATAGCTCTTGAGAAAATCCCATTTTTCCGTTGCCGACTTTTGGGCGCCAGCGTCAGACCTAAGAGTCAAGTACGGTTGCGGTCTATGCTACAAACATTGCGTATCACCATGAAGACCGCTGCACAAGAAAGTCGAAACACCGAAACGTCTCTCCCTATTCCGCCGAGAACGTTACGGCGGATGTAACTTCGTATTGCCCAATTTTACTCTGAGCAAAAAATGTATATGTTGTTTAATAACTGAGCCACCACTGGAGATTTCCCCCGCAGCACAGGCAAGTTGCATATTATCAAAATTTCTTTTAAATGCCAAGTGAATTTTAAAGCGATGTTCAAACACGTTAAACTGTAGTCACGGTTACAGAAAGTTCATTTCCAAAAGCGTGATACGTTCTGGAGTTTTGACTCTCGTGTACAGCGGGCGTTAGTCGTATTGCAAGAAAGCGAGCATAATGCATATATGGTCTACCGTGCAATCGAGTAAAATCAGTCGGTACTGTGTTGCTTATACTAAGAAACATCGTCTACATTAATATACATCTAACCCTATTCGCCTAGTTCACCACAAATATAAAGAAAATCTATATGTATGTCACAATCTGTGTGGATCATTTAAACCTTTTCGTCTCTCATTTTAGATTTGCTGTAAGTTCGGCGTTGGCTTAATAGAAGCAACAGCGACACCTACTGAATAATTGTCCTGGCAAGAGAAGAGAGCAGCCTTATTATGTTCTAGTTTGTTTACTTTGTGAATCAGAACAAACCAATTCTCAAATGATTTAAGAGATTAAAACCTAATGAATTAATTATATTGGGTAGAGCTCCACCGGTGGAAAAGAAGAAATATCATTCTTAAGTCATAGTTGTATGGGTACTTTTTGTTAGCCGTGTCATAGCGAACATCTCTTGAGGTAGGTACTATAAGGCTGCTGTCCACGAGAGCAGAAAGGCGAGATTGTTTATACACCGTCGGAGAATGTATTCGTTATCGCAGCCATGACTTTGTCTTGCACATTGTTAAGGCCAATGCACACAAGAACCAAAACGTTTCCGGGTGTGACAATACGCCCACAAGTGCTCTTATCAGACCTGGGTAAGAAGTTGCCCCAGGAGCGAATGCAGCAAGATGCGTCTTGGGTCATTTTGTTGTCGAGTTCGAGCAAGTTAAAGCAACTTGCAATTCAATTTTCCCCTTTAGCACGTCACCACTAACCGTTGGTATCCTCCATTTTTCTTAATTATTTGCTCTAAATGGTTGCGATTCCAAAATGTGAGGTTAGAAGTATAAAATTTATTTGTCTAAAAGTTAGAATGGAAGGAGGCGGGCTCACACGACTCTAGTATTTTGAGTCTAAAAGAATCATTGTACCAGCTTAAATTGCAGATGTGTACATATCTTTCCGGATTCTGATCCACTCAAAATTTGAAGATGCATCCGAAGCGACACGCGTGACGCTGGCTGAGCCAAATGACTTGCAAGTTAACGTATTACAATTCTTTGGGTAGACACTCAGATTTGTTTAGATTTTAAATACTACAAGAACGTACAAAACGATGGCTCGCTGAGCACTATATGTACATATGTTCAGGCGTAGACCACATCAGACATGTGGTGTGGTCTGTGACACGGAAAATAAGCAACTGGCGTATAAACTGACATCAAATGTAATAAATAAACATAATCCATCATATCCTTTTCCGTACACTTGCACACTGTTTGGTTTGTGAGTAAAATTTGACGGCAAGCTTGACGTTCCAGCAACTTTTTACCTTCTCCCGTCTGCACAAGCCTTTATAGGTAACTACTCTTAAAAAAATTGCTCATAATATCAACCGTTATTGCAGGTGTTACCCTCTATATAGCAAGTGACAATGGTGAGTTATGAATAGGTTATCTTTCTTAATTCTGAATGTGTATGAATTCGCCAATAACAAATATGGTAGGGTGATGTTCATTCAAACATGTTCAAAATTTTAGTCACGGAAACCTCTATTCGTAGAACTTTAAACGTTTCGCATTTTTGCCCTCGTAGGCAGCCGGCCTTATGCTACCTCTGTAGTAAGAGCTGGAGTGATTTAACTGGTATTTGGAAAGAAGTATTTAAAAAATAGACCTTGTTTACAAATGATCAAATATGCTACAAACAATCCAGAGATAAATCATAATATTCATAGCTGGATTTACGTTGAGAACCATGACCTTGGAGAATCTGCAATTGTTACTATGATCTCGGTAGTGTGACGTCATGTCAAAGTTCCCAGATCCTAGCTGTGCTCGTTATTAATGCAATAGCAACACCACTCTCCCATGGCGCATTCAAGTACAGGAGCGGTGACAATAGTTTTTTTGCTTTCAGGTTTCTACACCGCATATAATCTCATCCAATTTCGACAACACCCGTACTTAGGGCACGTTGACGACGAAATGCACATTTTAAGGCTTGATGTGTCCGGAACTTAAGACCGGAGCGTTGGCTTTGCCACTTTAAATCATGCTGCATGAAATGTAAGAACCAACCCGATTATGTAGGGCCGGCTTAAAAAATTCAATTTTACGGAATAAGATTGAGTTATCGGAAGTCTCAAAGGTAATTGATTAAGGGTTAGCACCTGAAACTATAGATTCAACAGGTCAAACCAAGCATTGGTTGCATTCTTCTGTCCTTGCCCGCAAAGTCTCTAGGAGAATTACACGTGCTGCAGTGGGCGCGCACTCTTTCATGTTGGAGAATGTTAGATGTCGAACTAATCAGTTCGGTCGGTGCTCGTACCCTGGTCTGTAGGGGTTTCGAATTCATTGCCGGCATCGGCTTTCGGTCGAGTTGGCCTGCAGGCGTTCAAGTCAGCTGTTCATGGCTTTTTGTTGGATTTCCTTTAGCCGCGTTTCGGTCTTCCCGGTGTTGGCAAGTGCTTCACGTGGGTTGTGTTACCTGTCCGTTGGGGCCCTACCGTGAAGTTTTAATAACAATAATAATACGTACCTATAGAAGTTTCAGGCAAGTCAACTTGTGAAGTGTAAATATGCCGGTTAATCGTACGAGCCCTGAGTGATATGAATACCTAATCTAGAAAATAGGGTGATTGAACTAATTGTTTCGCTGCTTTTATAAAATTTCATGGATCTACTGAACATGATTTTTTCAAGCTATAGGCCTATACGGGTCACTTGGCAGGTGGCATCAGCACTGCGCGTCAAGTGGTGCAGTTCTGCTTCAGTTTTTTGTTCTGCACACTAAGGAACAATCAATTTCAAGTTGTGCAAGCGTTTGCACAGTTCGGCATATGTTGCATGCAAGTGGGAGGTCACGGAGTCCTACGGAGTAATGCCCGTAGCAAAGTAGAAATCTCGCAATAGCTACTGCTACATTGCATACGCTGGTCAACATTTTTGTAATGAGTGCATACCTACCTTAATACTTTTTACAGCGTTCGTAGTAGTATTATGCAATACTGTTACACTGTACGTGTTGTGCTATAATGCAACATCATACTTGTTGAGCGTTACTGTTGTATCTTGCGTTTCGCTCAATGCCCAAGCCTTGAACACTGCTGTGTTGCGCAGTACTACTGCATACATAAAGCAACCTATGCAATGAAAGAAGACTAAATGAAAGTATGTATTGCATCCACTATTCTAAATAGAAAGTTGCTAGACGTCTGGGCTTGTTCATTTTAATAAACAATAATAGACTTCTCTAGATTTATTCTTAAGGTCTGGAGCAAACTATTAATATCTATCATCCACTATTCTCTAATTTGGGCGTTAATCGGGCGACGTACCTCCTTAGGTGCAACTCTGGGCAGGACTGTGCTTCTGGTGGTGCGGGCCTGCGGACAACAGGTCCATGAGACACAGACGCACACATCACACCTGTACTCGTGCACCGCGTCGTAGGTATGTAACCCAGCGAGTTAACAACAGCGCCAGACTGCCATACGACGAATGAAAATAGCCTATGCATCACTGCGGACCAGGGAGCTGATCAGCTTTCGCGGGTTGTTTATGTGTCTATGTCTATTAAAGTTAATATGTTTACTTATATATTATGCGGTGTTGGAGTAATAATACCGCATCCGATAAGATAAACATAAATATTCATAAAATGCACATGAATGATAAGCGAGTGCTGTCAGCTCCTTCGTCCGTAATGAAGCGCATTCGTATTTTTCATAACTATTATTTGCATGGGCTTCTGTTTTTTTTTTACTCCGCTTATGCAACTCTCAGCATACTGAAACTCGGCTCTCGCAAAACTTTATATTCATCTTTGAGAAGACCGTGCTTCTTTTCATGCCCTCGCACCCTCACTCTGAACTCGCTTCAACTAATATAGGCCAAACCGCCTGTATTCAATATCAACTGACTACTGGAAGTGTTGTTCGTCAGAGTTTTCAGAAAGACGAACGAACCGCTATAGTTTTTTATGCTTAGAAGTTGATGTTGATTGATTATGGTGTCTGGAGATGCCACCAGTAGCAAGAGTATTTAGTGAACAACTGAAGAGGTGCAGCACGTTCAACTCCATGTTATTCGAACCTTTCTTAGTATAGCCCTTGACACTAGCAACATAGACATGGTATATGCCAGTGAAGCCTATTCACCACAGTGCCAATGTTATCACAGTAACCAAATTGGGGAAAGTTCATGGAAATTTATTTTTTACCAAGAAACGGAAAATATTTCTGTATTAAAGCTCGTAGTGAAGCTGACAGTCATCTATTTCAATGAATGACGGATAGCCAGGCTACTTAAGGTAACATCATTTGGGACAGTTCCAGTGAGGTAAGCTTATGGAATATTGGACTTAACTTGTCCGGAACGTCAGCTTATCGTGTTGTAACCTCAACTTGTCCTGTAGTTCAGCTTATGACCCTTGGTTTCATTAGTTTAGATGGACTTTGGGCGTTAATCCAGTCTGCTGAATTTGGTCTGTTCGGCGTTAACAACTGAAACTCGATTTAAAGTAAAGCAGCTAGAGTTCATAGCGGAAGTCCCGGACAATTTAAAGCTAATCAGATAAGCTCAACTCGCTAGATCTGGGCCAATTGACAAGACCTTAAATCCTCTTATGCCTGTAATACAAAAAATAACACAAAACATGCCCTAACATGCACTTAATTATACATACGCAATATAGGAGATATGTTAATACCTACACTGCATTACATAACATACATAACGTGGAAAACTAAGTAGCCGTGTATTCATAAACTCTTTCGAAATCCTCTAAGCTGATTTATACATACAGTGAATAAGTATAGTATGAATAATACCATGCAAGACATGCGCCATCACATGCTTTCCTACAGTAGGTATATATGATTAATGTAGTCTAAAGAAAATCACAGCGTGCTGCTACCATGGAACAAAGAATATGTGCATTATTCACATATTCAGTTTTCACATATTAGTGCCAGTATCTCACGTTATTTGTTTCTCAATAACACCCAATCAGTCCAGCAGGCGACCCACCCTGATGAAGATAATCGCTCTATGAAAGCGTTCATCAATTTGCTCAGCGAGGGCGAGTGAAGCTAACGCCGTTAGCTTTACGTTACCTGAAGCATTGGGTTTGCTCTTTTGGATCGAGTTGCAAGCGTTAAACCCCAACTGATCACCTTTGAGCCGGCGGCGAACACTCAGTCCTGCTCCTTCACATTTTCAGTTTATGACCGTCTCAAACGCAACTGAGTTACGAGTAACAGCTACGACATGATCTATTGTGGAGAAGCCAAAGTTCCTGCCTGAAGTTTCAGACAAGTTAATGCTAAATAAGTTCAGGTTAACTCGCCGACGCCGTGCCAATCGACAACGCTTTCATTTTTCCACTCATGTTGCATAGACCTTCATAACTCCTTTATTTAACTTATATGCATGTACGCCACTTCCGTGATACACACGTTCGCTCTGACAATGCAGTTGAAACACACATTAGTTTCAAACTTTTAACAGCGTTCTCAATGCTCTGCGTTTCCGATTTCTTATATTATAATATTAATCCTTGATGAAACTTTAAGTAAGATGACACTTGCGTGGAGGAACCATGGGGGGAATTAAACCATATCGTTTTAAGCAGTGATTCTGTAACAGCAGTTTTCGATGTACAATGAACGACTTGAAACACACGGACCCCTGCCTTTAAAATGACAACTTTTATAGATTCTGATTTTCTACAGTATACTTCTAAAGATGTTTATATGTAGTGTCACGCACAGTGTCATTTTATTAGAGAGCAGAATTCAGGCATGGCAACATACGCCAAAAGTATAATTACTAACGCGATGTCACTGCTGATCACATGCATTTAACTTCCAGAACCTATTTTTTACTTGCCTCAAGTGACTGTTTAATATTAAACTAAAATATTATTATGCTGCACGAAACTTTATTAAGGAAATTTAATGTTTTTAAGACCAAATTATGACGTTGGGGGATAATTATATCATACTCTATTTAAACTTTCTAACTTTAAAAATGATGCATTAGTTCGATGTAACATACA
>LQNS02278070.1:32498193-32513762 GCA_001587735.2 Parhyale hawaiensis
CAACGATTTATGGGTTATTGGACCTTATTTTGTCCAGTTCCTCTAGAATTTTTACATCTTGATGAAATGCTAACTCTTCCAGAGAGGTAATCCATTTACTGGTCTAGAAGCTGGGCCCAGCTGCTACATAATGTATGTATTTTTGAAAAAAGAAACACATTTTACTCCTACAATTTCTTTGATTTAGGCGTTAGTTTTGAGATAATGGAAGTATATACAGTATAAAGATATACCTATGCATATACAGTATTCTAAATTTCAAAGGAATAGAACTCAATGAGTTTTCATGCTACAATAAAAATGACAGTTTTGGAATCCTTGAAACATTCTTAAAAAAAAACTACTGAGCTGGCCTCTCCATTTTTTATTGTCTAATCACTACCTAGCTAATCAAAATATAGGGGGGAAATTGTTTTAAGCTGCATTGAAAAAACGACTAAAATGAAAAATCCTGCTGTATAGTTTTCTTAGAAATGTTTCAAGGATTCTAAAACTGCCATTGTTTTTATTGTACCATGTGAGAGTAAAATGTGTGTTTCTTTTTCAAAAATACATACTCTATGCAAATTTCAGAACAATCGTAAGAAAATTGAGTATTCCCCCCCCCTCACATAATGTACCAGGTGCAAAAGTTTTGCTCAAGTTTTTTTTAATATCCTGATGTCCTCAATTTAATGTCCAAACTGTGTCAAGGATTCCAAAACTGTCATTGCTTTTTTCTTTAATGAAAACTCATTGAGTTCTATTCCTTTGCAACTTAGAAAAAATATGTCTACAGCTATATTTTTGATTTCCCATTATCTGAAAAAGGAAGCCCTAACCCAAAAAATTTGTAGGAGCAAAATGTGTTTCTTTTTCAAAAATACATATACTGTACTATGCAAATTTCAGAACAATCTGTGTAAAATTGATCATTTTGCCCCCCCCCCCCCTCATGCTTCCCCTCACATAATGTTCAAGGTGCGAAAGTTCTACCCAACATTTTCGCAATGGCCTCATCATATGGAATAAGAAAATACATGGTAGCTATAGCTGTAAAAGAGAAATGTGCAAAAAAAATCAACATTTAAGTTTTTTTAATTTGTGACTGAAAATTCAGAATTGAATATTTGTTTATAAATGTGATCCCAGAGTCAGAGTCGGACTAAAAATTCCGACTCAGACTTCTAGAGCAATTGAGATTCCGACTCCGACTCCCCCTCAAATCCTCCAACTCTGCAACCCTGAGTACAAATGGCCAAAAAGCCACTAAATTGCAGTAATTCCCAGAAGTAAAACCCTTGGGATAAATTGACGCCCAAATGGTAAAGTTACAGACCTATTTGCAGCCGCGGGTCAGGACAGTGAGTGCATATAGAGAGTCCTTCCAAATATTTTATTTGGATGTACTTATCAACGAGCCGCTACACTGCAATAACCCCATATGGGGTTAAGAAATGCCGACATAATTTACCCGGCAAAACTGATAATATCCAAAAAAAGATATAAAACCCCAGAGAACATACCCCTAACAACTGGTGTGTAAATTTTTTATGTTTTGGGATGAATATACAGCTAATTCTCTATTGAGAATCATTTGACCACGACAAGCCTTTAAACTCTTATGGATTGCAGTTATTAACATAATACCCTGGACTACGTCCGAGGGATAACCTCAAGCGGTCATATTGTAAAATCCATAAGGAAACGTCTGAGCTATTAATATACCGAAGCAGCTGATTACATTACGACCCAGAGGGAAAATCCTTGAGCTATATATTCCTTTACTTACGGCTGCTCTACAAAACTAAAAAAGGAAGCTCAAAATTACTGATGTAATACTCCAATTACAATATGGAGCAAGAATTATTGGTGACCGGCTAGATCGCTAGTAGCTCCACGAGAGAGGACGGTCAGAATGTTGACTTAGTCTCAATCCATAAAATTATACAATGGTCGATCCATAAAACTAATAGAAAGTATAATATAATAGCTATATAGATACTATAGCCAGGGTCGCCAGAAGTGCTTCCCATCGTTATCCAATAAATCAGCTACGTTGGCGAACTTGCTTCCCAACTGCTATGAGGAATCGACTTACATTGACACTATAATCCTATAATCTATCAAGTCGATCCATTAAAAAAAAATTGAGCTTAACTATAAATCAACACAATTAATCTTATGTATATGCTGATCCAAATCTTCTGCTTGGGCCGAGTCCTGCTGCATACTCAGACTCAGCGGGACTTGGAAATTATTTCTAGGTCCAGTTACTTACACTCTCAGAGACACAAGACTTTGAAGAACTAAATCTTAAGCCAATACCTATGCAAGAATACAAGAGCAGGACCTCATGTTTTTGACTAAGTCAAAATGGAGCATCATTATAAATCAGCATGTATGTGCTGATCCAAATCTTTTACTTGGACTGAGTCCTGCTGCAAACTAAGCTGAACTTCGAAATTATGACTAGGTCCAGTTACTCAGAGACACAAGACTTTGAAGAAATCGAGTCTTAATCCAATACTTATTCAATAGTACAAGAGCAGGACCTCATGTTTTTGGACTAAGTAAAAAAAAATTTTGAGACAAGCCAGCTTTAGTTTCTGTACAAGAAACTAGAATAGAATTATCAAGTTTTTTGCACAAGTTCTTAGTTTAACAAGCACAAGCAGCATGTGAGCACAAATGATTGCAAGGCTTCGCTATAACACACTAAGATAACCTACAAAGAACTACTGAGGAATCTGCTTTTAGACAAGAGCAATGCCTTATAAAATCAACCCAAGTTGACTCCCTAGATCTGAACAGATGGGGCCTCACAAAACCAACCTCTAATGGAACCAATAGCAAGGACTTACAAAGAGCCCTTGATCATACTTCACTCTACGCAAACTAAGAGAACAAGATCCAAACAAACACAGCTTTGCATTGACTCTCAAGTTCAGACCTAATACTACGTGAGTCCTGATATTAAAGCTATGGGAAACCTCTCTGAGCTTCTAGACAGACACGTGCAAACGAACAACCCAGACGAGGGGAACAAATGGTATTAGTGACCCCAAACAGAAATCGGGCTCAAAAAATACTTAAACATATACAAAATAAGTAATAATATGAATAAGTGATGATAATGAAATGAAAATACTCACTACGGATGAGTCTACCTGCAGGCTATCCCTAGAAAGAAGATACCATGGACATCCGAGACATACGGTGCAGTACTTACTGCTCACCTCATTCTGAGCCCAAACAATCTACGGACGAGGACCGGGACATAGCCGAAATTCCATGTAGGGAAGACAAAAAAATCCGATAGGATTCCCATTGGTCCCCCATAGCTCCAACACCGAAGAGTGAGCCAGTGATAACTGAACGTTAAGGAAAGAAATACACTGAGATCAGCACAAGAGCAAGCCAAACTGAAATTCAGTAACGAACCCGGGATACAAATCCTATAATAATATCATAATAAAGATTACTAAATAGCACCAACCTCCACTACAGGAGCCAGAGAACCCCTCCGCTGCTGTGCTAAAGCTGTGGGTATGTCGTGCAAACGACAGTGGTGCTCGGGTGTTAGCGAGCCACTGCAAATAGTTAGAATGTTCCAATGAACACTTGCAGTGGTGAGCGGTAGCCAGAGTACCTCTGGTGTCTAAATTAATCCCAAAACCCCGTTTGTTTTCCTGACTCTAGGGATTAAGTCGCTCGTTTAATAAGTGAGGTCTGGAGGGTAAGGTGCCTTCCTATATACTGGATGGGAGCTCTGCTGGTGTTGCTGCAGTAAAAAATGAAAATAAAAAATCCAAAGCTTATGAGAGCTCTCTAGAAGCCCTTTCTTATGCGTACACATCTCTGAGACTTCACAATTTCGGCTAAGTAAAACAAACATAAAAATAAATTAGAGTACCTAATTCTGTCAGTAACATGAGTCTGATCAACTCGGAATGATCCTCCTGACAGGAGAATGCCCAAGGCATGCGAGTTGTGGTGCAAACGACAGAGGTACGGTATTCTGACTACCGCTCACCACTGCAAGAGTGTTCATTGGAACATTCTAACTATTCTCTATCTTTTCTTCACATTTCTGGCGACGGTTTGCCCAAAATTAGGCCATTTGTGTCTCTAGATGTGGTGACATATTAGTAGAAAAGTCACTATCTTAGCGACGCATTTGACACCCTCTTCAGTCTGGCGACAGTTACTGGCCCAATGGAGACACCCTGACCATGGAGGCTGTGCGGCGGCTGGACGGTGGGTCTTTAGTAGACATCTTAGGCTTTTTTGCTGTGGCTTGCTAAGGCAGAGTAGCTACCTCTGTCTGTAGCACCAAAACTCAAAGGATTCTCCATGGCAGGAGGACAGTTCCGAGTCATCACACTCATTTCATGACAGGTACTCTTTCAAAATTTTAAAAATTTAATTAATTTTCGCTATGTAAGGTATTTCATCAGTATTTAGTAAGAAATCTGAGCTGAGTTCTCCGTTAGGCCTTTCCAGGCATTTCAGACGGAGTCCCAGATTTTTTTTCTATAGTCATACCTTCTTGCACCCTTACTTATTCCTCCTTGGACCCTATATAGGGCCTGCCTGGACCCTCCAACCTTACTTTATGACGACTGGCGATAGGGTGAGCATCTCAGCAGCTCTCCTCCTCCTTAAGATTTAGGATTTAACTTTTCAAGTTCCCAGTTCTCAGTGCCCAATGCCTAAATCTTCTTTGGGTCCCACCTATGGGACTCTAACTCAAATTCAGCTAGTGCTTCTGGGACTTGGAAAGGAAAAATTTTCTCATCTATCATTATGGACTGGTCTCGGAACGGAAAGTCTTGACACTTGACCTCAGAATGGAAGGCCCTCTTGATTCTTAGCCTCAGAATGGATGATCCAGTATACACTTAGCCTGTTTCCTGGTTTGGACTTAGGCTATTTCTGAGGTCACTTAGTACCCTTCAGGGCTTTTGGAACTTTGAAGTTTTGTACTTTGTCTTTCGTTTGGGCTTAGTCCCAGCACTATCAGGCACTGGTGACTCTAAGCCTACTTCATGAATTGGACTTGAGCTATAACTGAAAATGCTTCTACGCCGCAAGCCTTCTAAGTTATGGAAGACTTAAACTCTAATTCATTTTGATTAAATTCTTAACTTTGCTGAAAGTTTTCAAATTCGGTATTCTCCTTTGAAATCCCCTCCACTCAATGAACTAAGTTTTGTGATCTGGTAGGTATGCTACCTCAGCTTTCAGAAGCAGACAGGAGTCTAGTGTGGGGTTATTGAATATTTCAATTGGAATCTGAACTTGAAAAATCAATAAAACTTTGAATATTTGTGATTAAATTACCAAATCTAACTCTGCTTTTATAAGTTTTTGGAAGATTTCAAATTCAGTGTTCTCTTTTGAAATCCCCTCCACCATGTGGACTTAGTCTTGTTTTCTGGTACCGTGTGGAGTTTGTCAAAACCAGGCAGGAGTCTAGCATGGAGTTATTAAATATTTCACATTGGAACCTGAATTTTAAAAATGAATAAAACATTGAATAATTGTGAATAATTCCCAATGTAAATTCTGCCTCTGAAAGTTTTTGAATTGGGTGCTCTCTTTTGAAATCCCCTCCACCAGGTGGGCTTAGTCTGATTTTTTGCTACACTTGAGTGTTTATCTGATACATGAAGGAGTCAAGCTTGGTGTTATTTAATATTGCACATTGTAGCCTGAATTTGGAAAAATAGTAAAACTTTCATATTTTCGAGGTATTTTTCTAAAATTACCAAACTCTCAACGTTGTTGGTACGTTTTCTAATTCGGCATTCACTTATGGAATTACCTCCATGTAGTGAACTTAGCTGTGCTTTCCGATATGCTTGTAGCTATCAGAAACAAGCAAGAGTCCAGCGTGGGGTTCTTGAATTTTCCAGATTTGAATCTGAATTTTAAAAATCCTCAGAAGTCCTACCTTTAGAGGAATTTTGGACTCAGATAAGGGTGAGCAGTGGTGAGCTTCAGCTCTAGTCAACTTTTCTTGAGGAGGCGCAGAGATGTTCTTTCTTGAAGACCACGAGCTTTGAATAGGACTGCAAACTTCGAAGATGACTGCAAGCTTCAAGATCAACAACGATGGTTCCTGGCTATGGCCCTCAACCCAGACGGGGCCCTTCCATTGGCTTGATCCGGATGTAGCCCACTGCACATGGAAGCTTCTAGGTTCAGGGGAGCCGCAGCTTAGCTCTGCAGGGGTCCTGGGGCCGCCGCTGCTATGATCCTGAACTTAGCAGGGGACCGCCAAGTGGAGATCCTGGTGCACTTTACACTCTTACTTCCGGGTTTGGTCGAGCTGGCAGTACTTGCTTGTCCCTTCCTCCCAAACCGGCTATGGCCCCCTGTCCAGAGAGGGCCCCTCTGTTGACATCGTCCAGATGTAGCCCAGTGCACATGGAAGTGTTGAGGTCAGGAGAGCTGCAGCTCAGTCCTGCAGGGGTCTTGGGGCCCCCCTCTGTTATTATGATCCTGACTATGATATGGGGACCTCCGAGTGAGGTCCCAATGCACTATAATCTCTTGCTTCCTGGTTTGGTCAACTATGTCCTAACCTGAGTTACATCTTCTGCTCTCCCAAACCTGGCTACGGTCCCCTACCTAGAAGGGGGCTCCTCCGTTGACTCAGTCCAGATGTGGCCCACCTAATGTGGAAACGGCTAGGTTCAAAGGACCCATGGATTGGCCCTACATGGGTCCGTGGCCTCCAACTGCTTAGATCCTGAACCTAGCAAAGGAACCTATTGCAGGGAAGTCCTGATGCACCAGGAATAGCTGCCTGGGTCGGGGAGCAAGTATTTGGTCTACTGCTTTCTTTTTCCCGAACCCTCCTATGGCCTCTGCACTGATTTGGTCCGTCCTGTTTCGGAGATAGCCCTGAACGGTGGTAGTTCTCCTGAGGGAGTGGACCTACGTGATCCTGGAGTCTGGCAGCAGCCAGCACTCCTGTAACACCCAGGTGTTGAGCAACAGCTTTGGCTACCAGTGTCTGTTTCCTTGCGGTTTTGAGACAGAGCCTGATGGGGACCTCACAAGCGAGGCCCTGTTGCTCACTTAGTCCAACTACAAAGCTACCAGGTACTGACCCGTGTGCGAGAGGAGTGGCCGTCCTTTTGGAGGGCATATTGAGCCTTTTATGGGTTCGTTCCTGCTGTGGAAGGGGACCTTGCAGGTTCAGAGGGCTGCGTAAGATCGATTGGGTGGTATTTTGGGAGAACGATCTATAGACTAAGATGTGGTCCGAAGGGATCCTTTTTTAGACCCACAAGCGAATGGGACGCGATTCCCTAACTGACTAGATCGCGCTGAGCCCGGATGTTGCTGAATGCCCCTAAGGCGGCAGACTCTTTGATTGTGCCGGAGTAGGCAGCTACAACTCCTAACAGAGGTAGTGCCAAATCGGGCGCAGTTCCTCTGCTGAGGGAACCTCCTAGATACGTGTCTGATTTAGGCTGCCTGCAAGTGCCGTTACTAACCGCTCTGGCTGTGGAATCTCTCCCGCCTTTATCAAAAGAACCCACTGTTGGGGCCAAAGAGCAAGGATAAATGCTAGGCAATGGTGGATGCAGGCTGGCCCCTCGCCTTGGGTTGTTAGGCTACACTGCCTGCTTACAGGGAGACTGGCTGTAGCTCAAAGTTATGGCAGCTGCTTTGCTGCAGGTTTACAGCCCTGCAGCGCAAGACCTACCTTTAAGGAAGTCGAGCTGACGACCCTCGGGCGATTGGTTAACCTGTGCTCGCATTTCCAGCGTGCATATGATTAATCAAGGATGTTTTGATAACCACAGAATAATAATCTGCAATGATCACGTATCAAATGTAGAAAAAATAGACAGGTAGAAGTATTATCCTTATTTCCTGTTTGTAGATGATTTCACCTATCTTTCTGTGTTCTTCACTATACTAAATAACACTTCGTGTCTATCCTACCACTGTACTACGTTTCATACTTTACTGTGTTTTATAAGTATAATTGAATATTATCCGTATGATGCCGTATGATGTAAGAATGCTCACCAAGACACTCATGAGTTCAGAGCATACAAGAACGTACTTTAAGCTCCAATCTAGGTCACCGCTTCCCAGAAGCGAAGTACCGGAAATCCCGATCATTGCTATTCTATCGTGGCTAGATAAAACACTATACATTAACTATAAGCGAGTGGAGCGCGAGCGAGTGTAGAGTTAAGTGCGTAGGAAAAGCTTCGTTGGCCTTACAACCAATTACGTTAATATCTAAACTTTGCTACCATAATAGCAAATTACATTTTTGGCCCCTCGCTTCACGAGGAAAATATCACATGATTATACGAGCTGGACTCCATCAAAGAATCCCTACCAACCTTGGCTTGTCATAATTCTGAGAAATCGAGAACGGTCCGCCCGGACTAGGCGACTGTTAGTCGCACTCTGGATTAGTTGATGCTTAATTGCTGATACAACCTGTGCCGCCATTGATCAGGCTAAAGTCCTCCGGGAAAACAACGGGAGGCATCCCAGATCGTACCTCGATCGAGTCAAGGTAAAAATGGCGTAATTCACGCATATAAAAGGGGCAGGATTTGATATAGAATTTGGATTAGTGATCATCTCTTGACTAGTGAACAAGTGTACTCTACCTCCTCTACTCCGTCGAAGCTGCTTGAAGAGAAGTCATCCGATTGGTGATGTATACCGAATTTATATATAATTCGCACTGCATTTGCCAGACCAAATCTGTGTTAAAGATTTGGAATATATAATATTTGAGTTTATTCCAACTATGTTAGTAGACCTCCAGTTGATCTAAATTCCAATATCATATTTCTTATGTTTGTCTTGGTGTGGTAATTCTAGGTTATTTCATTCTGAGAGTGACTCATTTATTTGTATATCAGGTAGACTATTTAGCCCAGTCTTGGGAAGAACTGTGTCCCAGTTCTAGGCTTGTTCGATTGCTGATGCAACCTGTGCCGCCATTGATCAGGCTAAAGTCCTCCGGGAAAACAACGGGAGGCATCCCAGATCGTACCTCGATCCCGTCAAGGTAAAAATAGTGTAGAGTGTAGAGTTAAGTGCGTAGGAAAAACCTCGTTAGCCTTACAACCAATTACATTAATATCTAACATTTGCTACCATAATTGCAAATTACATTTTTGGCCCCTCGCTTCACTAGGAAAATTTCACATGATTATATGAGCTAGACTCAATCAAAGAATCCCAGTTGTGATATAGAAGCTGCCTCCCTAGTTCAGTTGCCTAATTTACCAATGTGCCAATTAGAACTTTATTTGTGAGTAAAATATTGTAACCCTATTCAGTCTCAAGAGTTACCAGTTTGTGGTCAACATATTTGTATTTGTACTAGCTACTTATTGTAATGACTTATTCTAAATTTGTAACTAGCTATATTTCATTGCTGACTTTATTCCAATAGTTAAGGTTTTAAAACTACTATAGAGCGTTCTCATTTATCCCTATATTATTTCCCCTCGGAAATATTTCGATCACTCGAACCCGAACTGGTCCCTCATAACAATAGAGCATGGTGATAGTTATAGCTGAATGTATCTATGTGCACGACCTATAAGAACCCATGCTCTAAACTACGTAGAAAGGATTTAAATATCCTAAACTAAAATAACCCCTCAGGTAAAAGATAAGCTGCTACAGCATAGGCGTGTACAAACCTGACCCACCAATATCAACCCTCATCTACGCAACGACAGTAGCCGGAGATGGAGATTATGACGATTCGTTGAGGAAATTGTTTCAAGAAGAGAAGTCCCCTTGACCGCTGGCGCAACCACAGTTTTGGAGGACATGGTGCTACAAAAATCGGGCTAGAACTAGCATACACCCTACTTGTGCAACGAGAACTTCGAGTCCTCTGCGGATGTAGATACAGAGTTTGATACCGTGTCAGAACCTGACTTGACCTGCACGTAAACTCCAGGAGTCAAGGCTCAGCAGATAAGTTTGCTGTAATCGCAACTGCAACCCCGGTAACAACAACTGCAATCACAATAACAACTGCAACCACGGTAACAGCTGCAGCCGAGACAGCGGCAACTCCGACTGCGGCAACCCGACAGCGGCAACCCCAATAGTGGCAACCCCGACAGTGTCAACCCCGACAGTACCAATCACGACAGTACCGTACCCACCCCGACAGTGGTAACCGCGACAGATACAACAGCAACAGCTGCAACGGCGACAGCTCCAACCGCAACCACTGACTTTGCTCCCACCAGGGCCTAGAATTGAGTACGTATTTATACTCCCTGCCAGACCTGAGACACCGGCATCAACTACAATGGGAGGTCGACGCAGCGTCTATTTATGCCCAAGAAGCACAGCCTCAAAAAAGTCAGGCCCACAAGCCAGGTGGAACAAATTCAGGGAAGTCCCTGTTTTCAAAGGCCTGCACCGCCCAAAGCAGACCCATTATTATTAAGCACTTCAGAGCGCTCCAATAAGCCTTTCCATACCTAGGGAGACGGGAAATATCGCCTTGCACAAACTCCGCTTGATCGCTTGCAGAATTCTCTTCCAGATGACAGCCACTTCACTACATAACAATACGCCTTGCCCAATCGTCGGTGCAGGAAATGTTTCCCGTCAAAGGACGTGAACGTCCGTCAAGAAAGGTCTCAGACAAGGAAAGGAACAGGCCCTACTCGGTTCCGATTCCCTTTCCATTAAGGAAGGGAGAGCTACTCAACAAGCAAAGACTCGGCTCTGATCAGGGGCCCCTAACTCTACAGCCCTGTTCCAGGATTGGACAGAATGCCCCACCGGGAAGGTACACGACGATGGACAGATACAATCAGGAAACGCTACATCCGCTACTGCTGAGCAGTAATGCAGTTCAAGTTCCAGGGAAAGACTGGCCGGGCCGCGACACAAGCTGTCACCTTGCCTTTAGCGCCAACGTACGAAAGTCAGTTACACCGGTCACAACAGGGCAACATTCAATCTAAGACGACCACAGAGGAACGAAATATGCATCTCGTTTCGGTCTAGAAAAAGCGTGGCTCGTGAGCGGCCCAAGCAGGCAAACAATGCATTTGACACGAAGACCTAACCCCGGCTTCCAGGACGTACAGGAATCCACGGGCCGGCCGTAACAAGGATATCACGCGGTTGACCGTCTCCTAGTCTTTAGGGTCGGGAACGACCAAGAGTTTCATCAACATCTGCGTCAGCAGCCAGGCACGACGGGCGGAGTATACCGTAAGACCAGGATACAGTCAGAGCTTTTGGCCGACGCCCAAAGGGCGGAAAGCCAATATATCTAAATACCGGTTCGATGAACGGCCCTCGAGGAGGTATTGCTTCATAGCAGAATCCACAGCTAGCATGAGCTAGGATCAGAGAACAGGTTAAAACCCCAGTCTTTGTGCTACAAGGTCAACTAGGGTTTATCGGGCCTCCGAGCTTAGAGGCCTAGGTTAACCTGCAGTTGCAGTTCAACCTCCAGTGGCCTTCTAGAGAGACGTGTTCCCGGAGTACATCTCAGGGCGGATGAGTTTGTTAGCAAACTCACGTCGAATAGAACAGTTCTGGAAAGGCCACATATATGTCACTCTGCCTCCGAGTCCCACCATCATCAAAGTATGCCCTTCTCCCTCTTAGCAGTGTGCTCATGACATTGAAGTTTTGAGTCCTGGGGAAAAGTTAGAGGAGAATTTGGGGGGATGCCCAGCGGGCTATAGAGTACATCATGAACTTTTGGACCACGTACCTAAGCAGACCCATCAGAGGGCTTTAAAGAACAGACGAAAGGAAATGGCTCTCCCCACAGCAATGTTACCCGAAAAAGTTTCTAGGATATGTTGTTAGGGCATGATTAATTGCCCACAAAAGGTGGTAGGAGCAGGTCCCCAGTCGGCCAAATAGTATTGGCTAGAAGGAGAGAGGAAAATTGAAAGAAAAAATAAGGAACTAAGGGAAACTTGAATAAAACTTATGGCAATTTAATAAAATTATGACAATGATGAAATAGAAAGATGGTTAGTGTGTTGAACCCACAGACCAACAAGAAAACCAATAGAGGGAATAAAGCCTAGATATAAAACGGTTTTTTAGAGAACTTAATTAAAACACAAGACACTAGGCGTAACTGAATATAATGGAAACTCAGGATATGAACTCAAAATAAAAACGAGAACTTGAATAACAAAATTAAATCGTAACTGATAACCAGCAGGCAAACAAAAGTAATAGATACAATGGGATAAGACAGGTCAGTTGATAGAACTTAGACAATAATCACTGTGCTGGTTGACAAAAGTGACCAGAACTCAAAACATAGATGCAAGAATGATTGAAAAAACCAATTAAATCAAGACACGAGATACCATATAGCCGCAGTAGAAGTAACTCAAGTGTCCAGGATTAAAAGGGATAGACTACACCTTCAAAGTAAATTATATAAGATCTAGAGTGTGGCAATTAACTAGACCAATACTTAAAAGGCAGCAACTCTAGGATAAGGGTTTATCGGGCCTCCAAGCTTAAAGGCCTAGGTTAACCTGCAGTAGCAGTTCAACCTCCAGTCGCCTTCTAGAGAGACGTGTTCCAGGAGTACATCTCAGGGCGGATCTTGCAGAGCGTTTGTTAGCAAACTCACGTCGAATTGAACAGCAAATTTGATGGTGCAGTCACACGTGGTCTGTGGTGGGAGAGATGAGTCCAGAAGAGTGACAGAGTTGCCCACTGCCAGAATGCGGAGCAGGTACGGTTATGTCTCTTAGGAAGCAGCTAAATATAATATCAACAGACAGCTTTCCGCTCACGTTGACTGCTCTCACGCTCTTGCCCCACAGCACGCCTCTAAGAACTGGAATGCCGGCCCCAAAATTGGCCGCTCTGGTGAGGAAGGAGAAACAATGCATGCAAGTTCCATAGAATATAGAATGACTATGCTCCCACTCCCAACTTACAAGTCACAGGGCACAAATTAACGTCGGAATGCCACAGCAGACAGCTTTGGTTCATTCAACATCAAATAGGTGGTAAGGTTACACGAAATTAACACATTAGATCAACAGAGACTCAAATGAAATAGCACGACACAACAATATGCTATGGCCATATCTAATCAGATGACTCCCTTCCTTGAAAACTACCTACTTTCTGCAAGATGCTGCCCAGATGTACCAAATAACACTCAATACATTACAGCATGACAGGTGAACCTAAATATATTTTCCTACTGTGAAATAAACAAGAATCCTACCATTAACAATAGGCCTCAACCTGTCATGAGTGCTTAGACTAATAGACATTGCATGGCATGGCTCTCTTTTTTCAAGAGCTGACAATCAAATTCTATGCTGAGTTAGTTGACTGGAACAGCCGTTAATTCATAGTAGTTATGGCTCGCAGACTGGAGCATAGTGACACTTGACAAGACTAGTTTGAAGTAAGACAACTCAAAAGCATTCATGACAAGCAGGGAGTTGTAAAACTATGTAAACATAATTATGCCACTTTGAGCCTGAAAAACATGAAAACATTATACTAAACACACAAAACTCAGCAACAATAAGCATTATATCAAGCTCCCTTACATTCCTCCCCCCAAGTGTCTTCCAAAATATTTAGAAGCTCTTAGAGAAACCAGCTCCAATAAAATTGCCTTACCATGCCTGCCTGTCCTACAGAATACCAATGCAATGTTCACAGTACATGGACGCAACTACTCTTTCCAGTAGGATCATCTTATGCATTGATGTAGTGTAAAGTTCTATGTAACCAACTTAGTTGTGGCCAATAACCCACCAACAAGATTGTACCATGTCACCCGGCACAGCAGAGTACAATTCTGAATAAAAGAGGAGAGAGAGAACAGCAAAGATTACCCCAAGTGGAGAAGCTAAAGACAAGACTGCAAAGAAGATAGTCGTCAGAGAATCACCACACTCAAATCTCCGCTCAGTCGCCACCACCTGGCCATCAACACCAGACGAACAAGCAGGGGAGGCGTCAATATTGGATCCATCAGAGACAATCACGCCTTAGCCGACTTTCCTTTCGATGCCACACAATTGACTGCCGAGCTCGCCGAAGTATTTCCCGTAATTCCTTCAACCGAGCTTTTATACCTGTAGGTTGGAACCCTTCAAGCAGCGAATCTTGGGCTTTCAAATGGCCAACACCAGAAACCAGTGCACCCGCAATGACCCACCAACCAAGCGAGAACACATCTCCCCCTCACCAGACTCTCCTCCAGGCACCTCCCGATGCAAGCTCCCGGGAACATCGACAGAAGCCACATGTCAATCACACACCCCTACACATGTCTCAGTCCCACTCTGGACCTGATCAGGAACAGAAGCCACCTCCTGAGCAACATCATCAAGTGTCCGTACCAATGGATCCAGCTCAGCAGACATGATCCGAGAGAAGTCCAGCTCCAGGCGAAGTTACATCTCCCCCGGCACACAAAAGAGGAACACAAAAGAGGAACCGCAACAGCCTCCGTACAGGAAAGACCCTGCCAGTTTTCCATGATAGGAGGCCTGACTGCTCTAACACGGCGGTGCCTACGTCTCTTACGAGATGGTAGAGAATCCGCCACTCTGCACGCGTCACACGGAACAGGTTCTGGTAGCTCCCCAACCAAGCAAGAACCTGACGAACACGAAGAGCCAGATTCGGAGGAAGCTCAACATTCCCAGGTGCAGCAACCTAAGGCCCACGTTAGAACCTGAGGAGGACTCAACCGCCTCGAGACCATGGGAGTTCCCAAAGGCTGGGTGTGACTGCAGGTACGGTGGGGCTCATGAAATTGCTTAAGCTGCTTATAATGAGCAGACTTCCTCAGAACCACTCCATCAAGAACACGTTCATAACGTAAGTAACTTGATTTTCCAGAACCCTAACAACCGTGAATGGCCCCGCATATCTTGGAGACAGTTTATTTACAGTAGTGTTTCCAGGTAAATAGGTAAATGGGACATATACATGACTTGTCCAATGGCAAATGGTACGAACTTGGGATGACCCTCCCTCCAAATATCACAAACCCTAGAATCAAGAATTGGCAGAATACTCAAACTTCTAACACTTGTTCTGAAATTTACATAATGTATCTATTTTGAAAAAAAAAAAACACATTTTACTCTCACATTTTTTTATTGAGGCCTTAGTTTTTGAGATTACGGAAATATATATGAATATATGTATACCCATGCGTTTTTTCCAAAATTTCAAAGGAATAGAACTCAATGAGTTTTCATGATACAGTAAAAAACAATGGCAGTTTTAGAATCCTTGAAGCATTCCTAAGAAAACTATACAGCAGGATTTTTCATTTTAGTCTTTTTTTCAATGCAGCTTGAAACAGATTTTCCCCCTATATTTTGGTTAGGTAGTGATTACAGAATAAAAAATGGAAAGGCCAGCCCAGTAGTTTTGTTAAGAATGTTTCAAGGATTCCAACAATTTTTCTATTTTAGACGCTACCCAGACCACTGCTGACCTCCGCATTTTAGAATCATTGTATATTTTCAAACGTAGACCGGAGCTGAACGAGTGCTCATCGGCTGTGAAGCTCTCTATCA
>LQNS02278070.1:32527102-32541428 GCA_001587735.2 Parhyale hawaiensis
GACCAGTTAACAAGGTAAGGAAGGTGGATCAGGGTTTTTCAGCTCGAACTGGAAAACCAGCTCTCCCGGAAACTGACCTATGCCACAGAGGGGCAGTTTCCAGAATATTCCGAAACGGGTTCCAGAAAAGACTTGAAAGCCTTCCAGCTCTAGAAAGAGCCAGACAAGGCAATACCAGTAGCCCAGGGGGCACTGAAGTATGCGAACTACAAGCGACTTCGTGCGCTGGCCAACCTTCAACCTGCACGTAAGGTTGGATCAGCAAGAAGCCTGGTCAGAACAGTATTATCCTAACAGTATTTTTACATAGATCTATTCTGAGACAATCCAGGAAGGCCTGTTATAGGTCTATATTTTAGCTAAAGGTCAGGGGTACGGCAATGCACTAAAGATGGTTACCAGGTACCCTCAAGGCCAAGATGCGACTTACAGTCTCTACCAGGCCAATGTGGAAACTCCTGGATTGTCTGAAGGAAAGATCACGAGGTACAAGAGAATAACTTAGTTCAGATCAGGATCCTTCGCACCAGCAACTCAGGAGAGGCCATGAAACCCCTCAGTGCTACCGACAGAAGGTGTTCTGTCGGAGCGAGCCACTGAGAATGGATAGTGTTGCAACGAATTTTTCTCAGTGGCTTGCGAAGACAGAACACCTCTGGAGGATCAATATGACCCAAAGCCTCTTCAGTTTCTTGGCCTAAGGGTGAAATTGAGGTGTTGGTGCGCTCGTCGTGCCAGAATGAGGAGTGCTGCTGCTGGGACCCTGAGGTACCAGGGGGCGGAGCCTAAGGACCGGAGCTCGAAAAGAAGAAAAAAAATAAAGAACACCAAAAGCTGTCTATAAGGAGGGTTACGCCTCAAAACAGTTCTAAACTACCATTTAGACGCCCCAGAGTTGGGCGCTGACATGGGTCTTGTGCCACCGACAGAAGGTATTCTGTCTTTGCGAGCCACTGAGAAAAATTCGTTGCAACACTCTATCCAATGAGTTTTTTCCAACTATGTTAGTTGACCTCCAGTTGATCTAAATTTCAATATCATATTTCTTATGTTTGTCTTGGTGTGGTAATTCTAGGTTGTTTCGTTCTGAGAGTGACTCATTTATTTGTATATCAGGTAGACTATATAGCCCAGTCTTGGGAAGAACTGATAAATTTTCTGTTTCTAGAAGTTATAAGCAAATGTTACTGAGTGCAGCTTGCGGGATATCCGGTTGAACAGCTTTACTATCTGGTTGGATACTGGATAGTTGAAAAAGTGCCAGATAATCGGATGGTAGCAGGATATCTGGCACATCCCTTTTGGTAAATGTTTTGAGTTCCTTATGCGTACCTGTTGTCATACCTAGCTATGTATGCCCAAGTAATTGTGAAGAACACAATTAAGCTGCCTTTGCCTCATTATCAACTGTATCTAGCTTTATACTGAAGGGCCGCATGAATACCCTGAATTGAGAAGCCAATAACCAAACTTGGAAGAAGTATAGAGGGAGACTACACAAGCCTCCAGAAGTGGGACCAAATCGTTTATGGTGGCTTTTTCATGGTGGCCTTCTGCAGCAGCTTCCTGATGAGCTCAGTTCTCAAAGTCACTTTAAATAGGTATAAAAGACTCAATTGAGATGGGCCTGCAAAACAAACAATTGCCAGCAGGTTGGTAGGTAGCACCTGCTTGAAATCAATTAGCTACCATTTAGGAATCAGAATGGGATGAACTTTTAAGGAGTGTTGTAACCTTTGATACGGTGGGCTATTTAAGTCCAGTACACAGAAAAACTCAAGATGAGAAGTTTTTCTTGCGTGGACAGTATTTGCTGCTAATGCAAATGAAGAGCACGAGTCTACAGTTTTAGTGCTAAATGCAATCTCAACCTGCATCTGCGCCACCCATTTCAGCCAGCCAGAAGCCAGTGCGCAAACCAGCTAGTTGCCAGCCAGCTCGTACCATGAAGTGGCTCGCAGGCTGCTGTGCAATGTTTTGGCTATGTCGTCTCCTTTTATACTTACTCCGAGATACCAAGGGCACACTCAACTGTTTGCCTTGCTTGTGACAGTCTGTGATTAAATACTGAAGAAAAAAAATTCAAGAATTTTCAACATTTTGATGCCATGTCTATTCCAATAAGGTAGCCCATAGACCAACCGGGGCGACCAAAAAGTAAACTATGTACCTATATTATTGGGGCCGGAGTAACCAAATATTATTTTATTGTAGATTTCCCGCCGTATTAGATACAATAATTAGGCTACCAGCGATCCGATTTTGTATGGTATTGTTTGGAAGTTGAGTCGAATTCAGGTGAGTTCTATTAGAACCATCTTGGCCAGGTGCACCATGTCTGTCAGGAAATAAAGGGTGAACATCTTCAACTCTACACGGCGCAGCCAAATTAAGTCGCTCAGCTGTGCGGTGCAGGGAAGGAGATGAAAAACAAAAAGAGAAGAAGACAGAAGAAAGTGAACACTCATGCGGGAGGTGCCTTCCGTGGCCCTCTATACGGGAGCAGATAGGAGTTCCATGGGATGGGTTGCTTGCCACCACCCACCTCGAAAAACAGAAGGGGAAATATAGAGAACCTGCCTAACTTTACAAAACTAACCTCAATAAGAACTGCGGCCAGCTGCTACATGCCTTGCGGAGAAGGCACTCGGAACCCTTGCATACCTACGTAAAGCCCAAATACCGTATGGTTGGGCTATTTCGCCGCCCGGGGGCTATTTCGGCACATAGCAACGTTTTCAGTTTTTGGTCATTACAGAAAAAATTTTAACAGCAGAAAAATAATACAAGGTTCATTTCAAAGGTGACAGAATTGTCTCGAATTGAGACAAAAACAAGCCCCTCGGACAAATAATGATCAGTTGGACATCAAAGTTGAGTATAAAAAAACCCTGTTTCAGAAATTTTCAAAAACGTCTGAAGGGCTTTTTTTTTTTGCCTCAAATTCAAGACAATTTTGTCACCTCTGAAATAGACGTACCATTTTTTTCTGTTAGAACTTTTGCCGCTATGACTAAAAAACTGAGAACTTTGCCATGTGCCAAAATAACCCCTGGGGTGATGAAATAGCCCAACCTTACGGTACCGGTATATTGTGGCAGAAAAAGGGCCCGCCAGAATATATCTCTGAAGGCGCTGGAGCGACCAAAACCAAATAGCCGGGGCTAGGGGTTTCTTGCACTGGCAGTAGTAAGATATTAGCTATATTCATATGATATTGATCAATCATCTCTCATAATGGATCGGTTTACATGAAAAAATTAAGGAGAGGCTCTAGTGAAAACCGTCAAAGAATGTAATTTTTCCTGTATTTCTATTCTAAAACCCTTTAAAAAACAAAAAAAACACAAAAAAATGAAAATTATATTTATTGAAACCGCCATTATGGGAGCTTTGAACAAGGGCGGGACATCAACAACAGAACAACTTTTCACATTAAGTGCAGCATATTTGCTTGTATTGTATCGGACATAAGGACGGTTTTTGTTCACTCTTTTCTTAGCTATGAGGACTGTTTTCCGTTGGTTGAAGTCAGTGCTGTGCTTGTCACTAGGGAGAAAGGTTGATTGCCCGTATCTCAAACATAGTTTTTCTATTCAAATCGATTGTAGAGAACTAATTTTTTACCCAATCCATTTAAAATTTTGCATGGCTACTACTGTAAGTAGTAGCTATGAAGGTATGATTCATTTTTTTTTTGCTAAAATAGAATTTGACTGATTTTAGAGCAAAATTTTACAAGTTCTAAATATATGTGTGAGCTATATAAACACCGGATGAAGAGCAGTGTTTCATACTAGGAGTGAGAATTTAAAAAAAAAAGCAAATCATACGTTTGTAATAGGTTCAAGTACTACTACATCAAATATTTGTGTATCACAAATATTGACATCATGGTGACGTTATAATGATAATATAATATAAATATATACAGTGGAATCCCGTTTTCCCGGAACCCGGTTTCCCGGACTTTTTGTTTTCCCGGACTATTTTTACTTTTCCAGGGTTTTCCCAGAACATTCCGGGAAACTGAAACTAAGCCGGAATACCGGAAAACTTTGGTATTTTCCGAAAAAAGTTCTGGTTTCCCGGAAGTTACGCTGCGCAGATACTAATATTTGCCTATTGTGCATCTCTTCCAGGAAATGGAAGGCAACCTCCGTCTTTCCGTTCAGTTGTTGTCTGTACATTGTGGTGTTCGTTTACTAAGTGCTATTTTAGTACATTATTTAAATTCAAATTTATGGGTTTAATTTCGGATTTTTAATGTGAATGTGATTAATTCCGCAAGTCGCAATAACGCTAACCAGCAGAAACACGTGGGTGCGACCACTCGCAAAATCGCGTAAGTGGCGATAGCACTAATACTATCGTAGCAGCAGAAAAAAGCTTTCTTGTGCAGGACGGCACTAACATGAGGTAACTGCCCCCATAAAGATTTTGTGGCTTACCCAATTACAGAAAAAGTTATTGAGGAAAATAGTGCGATCACGCGGGTGCGACCACTCGCAAAATCGCGCAAGTGGCGATAGCATTAACACTAGCATAGCAGCAGAAACCAGCTTTCTTGTGCAGGACGGAACTTACATGATGTAATTGTCTTCAAAGATTTTGAGGCTTATGACCTTACAGAAAAGGTTATTAAGGAAAATTGTGTGATAACGTGGATGCAATCACTCGCAAAATACTGAAGTCGGGATGGCACTAATATTGCCTCAAGTTTTTGGTACTTTGTGCATAGATCTACATGTTAAATGCTGTTCGGACTGACAATTCCAGAAATAGCTTCAATTCGGTTTACCAATGTGCGGCAAACCACAGTTTTTCTGCCATTGAATTTTCCGGAAATCAGCTTCAATTTACCGGACAGACTTCCGGTAAAAAGAGGGTTTTCGTTTTCCTGGAAATTTCAGTTTCCCATAAGAGGCTCCCCCTGTGCTGTCTGGGAAAACTAGGTTCCACTGTATTAAAATTTGGCTGATCATTGTTTTATTCATGCACAGTTATATTAGGAGTATACCTACCATAAAAATTTCAAGTCAAAAGCACAAATATATATATATTGTACTTTTAATAATTTTTTATGTTTTGACTTGAGCCTCCCATATCTTCCCTCAGAAAACTTGTTTTATTGCTCTTTAAGTGATTTCTCAAAAAACTCCCGCCGCACCAGCAGTTTTTACAGTTTGGAAAACTGGAGCCGGGATTGATAAACCGGGACTGGATGGGCGGCTGGAAAGGCCAGGGGTTGCCTGGGCCGAGGCTTTGATCGGTCCCTATCTATAGGTATTACTATAGTATTACCGTATTAGGACACATTTTAAGACATTTTATATGAATGACGTTTTGCCCACAAATGCTTAGCTTGTTTTCAAGATATTTGACTTTGAAGTTCCCATTGTTTTCTTATGGGAAAAAATGCCTGGCGATGGCACAGTGGGTTAGGAAGCCATTTTAATAGGCTAGGTCATGTTGGGTTAACTCAGTTTTGGTTATTGTGTAGTCACCAGGTATTTTCTCCCATAGGAAAACAATGGGAACTTCAAAGCCTAATATTTATCTCAAAAACTAAGCATTTTTGAGCAAAAGGTCATTCATGTAAAATGTCTTGAAATGTTACTGATGGCGAAAGCTAATTTTCAGAATAAAGTACAGTATTTGGTGTTGTTGTTGTTGTAGTTACGTAGGGGGTGACTCGGGGGGTGGGTGGGTCGGGCATGTGGCGGAAGGTATGAAAAAGAAGGTAGGGAGCACAAGAAGTCAGATACAGATAGAGGACTGTCCCATAGAGAGGTGGGAAGGAGGGTAGTGGGTTGGGCGGACACTCGAACAAGTGGTTCACGGTGTGGGGGCCGCGGTGGCACTCAGGGCTGGAGTACGAGTCCGCCAGTTTGATCTTGTGGTGGTAAGACATCAGGGCAGAGCAAAAACCTGAATGTAACTTTGATAGGGTGGAGCGGGCCGCTCCTGAAAGGACCGCCTCATTGGGTGAGATCTCCTCAGGGGTAAAACCCAAAACCCTGTTTACAGGGAGGCGGTCTAGTGAAGATTGCACGGCAGCTGATGGAAGAAGAAAATTGCTAAGCGGCACTCTTCAGAAAGCATGATGTTATCACTGGGTAAGTGGTTGATGTCGGGTTAGAATTTGGTTGCTAGGTTGTGGCAGATAAGACAGGGGCCAGCCTGTGTGGCGACAACTGAGTGGGCTGGGTGCTCGGGACGAAGGGTGGAAGCAAGGTATTTACGGCACTGGAGGTCGAGAGATTGATCAATCCTCAAAGAGTTAGGACTTGGAGTGGAAATAGACCGCGGAAGCCATGTGAAGGCAACCGGTTGCTGTTTGGAGAACGGCGTTTTGAACCGTCTGCCGTTTGCAAACCACGGACTGGCGAGCTCCTGGATACCAGGCTGAAGCAGCGTAGGTGAAGAGAAGTGTGATAAATTCCTTATATGTGAGAAGCAGAGTCTCCTTGTACTGGCCTCAGCGTGTGCTAGCTAGGGTCTTGAGCAGTCTGAGGCGGCTGGAGGCTCGAGCGGCTTTGGAAGCGATGTGCGGTGTAAAAGTAAAGTGGGTATCAAATGTGACGCCGAGGATCTTGGGGCGGCGCTGCAGAGGCAGGGCAGTGTCGGCAATAGTGATACGGTACCAGGGTCGAGTCTAGACTGATGGGTGTTGGTCGTCCATAGTGTTGAATTGGTTTTGGAGGTTAATATGGTTAGGCCCTTGTCAGCTGCCAATTGCTGATGAAGTCAGAGTGATTTGACCGAGCAGCAGCAGCGGTGAGAGGTTTGCGATGGGAAGCCACGACAGTGAAATCGTCGGCATATGATGTTTCAGAGGGGCAACAGAGCTGGTCCCGAGGAATGGGGAAGTCAGAGACATAAAGGTTGAAAAGGGAAGGCGAGACGACCGAACCCTGGGGAACCCTCGCCTTGACTGCCCGGAACCAGGAATGAAAGCTGTTATAGAGGCAGCACGCTGCTCGTCCCCTGAGGTAAGCCGCGAGCCATCTGACAGCATTGGGGGTGAGTGTGGTGTTGACAACTGAGGAGATTAGGCCCTCAGTAGGAACGGTGTCAAACTCTTTGCTGAAGTCAATCAGCAAAGCCACCGTGCGCTCAGGGGGTTTGGATTTGTTCATACCGCGAGTTGCTTGGAAGGCCAAAGGTAGTAGAGCAGATGTGGTGGAGTGCATAGTTCGAAAACCATGCTGGTGAAGAGCAGGTTGGTAAGCCTCATTGGTTGCTAATTATATCATCAAAATCTTGAAAATTCTTGACCATTTTTTTTTTCCAGGATTAGATAGGGGAAAATTAGAACTTCAAAGTCAGATATCTCAGAAAGTAAGTGTTTCCACAAAATAAATGGTTGTAATTTTTCGATTCAGGGCTTGTCAATCTATAAAGAAACACATTTCATATGCATCAACTTGACTGGGTGAAAGTGTAAATAATTACCAAATAGCTCCTGTACTTTATTATCAAAATTATGTTTTGTTCTTGATGTACGATATGGACACACTAAATTATCCTGCAGTGGAAATGCAGCATCTCCTACAAGCATATGGTAGTTCTCTTAGTACACCTTCAATGTGTTTTGGTTTACGTATGCTCAAAGATTTGCCTACAATTTTCTTTCCCAAGGCAGAGTTGCTGAAAATATGTCCATCACTAAAATGGCCAATAGACCCCACATCTATTGTAGCTATTGAATCTATATTCTTAGTCTTAAGTGGCCATCAACACAGTTGGAAAAGGATCCACTTTTTGATGTTTTTCTGATACATTTACGTTTTCCATCAATTGCTCCCGCACAATGTGGGAAGTGCCAAATCCCTCGCCACTCTCTCCCATGCTTACATTATGGGTTCTGGTAAATAAACAGGTTGCATGTTGTTCCACACAGCAGTTGCGACTTGGCTGGTGATGTTTAACACGGTCTGATACCCCATGCTGTAGCTTGAACCAATGCTTTTATAGGAATCTCCAGTTGCCAGAAATCTGATTAGATACGGTACTAAGCTCAATTAGAGTTTTACCCTGTTATCTCTCTTTGACAGTGTTAATTGTGTTTTTTTTTTTTAATTTCAGGTGCTGCTGCAAAGGAGGCATGGCTGAAAATACGTAATTGTCATCGTGATGCCCTCAGGAGGCAAAAGAAATTGAAGGGTACGAGCGGATCACGTGCTCTTATAATTAAGCCATGGAAATATCAACAGCAAATGGAATTTCTGGTACCATACATGGTCAACAGAGAGACAAGTTCAAATGTGAATGGGGCTGACAATGACACTCAATGGACTGCTGAAAGTGATATTATGTCTGATGAAGAAAGGAGCTCAGAACCCACCCATGATTTACATGAAAATGTGCCCCTCGATGACATTCGTGCTGATGATGATCACAAAGAGAATGGTGAGAGTATTATGGATCCTTCTACCCATTTGAGAACAATAAAGAAGAAAAAGATCGTAGATACTCGTAACATGACAGCAGATCATCTTACTTCTCTATTGAAACAATCCATTGTTAATCATGAAGAGAGAGCCAAGCACAGAGCACAGAAAAGGAAAACGTTGGGTGACAAACTAGGACAAGGGGAAAAAGATCCCCTATATCAGTTTTTCATGACTATGTATGCAACAACGGCTAACATGCCACCAGCATCCCAGCACATGGTAAAGCGAGAAGTATTCCGTATAGTTTCGGATGCTGAAGAGACCTTGTTACTTATGTCTTATCCCCAACGTCACTCCTCTCTCTTGTATGATTCTACTCCTGCATGTACTACACCTACTGAACCCTCTACTGCTGTTCCATCACAATCTCACCGTATGTGTTCACAACCGTCTGGTTCTACTCATCCTGCATGCACTACACCTACTGATCCATCTAGTGCTGATATGTGCATTCCAATCTCACCTTATGTGTTCACAACAGAATCAGGATGCCTCCCATAATTTAACATCATTTTCTATTATGTTTTATAGTAGCTATGTTTTAACCCTCGCTTGTAACAAACTTTCCCAAAATTTGCTGCTGATGATAGGTCAACTTTCTAGCTTGCTGTGTATGTATTATTAGTGCTTAAAGCTTCAAATTCGCGGTATTTTTTCAAGAAAATGTTACTCTATTGGGCTTTTCATTTTTTCATCGGCCCAATACTTCTCCCATAATTACAGAACAATATTCTTAGATTTTTAACTCTACTGTCTCGGGAGATTGCTGGCCATTCCTTCACTATTGAACATATACCAATTTTGTTCAGTGTTTCCATAATAGGAAAAATCCTCTTCAATCTAACAAAACCATCAGTTTTTCTCTACGACGAATAACTAAAGAACTATGACCAAAATAAACGTGACAATCGGAATACACAGAGTTTTTGTTATCTCTAGATGGTATATAGCTTGCTGCAATGAACTTATACCTATTTTTTTAGTGTTTCCAAACAGAAAAAATTCTTCCGAATACAATGGTATCGTTTTTTCCTGCAACGAATAATAAGAGTTACAACAACAAAAAAAAATAAATAAAACACTGGGCACAATCATTTCCAAGCATTCTAGCGGGGTTGTAATCTGGCAATTTAGGGCACGATCGGTGCCAGACTGTTCCAAGCGTGGCATTAGCCGAAACTTCTAAACCCACTAACCCCTACCTCCTTTAGATGGCCCTTTATTTAGAGGACTGAAATGTTTATTTAGAAAGTTTTTACCTCAGTTCCTATATTCCTCAAGGAAGGATTGGTAGAAAATATACTCACCTTTAAAACACGGCCAGTTTTCCTCTACTCCCGATTGGTTTCTGGGCGTTGCATCCTTCAGAGGATGTCATTGTCGATCTCAGTATGCATATCTTCAAATAGATCTTGGCTCAGTCTGAAATAGTTCTTGTATCTTACATCAGACAACTCAGAAGTTGAAGCTAATTCTCCATATGTTTTCCTCTTTTCCATGTTTTCACTCTTCCACACTGACCTCTGCGCTACAAATGTCATGGGAATAGATGTATGGCATAGATGTCTCAGTTTCGATATCTTGGTTTAATTCTTGATGATAAACTGAGCTTCAAAGCCCACATTGAAGAGTTAGGCTGAAACCTCATTAGAGTTCACGGCATTGTATGCAGTGTCTAATTATGTCAGTCGTGATTCGTTGACACAAATTTATTATTCATTAGCTTTTCTTTAAATTTAAAATATCATCTGGAGTGCAGAACCTCACTGTCACATTCGCAAATTAGAAGTTGTGCAAAATTAAATACTAAGGCGAATACTTCATGTTAAACGAGACAGAAATAACACACGGTACCATTAATGAATCATAGTGATATGCACAGCGAATTACAAATATAGTATTGCTATTTCAAGATGTATATAACTATTTTCTGCTTGTATTTTTCCGTTCATTCACACATAACCATCCTCTTATCTTTCAACAATATCACGGCTCACTTATACCCCAACAAAACTACAAATTAGACGCTCCATGCTCAATCTTCCAAATGTGCATATTGATGTATAGAAACGGTCAATTATATATTTTTCAAACGGCGTCTCGTGTTAATAGAATACCAACGCACTTATTAGATCCAATAGCTAATGCTGCTTTCAAAAAGCGGTATAAAGATTGTCATGCAATTGTACTAGTATAATTATTACTTGTTTTCTAATAAGTTGCACGACTTTTCTATCAGTTTCAGATATATTACTGTATGTGCATTGTAATTCGAAAGTCTTCAGTATTGTAATGTATATGTATCTGTGTGTAATAAACCTATCAAACCTATCATATATTACTTTCTCAATCTCGTCTTAGTCGGAATCGGAACTAAGGTTTCCAAATTAGTTTTTGGCAACAGCCATGATCACCACTACTGTACAGGACAACAGACTGCTTTCCCAGATCACGCGCTCAGGCTTTCTTAATAACCTCATTAGGTGGATCTCTGCCTACCTATGTGGGCGCCGCGCCTCCTTCCTATGGGCGGGCAAAAAGTCGCCCTTCCGCCCCATGCACGCGGGAGTCCCTCAGTGCTCTGTGATCTCGCCGCTCCTTTTTAATTTTTACGTCATCTACTTTCCCCAGGTTGGTGACGTCACCTCATCGTACGCTGACGATTTACCATCCTGTCCTCGGATACTAGCGTTCCGAGGGCAGCGACTACCTACTCTGTCACACCATGCTGCGACTATTGAGGCCTTGGCCAGAGAGAGAGAGCCTTGACCGTCTCTCACTCTAAGACCCATCCCACACTGTTTACGTCAGATTTCCATCAATCCAAGACGGACCCAGCAATCAAGATGGGTGCGTCAGACCCCCTCTGGAACGCAACCCCAAAATCTTGGGCGTGGTGTTTGACCCACGCCCTACTTCTGCTGCTCGCGCAAATTATATTCGTGACAGATGCTGCTCTCGCTTGCAAATTCTCGCCGCGCTGGAAGGCCCAAGATGGGGACAACAGAAAGAGACTATTACTGACCTATCGGGCTCTCATCAGAAGCGTCATTCTTTACACTGCTCCGGTTTGGTTTTCTAATTTCTCTAGAACCGCCGTTAGTAAGCTGCTTTGGGCGGCACATTTCCTCGCTTCTCTTCCTCTCTTCGACTATCTCACCCCTCTGCCCACGCCCCTCCGGAGCCTCTTCCTGAAGTAAGTTGGCACTGGCGGACCCTGATGATGGCAACCAACAACAACAACACACAACAGACTCCGTATCAGTGTGCGCACCATGCCTGTACAGCCCTGCACTGACATCAGTCATGCTGTGCTCTGCCCTGCCTCTCCATGTGAACCTGGTGTAAAGCGCGCAAGGACACATTGGTCGGACGCCATATTTCAAGATGTAAGGTACAGGCTGAAGTGGAGGGAAGAACATTGGGCAGGTAGCAAAGGCAGACGTGGTCGAGATGGAGGAGGAAATGCTAGTTCTTCTGAGTAGGAGCGACAGCTTGAGGGTCTCAAGAGCTGAGGAAACTGTAAAAAAATTTGTAGAGTTTGCTAAAGATCTGAGAAAAAAGGATTTTGTGACTTGGCAGTGGTAGTACTCATGTCAGCCCAAGTAAACACCAAGGGATGAAGGAAAACAATAGATTGCCGATAGGTTGTGTGCAGAGCCTTTGAAACTGATGATATAGGCACTTGAAACAGGAGAGCAAGATGTTGATGTTAGCTCATCACTGAATAAGAGTGCCTATATAACTTGGGCGTATGCAGTAGATAGGGTGCATCTGAAAGAATGGGATGTTGAAGCCCTTCTCAAAATCTTACAAGTTATAGCTGCACGCAGACATGTCCAGTGTAGAATATACAGTAACGTTCAAAACTAAGGGACAAATTTTCAAATTGACATAACTTTTTTTCTAACCATGCCAGGTACTGCTTCTTCTGCACACTATTAGCCAGTTAGATATTGATTATTGTGTTAGAATTTGAGACATGTAGAAAGGATAATGAAAGTTATTAACGAAAAGCTTTTTTCTTGAAATTTTAAAACGTCCAAAACTAAGGGACAAACTAGAAAAAATGCATCCAACTGAATATTTTGCTAGAAATATTAAGCTAATTAGTGGTGAACAATCAGTATTTGGTAAATAGTCCCTTGCTTTCGATTACAGTTGCACATCGTCGACTACATGACCTAGTGAGACTGACGATGTTCAACAGTAATTTTCGCCCGTTCCTCTTGAAGTTCCATCCAAAGAACTTCTGTATTGATAGGGTTTCTTGCCATAACTTTCACCCTTAGTGTTTACCATAGATGCTCGATTGGAATTAGGTCAGGACTTTGTGGTGGCCAATCCATAATTTCGAAATCTTGCTGCTCGAGGTAACTCATGACTGTCTTTGCCTGTTGACAGGGGGCATTGTCTTGCATGCAGATAGCGCTGGGGACACATGAGTTTACAATATTAGGCACGACTATAGCTTCCAATAGATTTTTATGTACCTGAGCATTCACACGAGCTTGCAAACGAACGAGAGGCGATGTCCCTTGACTAGAGAACATACCAAAAACCATCCCGCTCCCGCCGCCAAACTTCACAGTCTTCTTAGCACACTTTACTCTTAATTTCTCACCTTCACATCTTCTAACAAAGTTGTTACCTTCATTACCAAACAAACTGAACTTACTTTCATCACTGAAAAACACACTAGCCTAAATTTCATGGGATCAGTTACCATGCTTGTTTGCAAGCTCTTTTTTTTTTTTTTTTTTGTTCCTGGCGCTCACTAGCGGTTTCTTCTGTGGGCGTCTTGCAAATACCCCTATTTTTTGGAGGCGCCGAGAAACGGTCTGACGTGCGACGTTCATACATGTTGTGTCATTCATTTCCTTACTTATCGCAGCTGAGGGCTCGAAACGAAACGATCCTTCACCGACGTATGCTGGATGACTCTGTCCTCTCTGACGTTTTACGGGGCCTACCGGCTTTTTTAGGGGCACCAATGCAGCCAGTTTCATCGTACGACTTCAATAGTCAGCCCACAACCCTTTTTGAACGGTTTACTTTCTGAGAAATTTCTCTAAAAGTGAAATTATTCTTGTGTAACTTGATGATACCTTGTCGCAGGATAGCTATAATCAGTTTTCTGACGTGGTGCCATCTTGTAACAAACAGCAATGTTTACGAATGGCAGTGTCAAACTTTATCTTCGATGTAAATAAAGAAATACGAACTGAATAAGAAATTAACTAAATTTTTATTTTTTTGTCCCTTAGTTTTGGACGTTATAAATTTAAAGAGAAAAGCATTTTGTTCATAACTTGTTTATTATCCTCCATACATGTCTCAAATTTTAACACAATAATGAACATCTTACTGGCTAATAGTGCGCAAAAAAATAAGTACCTGGAATGGTTAGAAAAAAAGTTATGCCGTTTTTAAAATTTGTCCTTTAGTTTTGAACAGTACTGTATGAGTTTTTTTTAGTGTCTAATATAAGAGAATTATGACAAAAACAATTACCCAGTGTCTGGCATAAGAGGTTTTACATCCTAAGCAGCTGTTTGGTGTAGGCTATGCACTTGTAAGACTGGGGTCCACGCAGTTACTACTGAGTGTTCATCCCAGATGCAGGAAGGTGCAGTAATGAGTTTTTTTCATAAATGTTTCTTCTGAGTTATTAAGCAAATAAAAAAATATTAAAAAATGGTCTGACTAACCCACTCTTTCTGTCATTTATAATGAAATCGACACTGCAAGATTTGGGCCCTTTGTATTCTGATAGTAGCCACCTTGCAAGTGTTTGCTTATAGAATTGCTACATATTCCATAGGTTTGGTTATTTTTGAAAAGTGTATAATTAGATTGTAGAGGAT
>LQNS02278070.1:32541493-32563058 GCA_001587735.2 Parhyale hawaiensis
AATAATATACCATACCGTAGTCATCATAATGAGGCTGCAGAATGCAATAACTGCATCCCCAATATTGTGACTTCAACTATGTGTTGCAATATTTAGTGCCAAAAATAGCCAAATTTTGGGCAAACCATCACCAGAAGTGCCTAGAACAGATAGAGAAAAATGCAGGCCTGTTGCCAAGATCTTCAGAAGACCACAGATGTGAGGCAAATCCGTCACTGAAGATCTTTGAATTTTTACCATACTCTGCAGTCTGGCATCAGCCATGTGGGTTCCAGGCCAGCCAACCAGTATCTCTATATTGGTATTAGCTGGCGCATCTCACTATATCTACGTAACCTTTGGTTGTGAAGGAAGGTAGAGACCGACGGGGGCAAAGATTTTGGAAAGCCTGGGGCCACCAAAAATCAAGTAGGTATCAATGGCCAGGGTGACCAAAAATCAAGTAGCCAGGGCTGGAGTGACCAAAAATCAAGTTGCTGGGCCAACCAAAACCAAATAGCCGGGGGCAGGGTGACCAAAAATAAAGTAATTGGGACCGGGGCAACCAAAACCAAATAGCCAGTGCCGAGGGTTTCTTGCCCTGACAGTAGTTTGAGACTGTTTATTGGCATTATATTAGTCAATCGTCACTCATAATGGATCAGTTAACATGAAAAGAATTTGCTTGCCCCAGAACACTTGTGTTATTGCTTGTCAAGTGATTTCCCTCTCCCGAAAAAGCCCCGGCCAAATTCCCAGCAACCCTAGGAGACTTGTTTAGGTTACCTCAGCCATTAGCTAGGCCTTTGGGATGTCTGTCTTTTGTGCTCACTTGGCTTCTTTTTCAATTTTGTACTCCTACTCGCTCGTGCTTTATTCTATTCTTCCTCTTCTTTCCTGGCTTGCTGTACCCATGCACGTTGATCTTGTGTGGGAACACCTTTGTGCATGGGTTCCCCATTTCTGCCAGCATGCTATATATCCCTTGTTCTCTCCTCTGTGATATCGTTCTGCTCGGAAACGGAGGCTTCAACTTTCCGACTATAACCAAACCCCCAGTTTTCACAGTTTGAAAAGCAGGGGCCAGTATTGATAAACCGGGGCTGGGTTAAACAATTTTCACTAAACCGGGGCTGAGGCTAGCAATTTTCAATAAACTAGGGCTTTGGCCCCAGTCGAAAGGTAACTCACCTTTGCAACCCCAAAGCCCAGGCTGGTCTCAAGTAGACAGCCGCCGGACTAGGGAGGCAAGCATGGCACGTACGCTGGCAACAGCAAGAGAGCGCACACATATGCATAGCCAACAAGCCGGAAAAGTGCTCAGTTTGTCATCAGAAAGCCAACATCACATTCACACGGATTGTTCCCCTGGAATAGTGAAAACCGGGTAGGGCATGTGGCACCGGGTAAGCATCACTATGGCAGAGAGCCAAGCATTATTAGTAACTCTGAGACTAAGTCTCTTGGGTCGGATGAGAAAAATTTTGTAAGTCCCTAAGGCTGGAAGTGAAAATTTTTCTAAGACCCAAGGGCAAAAATTGAATCTGAATTAGAGTCCCCCAAGTGGAAACTGCAAAGATTTTTAAGTTATTCAGGCACTAAAAAGTGAAGAACTGACCATAATATCACTAAGTGTTAATTTCTTATAAGTAACTGAGACTAAGTTGAAACCGGATCTGAAGATTTCAAACGCTCTCAGGACTTATGACTGTTCAAAGAGGACAGTTGAAAATTTTTCTAAGTCCAAAAGGACCAACCAGAAAACTTTTTCAAGTGCCAAAGGTATCTTACTGCACTGAGATCAAGTCCAAAAGAGACCAAGCACTGCTCTTCTTCCAAGTTTCTAAGACACAAGAGGAGACGAGCTGGAGATGTTGATCGCACGACGAGTCGTACTGGAATGCTCAGGGGGTGGGGTGCCTCCCTATGTACTAGTGGGTCTGAGAGGAGGCCAAAGAGAAGAATAAATGTGAGATGAATTAACTGTAGTGCTTGCACAAGGAAGAAGAACCGACTTATCAGATTTTTACAAAAGTTCTTAAACTAGCATGCACAAGTAACATGTTTTTTTTAGTATAAATTGTCCTAAGAGTATACTACAGATATACTAAGACAGTTTACAAAGAACTACTGGGGATTCTGCTCTTATACTTACACAGAGCAATAGGTCCTACTACCTAAATTTGGCTAAGTTAAAAAATATGGGCAAGAGTACTTACCTGTTAATTACAAAGTGTGACTACTCACCTGTCCTCCTGAACTGGAGTAACCCACGAAAATGCGGGTCGTGGTGCCATCTGACAGAGGTATTCTGCCGGAAGCGAGCCACTGCAAAAAAAAAAGGTTAAACAAACATCATTTAAGTCTTAGATTGAAATATTTTTAAAATTTCAAATAACTTAATAGCATGATAAAATGACCATGAAAACTGTGGCAGTATCAATGGCTACACTCATAAGCATTACAAATTAAAAGAAAGATTGATGAATTCGTTTAAAAATAACTCCAGGTGCATCAGGGTAAAACTACTGGAGTTATTTTTACAGGGTAAAACAAAAAATACAGGGTAAAACAAAAAATACAACTTGTACTACTTAAAATGAATTAAAACATGTTGCTACTAAGGATAAATTTGCCTTATCAACTATCTGACGGGCGTTCAACTGGTGTGCCTATAGGTTTAGCTTCAAATAGACGCTCGTAAACCAGAGAAAACCTTGAACTTCACAACTAAAGCTAACAATGTTTAATATTCTTGCAGAGTGTCTTGCTTTCTTCACTTCTTCATTTTCAGAAAGTATGTCATAGTATGAACTGCAATGCTCTGGAGTGAGACGTTTAGACCCAGGCATTCCTGTCACAGCGCGAGAGTTTGTAGCTCTCCGTGGTTGAAGAATTACTCCTGCTTCATTCATGTGCATCGATTTTTTTAACAGATTCATAATGATATCAACTTTGAATTGACACTTCATTTTTTAATGATATCTTTTTTATACAAAACCAAAGCCTTTACCAAACTTTTTCCTGTAAGACATTCAAAGGTAAGCTTTAGGTACAATCTCTGTGTTTTTCAGTGCTATATGGTACAATGATATCCGATCGGACATGTCTGCGCCCTTTTTTTTGCGATATAATAAATCGCAGTGACGGGTTTTTTCATCACAGTACTAGAATAAGTTCTTTTTTCAAAATGATCAGTTCACCCGAATGCTCAGGATACAGGATATTATGATTATATATAATTTTATTTTGTCTTTCCAATAGTAGACTTTTATTTCGTGATTACTTTAATTTTATACCTTAGCTCTTCTGGATAGTATTGCAGTAGCAATGTCTTTTGGCTTAGATTTTCTGTCATCTCTCAATGTGACACAGTAGTTCAATTTTGAGTGGATGAACGAGCGGAACTGCGGAGTAAAAGTTGCCATCGCTAATAGTTCAACTGCAGCCCAAATTTATTGCAAAGAGTTTATATCTGTTTTATTTACAGTAATATCTACCATGACCATAGGTGGGCATTTCGCAAGGATTCCTGTCATGGTCTCATGGGTTGCAAAATGTCCACCGTTGGGCACAGATAGTCATGGACACCGGTGTCCACTCCGCATTACATTAGATTATGATTAGAGCAAACTACATTTCACTGCGGAGTCACAACCGGTGGGTACGGCTTTTTATTGTTTTAGTACCTTCTACCTACCGAAAATATACACCACACAAACTCACTTCAATCGTCTGTGCAGAACTTGCGGAAGGAAACGAATTTCCTGCACTGCGCCAGATCCATCTAAGGCGCAAGCCGCACGTAACGTGTTAATGGGGGCGGCCTGATTTTTCATGCAGGCCACGCAAAATGAAGAGGTGTTCGCATTGTTGGACTGGCTGTTGAGTCTGTGAAATGGGATTTGTAGCATAGGAGATAATTTTGTATCACTGGAGTAGCTTTTATATCATTGGAGTACCTAGCTTTTATATCATTGGAGTAGCATTTGTCATTGGAGTGGCTTTTTTATCATTGCAGAAGCTTTTCTATTGATGGAGTGGTTTTCCTGTCATTGGAGAGATTTTGTATTGTAGAGGCTTTTGTAACATTGATGTCATATCATTGAAGATGAAGAGTCAGCTGCATCATTGAAGAGGCAACTGTATCGTTGAGGAGGCAGCTAATCAGCTGTATCTTTGGAGTGGCTCCTGTATCATAGAAGAGGCATTTGTAAGATTGGTGAGGCGTTTGCATCAAAGAAGAGGCTTTTGTTTCACTGGGGAGGTTTTTGTATCATTGGAGAGGCTTCAATATCATAGGAAACACTTCTATATAATATGTTTATTGTATACCTACGGTGTCCAGTAAATAACCAAATAATTGTGCACTTTGTGAAGAAAGCATGAAATTTCTACCAATGTTACTACATAGCATAGGCTTTTAATTCAGATACTAGTGGATGCGTGCGTGAAAAAATTCACACAATCATCTACATTTTTTATTAATACAGTAAAACCCCTCCAATCCGCACAGCACGGGGGAAGGGGGTGGTCAGATTAACGGGGTAGACTACTTACAAATAAAAAAAACTGTGTATTCCGCACTAATACGAATTATAGAGAAATTGTTCGCACCTTCTGCGCAGCACCTCACGCAAATTTCTCGCTCATCACCCTGTTAATCCCAAAAATGAGAAGTTCCGTGTACGGATTACAGAGGTATTTATACAAACTCCGAACTTTACCCTCTTAATCCGAAAAATCCTTATTTGTTTGGATTGCACTTCAAACTATAATCAGATGTTCGGATTAGGGAGGGGTTCGGATTATTGAGGTGCGGATTAGAGGGGTTTTACTGTATAAGCTGTTGCGGAATTTTGTCTGAATTGTTTCATTTTCTTAATTGATCCATAGTCGTCCTGTCCTCTTTTCTCTGACTTGCTGTTTCCACATTTTCAGGCTCATGCTTATCAGCAGCTTTCATTCACTTCTGTAACCTTCCTACTACAAGTTTTTTTTTTACTGTATTGCATAGGCGATTCATCTCTCTCCATTCATAGCACGTCTTCGCTCTTGAGACTGTAGTAGTCTTGTACTTCTTATATGTTCCCTATCTTCCTTCTTAATTAGACTTACATCTTCAATATAGTGAGAGGCAGACGTAAATCTTGACTAAAACACTGCAATAAACTTGAATGTAAGTATGTATTATGGTAACTCCAGCCAGCTTGTATACATGTAAGCTCTACGTAGCCTAGATACGGTCTTGCAAACTTGAATATCTGCTTCACTGAAGTGCTGAAATTTTTGGGCTCTGAAAATTCGCACCGTCAGAGAATGACAGTGTGAAGGATGATATGCGTGATATGGAACTGGAGGAACACATGGTAATGGACAGAAGTATATGGAATAGCAAGATCTGTTTCAGTTCCCCCCTTAGAACAGGGATAATATTGCTGTAGAAGAAGAAGAGAAAGACAGTAAGCCAGATGAAAAATTGTCTACTACCCGTGATAAATCATCTCGTGAGTGCTCCGTTGGTCATCTGCCGAATTTACGCTTTGTGACCTGAGAGAAAAAACTTATAGAATCGGACTCCAGAAGCTGCATAATATGCAAATATATTTTCCGATTTCAAGAAGTGCTTCAAGCGAGACGTGTCTTCTGATAAAGGGATAAGGATCAGCCTTTGCCATCCTCTGCACCATGGTCATTGATTTACAAAATTGCAGCCTGGCCCATTTTTTGCCTATCTATTTTGTTAAGAGCGTGTCATGAACGATACCTACATTTAAAAATAAATATATAAACAAACACACGACGGTGTTTCTTATATTGTGTAACCTGGATTTGACCTCTGAGGGTGGTCATCTTAGACCTTTTAAAATGTCTGTCATTTTTTTCATTTTTGAAATTTCTCACCTACTTCACCTAGAGTTTTGATCTCAGTGTCATAAGCTACATTTTCAGGGGCAAGGAATCCACTGAAACTAAATTCAGTAGGCTAGGTCTGATCACAGTGCTGGTTTATGATATTTTGGCATTTTGATGGCAGTTGAACTTACAAAAGTACATGATAAAGGTAAATGAAACTCATTGATGTCGGTGACAAATGTACTACCCACCTAAATATTACATTTTAACAGAACATAACATGGGACACCAACACCAAGATATCATAAGAGTCTAGCAACTAGATAGATTATAAAGAATTAGCAGTCTCTAGCACAGAAGCACAGTGTATATCTCCTAAGTGTTGCTTTTCTGCACTTGCAGTGTCCTGTGCACTTCTTCTTGCAGCCACAGTGGATCAGCTCTTGGCAGGATTTTGCTGCTTCTGAGAGAGTGATCCACAGGGGCTGCCACCCAGATGCATCTTTAGTCCAGGCCCAGTTGGATGGATTCAGAAACTCGGGTTGTGAAACTATAATTGCTGATTCCAGATGTTGGCCTGGTAGCAGGCACGTTTGATGTGCTGCTGTAGAGCTGCCTGGGTAGGAGGAATGTTCTCCAGAGCTCTAGACGTTTGGGTAAAGAGATGTTTTCTTGCCTGTTTGACCTCCATAATATCACTGGTGTCATCATACATGAGCACCACAAACCTTTCTATCAGTGACAGTGACTCCTCACTGACGTCAGGCTGCATGCCTTGTATGTAGTTCAATGAATGCATCAGTAACCTCTAGCAAAGACTTCCAGATTTCCCAAGCCATTTTCTTAACTCTTCCACAGAACTTAGACACAGTATCACTCTCTCTGAGAGCATGGAAGACAGGAAGGCTGGAGCACCATCTTGGATCCATCGTGACAACCAGCTCATAGACGGCTATGCAGTGGAGATATGACTCAGTCCAAATAGCAACCCGTTACTCATCAGGTTTGATTTTGTTAACTGAAGCCACAGCTACACTGCACATCGGTGTCAACTGTGCTACAGTGCTAATGGTCACCTTTTGTCCTTACAGAACAGCATCTGCCAAATACAGAAGTAGCCGAGTATCAGATTCCACATGTGAACTAGGGGCAAGGTTGGTCAGGTCCAAGTCAGCTGGAGAGCAGAAGAAATCAGTTCCATCTGTTTCATACTGTTCTTTGCCATGGTATTGGGGATGCCGAGTGGTTTCTTGTGACAGAAAGCCAAACAATTCAGATTTGTTCCCATCTTCATCAAAGAGCTGCTTCCAGTTCTGTGACATCACAGTCGAGGACCCAACTCTTTTTGTGGTGTCTTTTCCCCTCTTCTCTCTTGCTGTTGCTTTCAAACTGTGATGGAGGTATACATTCCAAACAACGTCAAAGCGGTCAGTTTTCTGAAGTTGAAAGATTGTGGCGCATACACTATATCAGCATACTCTTGAAATGTCTTTGATGCTCCTGGTTTCATCATATGAACTACAGCTGTACCGTCTTTGATGTTCCTGGTTTCATCATATGAACTACAGCTGCACCGTCAAGGACTATTGCATCAACTGGTGTACTTCTGTTTTCAGGCAGGTTTGATTCTAGACAGTGCAACAAATTTGCTTTCATTCCAAGTCCCAGTTTGCCTCTTGTTATCAGAGATGGTGGCGCTGCATGACTTTCATGTGATAAGAATTTGTCCAGGTCTCCATTTCGTGTTTGACGGGAAATGTACAGCCTTCAGAAGAGACCACAGTCTTTCTTTCGTGCAGCAAGCTTTTCTTTCTGTTTTGGCTGGGTCTTTACTGGTGGCCTGCTGAACAGGGGCAGCTTGTTTTTTGGCAGTATTTCTGTGACAGGTTTTGTGCACAGTTCAAGTCTTCCTTCAACATAGCCTACTTCTTGTACTGCTCTTCTCCAGGTGATTTGACAGTATCCATAACATCCCTGGTATCAATGACTAGCAGATCCTGACTGCTTTCTAGGAATGGATTTCTCAGCTCTTTTTGCACAGTCACAAGAGCTCTGACCGCCTTTAGAAAGGCTGCTTGCTCTTCCAGGTGCTGCTCATAATGAAGATCTGCTGTGTCTTTTGCCCAATTCTGTGGTCTTGTTGCCTGACCCTCAAATTCTGTGATGATCCTGGAGATCTCAGAGCCTGCTACCATCCATCATCTGAATGCTCCGGGGTTTCCCATCAGCACATTAGCTTTACCAGACCCTTTGGCCAAGGTATTGTTTTGTTCATGGCACTGATCAATCGCCATTGTAGAGAACTTGTTGCTAGTTTTGTGTACCACAAAGTTCCCAGAGTGGAACTCTGCCAGGACATTGGGTTGTTTGTCTCCGAGGGTCATCCTGTCACTGATATGATCAGACAGCCATCTGGAATAATTTGTATGATCTTGAGGGGCATGATCTGAGTTAGAGATTCCACAAAGAGGGGCTGAGGGGCTGATCCCCTGTGGCTGCAAGAAGGAGTGCACAAGACACTGCAAGTGCAAAAAGGCAGCACTTAAGTGCACTGCACTGTGCTTCTGTGCTGGAGACTGCTAATTCTTTATAATCCATCTTGTTGTTAGACTCTAATGATATCTTGCTATTGATGTCCAATGTTATGTCCTGTTAAAATTTAATGTTTAAATTGTATTAAAATGTAATGTTTAGGTGGGTAGTCTATTTGTCACCGACGTCAATGAGTTTCATTTACCTTTATAATGTACATTTTATGAGCTCAATTACCATGAAAATGCTGAATATAGCATACAACAGCATTGTGGTCAGACTTAACCTATTGAATTTAGTTTCAGTAGATTCCTTGTCCCTGAAAATGCAGGTTTAGACACCGAGATCAAAATTCTAGGTGAAATAGAAGGTGAGAAATTTAAAAAATTAGTAGAAAACTATAGCCATTTTGGAAAATCCAAAATGACTCCCCTCAGAGGTCAAATCCAGCTTACCTCTACATCTGAAATAAAAGCATATGCTATGTAGAAACATTGGTAGAAATTTCATGCTTTCTTCACAAAGTGCACAATTGCTCTCATTATGCGCACTTTGCCGCTGTACTATTAGGCACTAATTGGAGAGGCTGTTGTATTATTGGAGAGGCTGTTGTACATTCGAGAGAATTTTGTATCACTGGCTAGGCTGTTCTATCTTTGAAGGGACTTTCGTTTTATTGAAGATATATCAGTATTGGTGAATAGGTGTCTGCATAATTGGACAGCTATATATCATTGGAGAGGCGTTTCTATCGTGGGAGAGGCACTACATTGTTGTATATGTACTTACAGTACCGTCTAAAACTAAGGGACAAATTTTCAAAACGGCTTAACTTTTTTTTCTAACCATGCTAGGTACTTCTTCTGCACATTATTAGTCAGTAAGATGTTGATTATCGTGTTAAAATTTTTGACATGTATGAAGGATAATAAAAAGTTATGAATGAAAAGCTTTTCTATTAAAATTTATAACGTCCAAAAATAAGGGATATAAAAAGAAAAATTTAGTTAATTTCTTATTCAGTCCGTATTTCTTTATTCACATCAAAGACAAAGTTTGACACTGCCATTTGTAAACATTACTGTTTGCTACATGATGGCACCACGTCAGAATATTGATTATATCCTGCGACAAGATATCATCAAGTTGCACCAAAATAATTTTGTTATTAATGAAATTTCTGAGAAGGTAAACCATTTGAAAAGTGTTGTGGGCAGAATAGTGAAGTCGTGCGATGAAACCGGCTGCAATGGTGCCCCTAAAATGGCGGCAGGCCCCGTAAAACGTCAGTTTAGAAAAGACAGAGTCATCTAGTGTACGTCATTGAAGGATCGTTTTAAGTCCTCAGCTGCGGTAAGTGAGGCAATGAATGACACAACATGTATGAACGTCTCACATCCGACCATTTTTTGGCGCTTTCAAGAAATGGGGTTATTTGCAAGACGCCCACAGAAGAAACCTTGTGTGAGTGCCAAGAAAAAGAGATTAGAGTTTGCAAACAAGCATGTTAACTGGTCCCATGAAAATTGGGCTACAGTGTTTTTCAGTGATGAAAGCAAGTTCAGTTTGTTTGGTAATGACAGTAAGAACTATGTTAGAAGACGTGAAGGTGAGAAATTGAGTGGAAAGTGTACTAAGAAGACTGTGAAGTTTGGCGGCGGGAGCGTGATTGTTTTTGGTATGTTCTCTAGTGAAGGGATATCGCCTCTCGTTCGTTTGCAAACCCGTGTGAATGCTTAGGTGTTTAAAAATTTGTTGGAAGCTATTGTCGTGCCTAACATTGTAAACTCAGGTGTCCTCAGTCCTATCTTTATGCAAGACAATGCCCCCTGCCACAAGGCAAATACAGTCATGAGTTACTTTGAACAGCAAGATCTCGAAGTTATGGATCGGCCACCATAAAATACTGACCTAAATCCAATCGAGAATCTTTGGATAACCCTAGGTGTGCAAGTTATGGCAAGAAACCCTATCAATACGGAAGATCTTTGGATAAAACTTAAAGAGGAATGGGCGAAAATTACTGTTGAAGATTGTCAGTCTCATTTGGTCATGTAGTTGACGATGTGCAACTGTAATCGAAAGCAAGGGACTATTTACCAAATGTTTATTGTTCACCACCATTTTGCTAAATATTTCTAGCAAAATATTGAGTTAAATGCAATTTTTCTTGTTTGTCCCTTAGTTTTGGATGTTATAAATTTCAAGAGAAAAGCTTTTTGTTTATAACTTTTTTTATCCTTCATACATGTCTCAAATTTTAACACATTGATCAACATCTTACTGGCTCATAGTGTGCAGCAGAAGAAGTAGCTACCTGGCATGGTTAGAAAAAAGTTATGCCGTTTTGAAATTTTGTCCCATTGTTTTTGACGGTAGGTACTGTATGTGTATCATTGGGAGGTTTTTGTATTTGGAAAGGTATTTATATTGTAAGTAAGATGTCTGTATCATTGGAGAGGCATCTATATTATCTACAAGGTGTGTGGATCATCAGGAGGTATGATACCATAAGATGGATTGAAGATTTTCATTAGGAGAAGTTGAACAAAGTCACCTTGGCTGCTTAAATGGCTGCTTTTAGATCCTTTTTCTAGCCAAAATAAATTCAAATACACAGTAAAAAGACCAACATTTGTCCATTTGCTGATCGTTCAAATTTCATCTTGATAAGTGATACAACAGCAACCATTTTAAATTAAAGCTAATCTTGTTCATTTGTGCCCCACATTCATCTTCACCTCTACCTCTATATATAAACTTCACGCCTCCGTTAAGGGCTCCGTTAAGGCTCCTTAACGCTCTGTTTAGAGAAATGGCAAAATTTTCAACTAATTTTATTTATTTATTTTTTCTTTCCAGAGAGGTAAAACCTATTACTGGTCTAGAAGCTGGGCTTACTAGCTACATAAACTGCTTTTTACCACAAAAGTGGTAATATGAATACCATTCAATGAGGTGTTTATCACTGGTGTATGAATCAGTGGTAAAGTCTGTGTACTGCTGCAGAAATGTGTATATTATTGAAGAAGCATGTTCTGATTTAGTTTGTTGTTCAATTGAATGGGTGACTGACGACTGAAGTAAATTTGTATAACTTAGGTAGTGCTGTGACGAGATGGAGGTTAGAGAAGGATTTTTGTGTTTGACTGGCCAAAGTATAAAATGTGGCTTTTAGGTTGCCCATGGATTCATAGCACATCCGGCAGCTGCAAGTCTGCAACAAGGTATTCAGCTGATACCAAGGCTACCAACAGTGATAGCTGCCTACTATTGATATACGGTACCTCTGCTGTGTGTCTTATACATTTTATCTCTATTGCAGACGGCATCTTATGGCTTATTCAGATGGCTGTGGAGAGCATTACACCTACGTTATTATTGGAGGTGGCATTGCTGGCGTTACTTGTGCTGAACATGTAAGCTACTGTGTCCTTTAATTTAATTCCAAAGTTCAATGCAAGAGGTGATTTTGTGGGAATTTCCCACAGAGGGAAATGATTTTTAATTTACTTCTCTACCTATTAGTAGCATTCCTTCTGACCAGAGTCTATGTTGTGGATTCTACAACCCCTTATTGCTAAGCCTATTCGAGAAGGTATCCAGGAAGGTTCTCTACAAGTTCTTTCTTCTTCTACCTGTTATTTTGTGTGAACATGACTCATCGTTAAAGAGAAAAAATTGCGCTTAGGATGGGCAAAAACATTCATATTAATTTGGCTGTTGTTTAGCTTGGTTTCTCCTCCAGAGGATGATCCATTTGTTATTCCTTTATTATAAGCAACCATACGGCATATTCTATGTAGAGCTCTGTCTCCCATCAGAAAATTATTCCTCTAATACATGTTTATTGGGACTTTTTTGTGACTTCATCTGGGTCATAGGGTTAGGTTTTCCAGCCTATGTTACGGGAATAGCCCTCTTGGAGGAGTCAGGAGGACCCTGTAGGTTTCTTTGCCATAGCTTGGTTTTCGGGATGTTTGTCTTTTGTGCCCACATTGCGTCCTTCCATTCATATATGTACCGTACTGTACTTATTCCTGCTGATGATACTCTTTTCTGTTATTTCTCTTCTTTCCTTAGGTACTTGCTGTCCTCATGCACATTATGATGTGTGGGAGCACCCTTGTGCATTGGTTCCACATTTCTCCAAACTATGTAGTCCTTGTTTCTTCTTTTGGATCACAGTGTGCATTGAGGATTGGGTGGATTAAACTAGGAATGCTGTAGAATACAGTATTATTATTAAGATACACTAGACTGGGACGTGGGAATGGAGGAAGCTCCATAAGGTTAACAAACTCCAACGCAACCAGCCCAGCAGGTGAAAAAAAGGGAAAGCTAAATGATCACAGAATAGCTCTGTGTACAGATTGCTCAAAGCTGCCAAAATCTGCACCAGCAAAGAGAGAGCCATAAAGACCATTCCAAACATCCACACATGATTAAAAAGAAAAAAATACCGGCTTGTACGGCACCGTACCGGTTCTAAGGCAAACTCATGAAGAGCATCACTTCGCCGAGAATAGCTATAGAAGTGCTGTGCATTACTTTGCTGTGGTCAGAACAGTTTCATTCTTTGTGTAGCTTTGTAACTAGTTAGTACCTATGTAAATTGCTTAAGGAATTTGTGAACTATATTACTTGGGATATTTCTTATAGCGCTGACAAATAATTGCAAAGTAACAGCTTGCAGGTCTTTGCATTCATACTTTAAAAGAATACAAGTACAGGAAATTTTCCCCACTTGTAAATGTGTAGGTAGTACCTACCATTGAGAAGTAACGTACATATTAAATGTGTGAGATATTAATTTACTGGCATGATTTATCATTTGTTTTTTTTTGTTTCAGCTAGAAATTGTTGATGGAGAACACAAGACGTTGTTGATTTCTGGTTCAGACCTCATCAAAGCTGTCACCAATGTCCTTCACCTCACAAAATCAGTTGATGTTTTCAGTGTTGAGGATCAGCATCACTCCTACCTACAACAGCTCTGCCCTTCAGTTACAGTGAAGCCTGCTCAAGTTACATCTATTGATCCTAAACTAAAGGTAAGCTCTATCGTTAAAAAAGGATAGGACCTGTAATCTAGATTTAATTTTTCTGAAGTCATACGAGCTAAAATATTCCTATTTCTCCACGTTCCGACATCATACAGCCACCTACTAAGGTGTCTTTCTCCGCAGATTAGGCAGACCAACGGAAGTGGTTGTAAAACGCGCGATGTTTTACCCTCTAAATCACAGTGGAGAAGCACATGGGAGCTCGCTACGCGGGTCACCCAGCTTGCGGCAGCCGCCTGAAGGCTGACGTCATCACCGGCTGGCCAATCGGGGCCGGCCGGTCGGCTGGTGCCATTTCCGCCTGTCAACCTCAGTCATCGCCAGCAGCACTTCGTCATACCCGCTTTCGCTGGTATCATGAGAGGTTCTCTTTTGGTCTCTTTCATAATTCGCCGTAGGTACTCTACACCACTTTCCCCCAGCAAGCCTTGAGCTTGTTACAAATAATTAATTTGAAAAATCGCGAAAAAAACGAAACATAAGATAGAGAAGAAACTTTAGAATAAAAAACAATCAAATTTAAAAAAAAGTGGGCCCAAACATTTAAAAATTAAAAAATTGATAAAAATATCCGAAAAAATAAAGCCAAAAATTGAAGAAACAAAGTATAAAAAATAATAAAAAGTTTCCACCCTGAGATACCAGACAAGGGCTACGGTCGACGCTCACATGTTTTCAACCCAGGGAGAGCTAGATAGCGGGGCTAGCTGTTGCTACTGACCAGGCAGTACAGCCGTACCTAATACTGAAAGGACGCGGCTGTTCCTCAGGAACATAGCCCAAGCCGGCACTAGACCAATTGGACTTTAGATTGCCGAGGACTACAGATGCGGTCCCTGTATCCCGTGGCGGATATTAGCCAACATACCTGAGACCTTGGGCAGGACGGGTGAGCACATACAGGCACCGGCCTCATGGGTCTTTGGTTACCCAGTAACCCCATCGTCTCCTGTAAGCCAGCTATCATGCACTTGCGTGAAAGCAGGATCTCTTGGTGCTGCACAACTCCTGGCTTGTTTTCCTGACGACCATAAGCTACCAAGCGAGTTCCGGTTCTCGATGCCCAGGCGTCTCTAAGGTGCCAACGCTAAGCGGAGGTAATTACTGTTTGCAAGAAAGCTCGGTCGTATTCAGAGAACAGTTCAATGGAGCATAGCTCTACCCATTCAGGCCTATCGGCTCNTTTCCTGACGACCATAGGCTACCAAGCGAGTTCCGGTTCTCGATGCCCAGGCGTCTCTAAGGTGCCAACGCTAAGCGGAGGTAATTACTGTTTGCAAGAAAGCTCGGTCGTATTCAGAGAACAGTTCAATGGAGCATAGATCTACCCATTCAGGCCTATCGGCTCCATTTGGTCACTGATCCTGTTCCTGTACCTAGATAAATAGTTGGCGCATGGGCAAGCAGTAGCTACTGCAAGACACTTCCCTTTGTCTTTGGAGCTGTTCGCGTTTTACTGCACCTACGGTACTGTTACGTGTATTTACCTGAAGCCTATCCTGATTCAATACCTAGTCAACCAAGACGAAGCGATAGTGCCCTGTTTCCCTTACGGCTGTTCTAAGTTCAAGCTTATTATGGGAGCTCGCGCTCCCTCTTGTCATAATAGACTTAGTACGGCTTCTTTATTCTCCATCTTGGCCGCCTCTGGAGTACGGAGCTTAATTATTATCTAGCTAGCTTCGGCAATTCTAATTCCACAGTTCACTTGGACTCCAGGAGAAGCTATCATCTATCGAAGAGGTGTCTCGTGGGAACGCAAAGACCGCAAGAGAGAATCCTCCCTGCTTCTCAATCAGATCTTAGCCTAGTGATTCGTACCTCCGCTAAGAATTTTTGGCTACGATGTCGCCCTGAGCTATCCAAACGAATAGCTAGTGATTTCCGCAGCTCCGGACTATTTTGGGATTTGGATCCGTCAGGTCGTGTGCTCAACTGCATTCACTCTACTACTCCGAAGGAAAGGTCGCTTAAACCTTCCTGGCAACTCTGGTGCCTGTTCGTCGGGATAAGCTTTATGATGCCTCTTCCTAATAGATAAATTCGGTCGAAACGTCTAGGCTTGTCGGCACTATACGCAAGGATTATGTGATATCTCGACGTTTCAACCGGGTCGATTAATTGCTGATTCTCTCTACACAATGAATTCGAGCACAACCACTTTGCTAGTGCACCACTTTCATGATGAGTACTACCTTCAGGCTTCTGTCTCTGAGACAAAACTAAAAATTCGACTTATGCAACCTACAGCTCAATCATCCTTCGGCAGGACACACATGAGACACTATATTGTGGTTATCCATGCCCGTCCGCAGTGATTTCTAATGGTTACGAAATTGACTTCATCGTCTGTCACTTGCAGCAAGTGTTCATGGCCCTCAGCAGATTTAAATCTCGGGAACAGGCGTGCATGTTTCCTTCAAATACCAAGCTGATACTCCTCCTCTGGTTCCACTGCAGATGCCTGAGGCCAAGGCCTTCGGTCCAACCTTCGTTTTTCCACTAAGGCTATGAGTGTGGAACGATTTGTTCCATTTTAGCTGATGGCAGTTCCTGGTTCCTTCTACCGCGCGCTCGACGCCTCCCCTTGCAGTCATTGTACTCCACCAGAGTCCCCGTTAGACCTAGCTACCTATCTTTCCATATTCGTAGCTTAGCGCTTGAGAAATGCTCTTCACCTTAACAATACTGATATTTAGCCGTCTAAATGAAGCAGTCCCTGTCCAGATGCTTTCCCAGCTGCGACAAAGGTTGCTTCCCGCGTTGGCCGGGCAGCAGTTAGCTGAGCTCTTTTACAACATTCTGAAAAGAGCCTGAGAGCATATCTGCGTAGGTCACGAATGGTCTTCACTATGAAGACTACTCCCTAAATTAACCTACTCACTTCTATTCCTAAGAACCTGGTAGTTCATCGGTTGATAAAACTATATTCTCGATAAGTCTGTGTTATATCCTATTTAAGCTGGATGCCTCTCGTCTACTGTGGTTCAACAGAAGGCTTCCATCCTCTATCCTTGACTGACGACCTTCGCATCAGCTTCCTTGTTAAGCTCAGTTCTAGTTCAGACTACAGTATATGAATCTTCATTTGCCGAGCATTCTGCAGATAGGGAACACCGGGAGACGAAAGCGTAACTGTCTCCTTTCGACTATCAGAATACTTCATTTGCATTCTTCCTCCTGGACTGAGATGCTGGGAGTTTTTCCTTGGGACGTCTAAGTTTACAGCCTCACAAGTTCTTCTAGAGTCTTTGCTAACTTCTGACTTTGAACACAAGAACCCCATCATGGGAGTTTGTAGCTGTATCAGACGTTTGTTCCCTCACCATCAAGGGAGGCAGCTCGAACTAAAGTAGCTTTGACTCGCTACGCTCAGACAGCACACCACTTTCGTATTGCCTCGCTCACGTGATCAACCGGCTGGTAGCCGGCAGAAATACTATTTTGAATTGTGCTCCCCGCGGATCGGATTTGCATTTCGACTGGCCATCAGTCTCGTGCGTACTTCGGCACCTCTTTCTAAGTCTCGTGATGGTATAGTGCGATACCCAGAATTTGGAAGCTTGGATAGGACCTGTTGTTTTGTCTCCTCGGCTGTTTTCTTGATTAAGCTCCCAATTACCTATTGCTGTCCTATTTAAGCTAATACGTGGATTCGTCCCCAGTCCTGCAGGAGCAGTACTTGGTCAGAAGCCACTTTTTGAAGTATGAAAATGACGGTTTATCGTAACTGTGTACAATAAATTGCATAATTCACGCTGGTCCTCGGTCTAGGCAGTTTGCACACGCCACTATCCTCACTAGGCTACCCTTCCCGACTGCTTGGGTAAATCATTCTATAGGTGTATGGAGTCGAGGAGCGGAACGTGGTGAAATGGGGCGTATGACAAGCGTAGCACCGAAATGCGCTGTAATTTTTCTCCTGGAGTGACTTGACACCATAAGAGTTTCCCGCCTCTCCGAGCGCGCACTCAACCGACGCCGGGTATGAAAAAGTGCTGCTCGCAATGACCGAGGTTGACTGGTGAAGGTGGCGGCAGCCTCCCACAATCAGCCGGCCGGCCAATTACTCGGCCAGCCTACACCCCTATTGGCCAGCATGTGATGACGTCAGTCAGCTCGTTTTACACCCTCTTTCGTTGGTCTGCCTGATCTGCGGACAAAAACACATTGCTGGGTAGCTTCTATATGTGTATGGTGTAGTCGCTCCAGTGGAGAAATATGGCGCATTTCGACGTTACGCTTGTCATAGGCATTATTTCACTCGATGCTGATCATAGAAGCATTACCTATTCCATGGCTATAGTCCACCCTTGTTTCTCTGTACATGATGTAGAAAATTAAATGGAAAGGGTAACAATTCTACAATTGACGGTTAGCTGCCTACAGGCAAACTCTAAAGTATTTCTCAAAAGAAGCAGTAAAAATTCCTAAATGGCGATAAAACGATTAGAGTTTGGATGGTCCGACACAATAGTTAAAGTCTTAATGGTCGGAAGCAAATGTTGCAAACAGTGACGAAACTAATTAAAAATCGGACAATCTCAAATAACTTCAATAATTAGTAGTTTGCAACTGATTTGAGGTAAACGTCTAAAATTTCACGACTTTAAGTATTCAGAACAATAGAATACACTAAAATGCCAAAGCTAATAATTGAACGCAGTAATTGACAAAGAATCGCAGCAGGCTCGCAAATTAAGGAAAATGAAGTTTGGCCTAGCTCTAACTGACAAGAGAAAGAACCACATAGAACAGTGCGTAGGTTGTCAATGCAAACAGTATATACTAATTAAGAAAGCTGGTGAGGTTTCACAATAGCTGCAATTGTAGGCCAACAACGCCATTTAGTTCCAATGGCAACCACGAAGCAGATCTACAAAGCCCCAAAGTCCGAGCGGCCATCGAGCGGTAATCTTCAGGTTTCAATGACGTTCGCTAAACGAAACATAACAGAAGTAGTGACACAGCAGCTGGACAAGACAAAGCTTGACGTGATTTCCTACACCACCGCCAATTACTCGTTTAATTCTATACTTTCGATTACGTTCGTCCTCTCAACTGCTGTATCAATTTTCTATTCAAAAGAAGCGGTGGGAGAAAATACCGTTCAACCGGCCACTCACAGCGGGAAGTAAGCTGCAGCTTGCGTCAGTTAGGTCACCCGCGGCACTGTCAAAGAGAAGGAACGTTTCTTTATGACCCGCAAAACTGAGCTGATGAGAACAACATTGACATAGGTAGTATATGGTCCGTCTCCCAAATCACCCATACTAACCTCGATTAGCAGAGTATAGAGCCGTCAACACGGCGCCGTTTCCCCCACAACTTTGCATAAGGCCACTGCCGGCGGCACTCCCCTTACTCTCGTGTACTGAAACAAACACAAATTGCTGATCAAACTGCACGACGCGCCACGAAACAACTGCGCACGCCAAGTTTACACGGTTTGCACTCGCATCTAAGCGAACACTCACCTAACAGTTATTTGCCGCCAGAGTCCAGTGGACGCGTAGAGTAATAAAGAGAAGTTGATAAAGGAAAAGAGGTTCAGTTAAGGAGATATAGCAGCAGGAGCTCAAAAGGGTAATTTAACCCCCAATACTAGCGAAATTTCTGATTTTGCTTAAAACTGTGAAGCTGATATCAGACTAATAAATGCAGTATGAACTCTGGGGTTAAGTCCTGTACGATGTCATGTTTTTTATTGGTGAGAAAAGGGACGTGTGCTGGCGCCCCTGGCATGTCACATGCGTTCATAATTTATAGTCTTTGGCAGATCATAGTCTGAAGAGATGTTAGTTGTGTATGTAGTAATCGCAGCAAAATCATTGCCATATTGCATAATAGTATTTTAGCTAATCGTTTTAAAAATGTGTTGATATTGCTTCGTGCCACTTGACGTGAATATATATTTTCTTTTTGCAGAAAGTGCACCTCAATACCGGAGACCATGTCACCTATGACAAGCTTTGTGTGTGTACCGGCGCCTCTCCCAAACGGCTGCTGCCTCAGCATGAGCACGTGCTGTATATCAGAGACACAGAGTCGGTGCAGAAGTTCCAGGAGAGAATCACCAACGCCTCGAGAATCATAGTGGTTGGCAATGGTGGAATTGCGACCGAGATGATATATGAAATTACAGGTAACTACCGAGCTCTCTTCACCGGGAATATTGTGGAATAATTGTACTTCGCACTATCGCTAGACACTTTTCCATGACGTACCTACATGATTCCTTAGTGGTATATCATGGCAGGGTCTGAACCCTGTCATCACTCACCCGGGGGCTGACCAGTGTGCTTCTTCCGCAGGAGATGTTGCAGCTGGTCACAGTTCTTGCTGACGATGTTAATTTTGTAGTTATGTTCTCCATACTTCCCCTTTTGTTTCGCGAGGTTTACTGCAAACTCCCTTTAGGGATAATAGTACGCGACCCATCCCTTGGAAGTTTTTGTATCTGCATCCGTGTGAGGGGCGACAGGAACGACCTGTCGAAAAGTTGTTTCTTTTTTTTTTGTCGTCTTCTCTTTTTGTTTTTTGTCTCTTGGTCGTGTGCGACGTGGCTGAGCGATATCATTCTGCCGTGTCCTGGGGTTGGAGATGCTGTGCACTATGTTTCCTGTCATTTAGTGACGCACTAACCTATTGGGACCGTAGACTTCTCCTAAATTCGAATATATATAATCTAAGACCTTCCGGCAAAAAAGCTGAGATACAAGTTATGGAGAATTCGGCGCGAGGCCAGTATAGTGCTCGCTGCTTTTCCAATACTGTTTCTTATTTCATAAGTCTTGAATTATCAACTGCTGATATACCGGTAGGCCTAGTTCACCCGGCAAACTTTTAGTTGGAATTCTATTTGTGTCAGAATATTACTATTTGAAAGATGAGCAAATGTTCCCTGTCGACTTTGCAAGATTTTTAAAGTAGTACATTTCTTGAGTACTCGGTTGGTATGCTGTCTTGCCTCACTCCCTGGGCCTGGGAACTACGTATACTGAAACTTATTTTATCGTTCCTTCACGTAGTGGAAAACACTTATGCTCTGCTGTATGAGACTCTCTTCATTTGTTTTCCATCGTATAGTAGATGTAGAGAGAGAGAGGTTTGTACTGATTTCACTCCTAAGATCTTGTGCCATGCCTATGAATATCACATAGGCCTACCGACCGTCATATATGCCCAGTTTGAACCCTTCTCCAAATGTAGCTGCAGCTTGATCGTGAGCAGCTTTGTATGTTGTTTTGGTGCCTAATAATATGAGCCTTGCGTTTGTTGACTTGAGGCCCTATTACACGGGCAACCAAGTGCCTCAACTACGGCAACTGAATTGCCGCAACTTGTGGGTGCGCCATCAGACGAGGCAACTAGTGTGGCGTCGCCATTCGCAAAGGAAGGTTATGACTGGCAATGGCTGCGGCATGGGACAGTAAAGAAGAGTTTGCTCGAAGTTGTGACTACTACTATTTGCGTTGTAAAAGGGAAAAAAAGGGATAGAACGAGAAGTGTGGGTCAAACCGTGGCTTCAGAGAAGAGAACGTAGCAGTTACAATAATATTTTAAACTATTTTTCTTGAATTAAGTTTAAAAGATAAAAATCTTTTCTGTAATTACCTTCGCTTAACTACAGAGTTATTTACTCACCTTTTGCAATTAGTTTCCCTATCCATAAAAAAGTAGAAAGCTTTGATGCGAGACGGTATCTTACCTGGAGAAAGACTGGAGGCTGCTAACGGCACTAGCTATTCAGCATTGAAATTTGCTGTTTTATAGTGCACGCAACTAAACGAAAGAAACGGTAAATAATTTAATTCAGTTCATTCATTTGTTGTATTATTATAGTTAGATTTAAGTCCAAACATCATAATTAATGGTTTGAGTAGGGAAAGCCTAATCGGTATTGCCTCTATCCTACCCTCAATTTCCTAAAACAGCATGATAGAGCCCTCAGGGGCATATTGTGGCGGGCCCTCTCCCTGCCACAATATGTTTGGGCATCACGCACCCAAGGGTCCCGAGTGCCTTATCCGCAGGGGATGTAGAATCTGGCCGCAGTTCCTGCTGACGAGGTTATTTTTGTAAAGTTAGGTAGGCTCTCAATACTTCCCCTTCTGTTTCGGGAGGTGGGC
>LQNS02278070.1:32582424-32594900 GCA_001587735.2 Parhyale hawaiensis
AGGTTTCAGTAGTGCACTCAAACTCACAGATTTGGATGACTTCATTACTCCATCGCAGGTAAGTTGTTCCAGGTTGAAGGTCAGAAAAATAATGCTTTGTTTCCTACTTCGAAGATAATAGAAACGTGAATCCCACAACGGGAATCGTTGCATCTGGCTCTGATACTTGTTACTTTGTTGCCAAACAGGATGCCGTGTCACTTAAGTGTCTTTGTTTAGGTTGCGTTCGATGGACCTACGAAATTGAGTATTCGAGGCTTGACTTGCTGAGACTTCGAACAGGAGCGTTACTTTTGCCACTTTTAATCCTTTTACGAGTAAGAGAAGCTACTTGATTACGTTAAATCTCCTGAAATTGCGTTTGTGGAGCAAGATTTAGTATTTGCTAGTGTCACGGGAAATCGTTGAAAAGCCAACGCCTGAAACTCTTCTCCATTGGTCGTAATCAGCGCACTTTGTCTGAAGACCGGACAAGTCAAACCTCGATGTTTAAATTCATCGGCCATTCCAACGCGCCTTTTGGATGCTCTCGATTGGGTTGTCCAAGTCGATCTTAGCCAAGCCCACTTGACTAGACTTGTTCAGACGTGAGACTGGTGCACAGGCTTGGACCTGTATATTCAAGCATTGACCCTTAGGCCTCATGTGACTTCCAGGATCTCTAGCTGGTTCAACATAATCGAATGGCTTCTCATACCTGCAGTTAGATTCAACACGCTGAAGCCAAAGTTATCATCTGCAGTTTCGGCTAATACAAGTCGAGTAAGCTTGTTTAGATTGACTTTAACGACCTTTTCGAACGCCCCCTTAGTACACTTCCAAATGAACAAAGTAATGCTATGCTTGCCTGTTCTAGATCCCAGCTTATAAGCAATTTTCAAGATATATTTCTATAGTTGATATAGATATTCCTTTTATGGGCTACTGTACAAGCGAAACTGTCCTCACTCATTTGGATTTCAGGAATGTATCAAACCCGTAACCACCGCCCCAATAACGAAGCCAGCCCCTGCCAGCGGCCGAGGAGTCATCCGCTTCGAAGATGACGATCTGTCTGGAATCGTAAGTTCATTTACTTTAGCTAGTAGACCCGACTTCTGAAGCCGTTTCGTCATACCTCTAGCACGCTTGCCTCCTATGTATGACATTCCTGCCTGGTACCTATGACACACACGCATCGTACTTCTGACTCGCTTGCATACTTGTGGCACCCTTGCAGCGTGCCTCTGGCACCGTATGTCCCTCTGGAACTTTCAGTATCTCCAAGCGTAGCTTTCTAAAGCCGCGCTTTGGTTGTATTCTCAAACATTTTGCATTACTTCCTGGAACAGAATTTGAGGACAACCAAACAGAGTCAGTAGACTCTCAATGCTCCGCGCTTGGCCCTAAAGAGCATAAGTGTTTACTTACAGTCACTGAGAACGAGAGTTACTGCTATCTTGCATTATATTCTCTATATCAGTAAATTCGAGGAAGAGCGCGTGCTTTGAAGCCTTAAATGGGGGGTTCACACTTATATCTTTTGTTAACTGTGCGTGGTAAAAAAGCGGCTGAATGTTTTCTAACTTCCATGAAATCAGCAGTCAGTGCAAAAATGAACTTTAGGATTTTTCTCTTCAAATTTTGAATTAATCCTAGAATTTGTTCAGTGACAATTGCTTGAGGCCAATTACGGTGACGATTAACATTTTATCAAAATTTTGGCAGATGTCTGCACTGTTTGTGAGAACAAAACAATACATTCGATCACGCGCACAGGGACAAGAGACTAAAACACGATCTATTGTGTTAACTCACGGCAGGTTCACACGACTGTCGAATGTGTTGTCTCTCTGCTCAGCGTACGAACGCGTTGCCTTCCCTTTGAAGCAGCAATAAAGTTACAACTTTCTTACTTTTTTACTCATAAGTGCAAAGCGCTTTTGGTATTTTTTTTGGCGACACTTGCTAAAGCAACCGAATCGAGGGTCAACATTTTAACTACAACTTTTGGTAGACACAGTTGAGATGTACATGCGAGGACACAATAAAATATTCGGACTGTGAGCGAACACGTTGGTTTGACTATCGTATGAACTCTCCTTCAGATAACTTTGATATCCGCATTAATTCATTTTCATGTTTCTATTAATATAGGTATTTCAGTTAACTTATGACGCTGAGTAATGAGTGATTCTTTTTTTATTTTATGCACGATAAATCTTGTGTGCTTAAAATTCAGAAATCTAGGTATCTCGAATGATGTGCTTTAAACTGTTAGCCTCCAAGTTTGCACGAGAGTGTGTCACAATGTTTTTCCAACTAGGTGCTTTTATTAGTTTGGGCTGGAATACAGTAGTGAGGTATTGACAGTTGCGTGCAAGTGAATGGCTATGTGTAGTAAGATTTGTTCAATGTATTACTGCGCACAGCCTAAAGCTGACACCTCGATTTCTTTGCAACCTCTCGAGAAATTACGCTCGCATGAAAATTTGTTTCTGAAAAGGTTACTTAGAAGGCTACGGATTCTCATGCTGCCAGTAATATGGTATGTTTGTAGTCAATGTAGGTTGCCGGAGGTACGATGTGGAAGTACCCCACGGACATAGGTGGTAGAGAATCCAGAGGGCGATGTGGATAAATTTTTGCTATACCCGCTACTTAAGCTTTGACATTTTGCACCGTTAATGTAATAGTAGATATCGAGGCGCTCAACACGAATTTATAGGTCACAGCCATCGGCTATGATTAGTTTTGGCATCATAGTTCTGGAACATGCTTTCGTATTGTAAAATTTCCACAGGTTATTTCAGAAGATAGGGGAAAATTGAGATACAAAACTGAGCTATCATTGAAGTACATAGCTTTTACTATGTGGATTATCCACAGGTTCCTGCTAGTTCTGCTCGCCATTTGTCTGTAAAATGTTTGCCTGAGTTGCGTCTTTAGCAGAGCCTTCAATACGCTGCTTACCTTGAAAATTAAAAACACGTGCTTGAGAAGGCTATAACACTTATAGATTTATCGTTTGCGATCTCCAGTGATGTTGCCCAAGATACGTTAAAAGTTGGGAGCTGCTTCAGCAATTTTTTACAAGTACTTGATTATGACGCGTCGGAGACGACACTGTGTCAACAGGACACGGTAGGCCTACTATGGGACTTGCGCCCTAATCTTTAAGGCTACCTAATCTGTAAGGCTCATTCCGATGTTTACACAAATTTGCTGAACAAGTATTGTAATGGTATTATTGTATGAATACCTTCCTACAGGGAAAAATATATACATTTACTTTATTTGTGTCTTTCTTTCGATCGAGAGACGCATTGGATGGGATAGCAATTGTTGTTTTTCGTATTATGTAGAGACTTTTGTTTTCATATTAGGTACTTTGCTAAAAAGAAAGCAGTTTGTATCTGTGATGCTTTAATGTTTTCCATTTACAATGCAGAGCTTGATAAATCAATATCGCTACAATTACTCATTTGCGACGGCTGTAAACTATAAATTCGTGTTGAGCGCAATAATATCTACGTGAATAGTGGTCTGAAATTTTTAAGATTGAGTGAAATTTATAGTAGAAAAAAATACTGCGATGTGGGTTGCCAAAGCTACAGTGCACCTGCAGCAGGTGTGGCAGATGTATTTATGATATAGCGGTTCCCGAGGCACGATTAGATGTTCGTGGTAAGGTGCTGAGATGCCAAAGGCGCAGTGTTGGAAGTGCTTGAAGCACAATGTGGGACTGTCAAAGGTACGAAGTAGGGGTGCCAGAGGCGCAATACAGGGGCGTGTCGCAATCACGTCAAATCCAGTCTACCGGCCCTTAAAAATGGTTAACGTAACCCGAAAAGTGATGGTGAGAGCGCCATCTAGTGACGAGTGGTGTAAACTCAGACAATGAAATTCCGTTTTAATTGGAATTTTGTTGATATAACTCTCCAAAACTGATCTTATTTACTTATTCTGGTGTATGAAGTTCATTTGTTAGGTATTTGAATGAATTTAGTGCTCCTTTTATTCAAAATAAACGTTTGTGCTTTGTGGCCTACATCACCGTAACCCGTGTCGCAGTCGACATTTGAGCTATGATTGCGACTGGCTGGATCACCGGTATAGCACCGGTAACCCAGAAATGCTACTTGCGACACACCCCAGAGGTGCCATAGGCACAATTCTGAAGCATGTTGCAATGAGACGCCGGTGTTACCCTCACAGTGTTACCCGGTGCCACACTGTGTACGACGTTCGACCTCAGCGCCCCCATTAAGTGTTGCGGAATTTGCTGAAAGCTTGTTCCTAAACATTTCTGATGGAGCCTTATTTTGGCTGTATTTTAGAATAAAAAGTTGAGAAAACTAAGCAAATGTGATTCAAATGCTAGAATTCAAGCAGTCATACATTTTGTAATACCAATTGTTCAGTATGACAGTCAATGCTAATAAATAAAGGCAGTGTTACCCAGCTCATAACCCTACTAAAGGCGTCTTTTTGTGACCACCGCGAGGATGATTCTTCCTGATCGCGCATGATTCGCGCGTTTTTGTGACCGCATTTTGACGTGATTCTGATAGCAATCAACCGTGATCAGTGTTGAGAATTGATCGCAGCACGATTTCCTCCGCAGGCTAATCATGCGTCATCAAAGAGCGATTCTAGCCGTTGGACAAGTAAAAATTCAAAATTTGAAATGCAAGTTTGGGATGTTTTCTTATATATAGGGATAAATTGAATAATGTCATTACGATTGGTTGTAATGTTGACTTCCAGAATTGTAGTTTCGTGAATTTTATGCCTGTGTATGTTCAAAATGCTTCAAATCCTGCTAGCTCAGTTATGCACTGGCTTCAAAATAAATAAAGGCTCATAAGAAATCCATTCCCTACCATTTCCGTAAAAATTCGATCAAAATATATTTTCCGAAAATTGACATGGCGTCTCTGGTTTGTTTACAAAATCGTTGACCGTTCTTGTGCTTTTCATTGATCACGATGATCATGATCACGGTGATTCTGATCACGAGCGTGGCCACAAAAAGACTCCTAATGTTGAACGGTTACCGTCCGTGTCACCTGGGGTGTATCGCAATCAGCATATCTAGGTTACCGGTTCTACACCGGTAACGTAGCCAGTCGCAACTCTTGTCCCAATCATAGCTCAAATGACTATTGCGACAAGGGTTACGGAGATGCAGGTCATAGAACTCAAGCGTCTATTTTGAATAAAAGGGGCACTAAATTCATTCAAATGCGCAACAAATAAATTTCATACACTAGGATAAGTAAATCAGATCAGTTACTTGGAACTTTTATTGACGAAATTACAATTAAAACGGATTTCAATGTCGTTGAGCTTACACCGCTTGTCGCTAGATGGCGCTCTCACAACCACTTTTCGGATTAAGGTAACCTTTTTTCAGGTTGCGGTAGCCCGGTTCCAGCGTGATTGCGACACACTGCAGGTGTTACCCAACCTGTATCGCTTTGGAGGCCGTTGTAGCATGGGTGTCACCGAAGACCTGATAGCAACTCGCCCCAAGGATGCTGGAGTTATATATAATTCACTAATTACGGGTGCCCGAGGCCTGTGCCAGAGGTACAGTGGTAGGTGCCGGAGTTACGATACGACGCCTGGCAGGCTTAAGACATACGGGTGCCAGAGGTGCAAAAAGTATAGAGTAGAAGAGGTATGATATGGGGTGCCAGAGTTACGATAACAGGATGCCAGAACAACGAAGCATTGGCGCCAGAGGTACGTTGCATTGGCGTCAGAGGTACGATGCATTGACGTCAAAGGTACGATGCAGGGGCGTCAGAGGCACGATGCGAGGGTACTTGAAGTACCCCTGCTTGGGGAGGCAGAGGTAACCTTGCATAGGGGGGTAAAAGTACGATGCAGCGGTGCCAGAGGTACAATGCTGGGGTGCCAGAGGCATAATGCAGGGGTGCCAGAGGTACGATGCAGGGGTGCCAGAGGTGCGATGCATGGGTGCCAGAGGTACATTGCAGGGGTGCCAGAGGTACAATGCAGAGGTGCCAGAGGTACAGTGCAGGGGTGCCAGAGGTACAATGCGGGGGTGCCAGAGGTACTATGCAGGAGTGCCAGAGGTATCGTGCAGTGTTGCTAGAGGTACGATACAGTGCTGCCAGAGGTATGGTGCAGAGGTGCCAGAGGTACGATGCAGGGGTGCCAGATGTACAATGCAGGGGTGCCAGAGGTACGATGCTGGGGTGCCACAGGTACGATGCAGAGGTGCTACAGGTACGATACAAGGGTCGCTGATGTAGAGTGCATGGGTGCCAGAGGTAATATACGTGGGTGCCAGAAGTACACTGTAGGGGTGCCAGAGTTACAAACCAGAGGCGTGTTTCCGTGAACAACCAAAACTACGCAACAATAAACAAAGTTATGGTTCTATTGGCGAGCAACCAGAGTAGTCACACGGACATGAAAAGGTATTCAACGCCCTTTCACGACAAAGAAGACGAGCTCTCCTTGTCAACAAACAAATATCCCCTCCTCTCTATAAGCGATCGCTGTCTTTAATCACGCTGTTTTGGTTCGAACTTCAGCACAACATAACTTATAACCGTAAACAATACTTCTTAGCCGCATAAAAATCCAATTCTACTCCGAATAAACAACATGACTTCGTAAATAAACACATGTGACGTCACAACCAAGACCGATAAGCGCACTAAAAATGAAGTTGTGAGTTGTGGTCGTAAACGCAACCAGAAACGAGTTTATGTGCGATATACACGTTCTTGGTCGTCACGTGAACATGAATTTGGTCGTTTCTGCAACTTGTGGTTGTATTTACGCACACAACTTCCCCGCAAAGAATCGGCCCAGGTGTGTCAGATGTACATACAAAGCAGGGTTGCCACATGTACGATGCAAGGGTGCCAGACGTACAATGCAGAGGTGCCAGAGGTACAAAGCAGGGGTGCCAGAGGTACAATGCACTGGTGCCAGAGGTACAATGCAGGGGTGTCAGAGGTACGATGCAGGGGTGTCAGAGGTACAATGCGGGGGTGCCAGAGGTACAATGCAGGGGTGCCACATGTACGAGGTGCCAGAGGTACAATGCGGAGGTGCCAGAGGTACAATGCAAGGGTGCCAGAGGAACAATGCGGGGGTACCAGAGGTACAATGCGGGGGTGCCAGAGGTACAATTATGGATGTCAGAGCTCAGAGGTACGATGCAGGGGTGCCAGAGGTACCAAGCAGGGGTGCCAGAGGTACGTTGCAAGGGTCGCTGAGGTACAGTGCTGGGGTGCCAGATGTATAATACAGGGGTGCTAGAGCCACGATGGAAGGGTGCTAGAGGTACGATGCAGGAATGCCAGAGGTACAATGCAAGGGTGCCAGAGGAACAATGCGGGGGTGCCAGAGGTACAATGCGGGGGTGCCAGAGGTACAATTAGGGATGTCAGAGCTCAGAGGTACAATGCAGGGGTATCAGAGGTACCAAGCAGGGGTGCCAGAAGTACGATGCAGGGTTGCCAGAGGTACAATGCTGGGATGCCAGAAGTAAAATATTGGGGTGCCAGAGGTACAAGGCAGAGGTGTCAGATGTATATAGCAGGGTTGCCAGAGGTACGATCCAAGGGTCCGTTCGGTACAATGCGGAGGTGCCAGAGGTACAAAGCTGGGTTCCAGAAGTGCACTGTAGGGGTGCCAGAGGTACAACAGAGGGTTGCCAGAGGTATGATACAATGCAGAAGTGCCAGATTTACAACACAGGAGTACCAGAGTTACAATGCAGGGGTACCGGAGGTACAATGCGGGGGTGCGCGAGGTACACGGCATGGGTGCCAGTGGTACAAGGCAGGGGTGCCAGAGGTACAAGGCAGAGGTGCCAGAGGTACAATACGGGGTGCCAGAGGTACGGTGCAGGGGTTCCTGAGTTATAATTCAGGGGTGCCAGAAGTGTAATGCAGGGGTGCCAGAGGTACAAAGCAGGAGTGCCAGAAGTACGATGCAGGGGTGCTAGAGGTACACTGCGGGTGTGCCAGAGGTACAAGGCAGGGGTGCCAGAGGTACAATTTCGGGGTGCCCGAGGTACAATGCATGGATACCAGAGGTGCAATGTAAGGGTGCCAGAGGTAAAATGCAGGGGTACCAGAGGTACAAGGCATGGATGCCAGAGTTACAATGCCGGGGTGCCAGAGGTACAATGCCGGGGTGCCAGAGGTAAGATGGTGGTGCCAGACGTCAAATGGAGGGGTACTAGCGGCACAGAGCAGGAGTGCCTGAGACGATGTATGAATGCTAGAAGTATAATTTTGGTACAGGGGCGCAAGAGTAGGTACATGCAGGTGTGCCTGGGCACAATACAGTTGTGCCAGAGGTACAATGTAGGTCTGGAAGAGATATATGGGTGTTCCTTAGGTACATTGTTTAGGTGCCAGAGTTATGATACAGGAGTGGCAGAGGTACAAAGCTTAGGCGCCAGAAACGTGTTGCTATCACACGCCAGTGTTACTTTCTTGGTGATACCCGTTAGCGGTGAACTCAGCGCGAGCTCAGCGCCGCCAAACAGTGTTGCAGAATCTTCAGGAAGTTTGGAGTTCAATTTTTTCTGTACTTTGGGATAAAAAGTTGAGAAAAATCGGGAAAATGGCGTTAAAAGCAACTTTCAGTCAATATATGCAGTCGGTGTATATTTCCTTTATTTTCAAGTATCAATCGATTATAATGTGTACAAACAAAAGCAATGTTTGCAAACAAAGGCAGTCATAACCCTACAAGTTTGAAGATTGTCCGTGTTGTCACTGGGTGTTGCCAACCTGTGTCGCATTGAAGGACGGGGTAACACGAGTGCTACCCGAGGCCTGATTGCAACTAGCCTCAGAAGTATGGTACTGGGGTGCCAAAGGTCTAAGGCGGGGTGTCACAGGTATAGTGTGGTGGTATCAGAGGTACAATACACAAGTGTATAATGTATGTAGGTGTGCCAAAGGTACCTACAGTGCATAGAGTAGTTGCCAGAGGTACATTGCAGGAGTACTAGAAGTGTAATGAAGGAGTGCCAGAGGTACAACAATACAGGGATGCCAGTGGTACAATGCATAGGCGCCAGAAGTAGCTATGGTACGTGGGTACAAGATGTATGTGCATTGCGTAGGTACCAGAGGTACAGTGCAGAGGTACAATGCAGTCTTGCAGAGATACCGGTACCAGAGGTACAATGCAGAGGTACCAGAGGTACAATACAGGGGTACCAGAGGTACAATGCAGAGGTACCTAGCAGAGGTACCAGAGGTACCTAGCAGAGGTACCAGAGGTACAATGCAGAGGTACCAGAGATACAATGCAGGGGTTCCAGAGGTAGAATGCAGAGGTGCCAGAGGCTCAATTCTGAGATGCTAGAGATACAATTTACTGGTGTCCGAGTTGCAGTGCATGTGTGTCAGAAGCCTGAGTATATATGTAAAAACCCGAGACATGAATGACTGCAGCAATCTAGGAAAATATGCTCATTCATTTGATGTCTGCAAAGCTGCTGCGGGGGTACTGACTGCCAGAAATGAGGACTATCAGAGCACGGGTCATTGCATGAGTGCCGCCCGTCGAAGGCATGATAGCTTTTGATGTTCTATGGTCGATTTCAGCTGTTCACTTCTGGGTCCAGTTGGTTTACATCTGCAGCACAAACCAATACGTGTGGGTTTCCTAGTTGGGGTACGGTCAAGTTGACCTTACCTTTTTCTTCTGTTTTTCTGCTGCCATTTCGCCATATGTTAGTCGCACAGAGTTGCCACGTTTTTCATTTTTTTTTTTTTGTGTGTGTGTGTGTGTTGGGCCGAGTACCTTGAAACAGGGGTACAAGGTTCCCAGTCATACCTAGAAACAGTGGCGCAGCCAGGAAATTTTACATGGGAGGCGCGCGCTGGGGGCGAGCGATATTCATGGGGGGCTTGAACAGAACTGTAGCAAAGCAGCCCGCGCAGCATCAAGCAGCAGTCCCTTCGATCGAGCTTAGCTGCTCATACTTAAATCGAGATCTTCAGATAGCTTAATTGGGATCCTCGTCGACAGTAAGCGGCGAATGGCTGTCAACATGTGCAGTTTTTTTTCAGCCGCCCCCCCCCCCCCAATATCGGCCGAATGTCGTAAATTTCAAAGAATCTCTGCAGTGCGCCATTCTGATGGCTTATTTCACTTCTTGATAATACTACTGTCAAGAGGCGGAGTTTATTAGGGCCTGCCCGGACTGTCAAATGGTAAACCAAAACTTCCTCTTCCCAGTGAAACAATGATGAGATTAGATAGCTGGCAGTAGACGGACCAACACCTATTCCCAAAGAGCAGCCAAAACTGACGCTCCAGCATCTATTTGACGCATTGCCGCTACATCAGACGATATTAACATCTGAGGTTAATGAGAAGAAGAGAAAAAGAATTAAGCAAATGCTATGCCATGCTCAGGGGTGTTTTGCAATAAGCATTTTTTTGGGTTACCGGTGCTACTCCGCGTTACACCGGTGACCCAGCCAGTCGCAACCCGTGTCGCAATCATAGCTCGAATGACGACTGCGACACGGGTTACGGTGATGTAGGTCACCGAGCACAAACGTCTATTTTGAATGAAAGGAGCACTAAATTCATTCAAATACGCAAAAAATAAGTTCCTTGCACCAGAATAAGTAGATCAGATCTGTTAATTGAAATTTCCATTCACCAAATTTCGAATAAAATAGAATTTCATTGTCCTTGAGCCTACACCGTTCGTCGCTAGATGGCGTTCTCACAACCACGTTTCGGGTTACAGTAACCTTTTTTTCAGGTTGTGGTAGCCCGGTTTTGGCGTGATTGCGACACACCCCGGTAGGTGACCGTGCCAGCGCGATTAGTTGTAACAGACATTATATCGAGGACTCAGAGGCTTTCGGTTAGATGGAATACGATACAAAATGGTTTAAGGTGGCATTCAAAACTTTAGCCTTGAGGGTTTCTCACCCCTGAAAAAGTTCGTCGGTGTGGAAGATGTTGTTCTCAATGTTTTTTACCACTCAGGGGGCATAGGATGGGCTATAAGCCATAGGGTTAGGCTAGTTAGGTACGTCCTCCTATGTAATGGGGCCCGGCAACCCCAAGGGGCTCGTGTAGGTTACCTCAGCATTAACTGGGCTTTCGGGACGTGTATCTTTCGTGCCCACTTTGCTTTCTTCCTGATTTCATACTCCTACTTGCTCATGCTTTATTCTGTTCTTCTTCTTTTTTCACGACCTGCTCTGCCCATGCGCGTTGATCCGTTGATCCTGTGTGGGAACACCTTCGTGCATGGTTTCCCCGTTTCTATCGACACATTATATATCCCTTGCTCTTTCCTCTGTGATATCGTTCCGCTCGGAAACGGAGGCTTACATCTTCTGACTATAACTTACTCAATGTTTATTACGACGGTTTGTAAACGCGTTTATTGTCTGCGCCGCTAACTTCAGAAAGCAGTCTGCTCCAAATGTTCTCTATGAAGATCGAGAAAAGCTGCTGGCTCTGAGCATGGAGCTTTAGGCCGTTGTTTCAGAGGTGATCCTCGAGTTCTCTGTCTTAGAGTCCTATTGTAGGCACCCACCATTACAGCTTTTCTCGAGCTGTCTTTGCTCGAAAAATATGATTCCCACTTCCTGTACGCGACACTCGTATAACATGTTTCGCTGTTGAATGATCAATTTTGTTGCCCTGCGTTGGATTTATGCCATTTCATTGATATCGCTGCACTTATGGGGTGACAAGAATTGAAGAGCAAATTCTAAATGCAGGCGCCCAAGCGCTTCGTACAAAGGAATGATTGTACCATTAGATTCGAAGTGTGTTCGAGGTGGCGCGGCGCAATGGTTTCAGGGTTCAGCTGGCAACCGTGAGGTCCCGGATTCGAATCCCACTGCAGGTAGCCATATTCGCACTTCCTCATCAGCAGGCTGTGGGGTCAGTTACTGATGGGTTCTTAGTGTTTGATTGTAGGTATCTGGTAGCTGTAATGGTCTCGTAGTGTGAGGGAGCGAACAGCTCGACTCACAGGTTCCATGGTAGGTGCGGCGCGGCTCCTCTTACTGTACCGACGAGCAAAACTACAGCCTCTTTCGGCTTGCACGAATGTGGCTCAGTGCTGAGAATAACACTCCCGTCCGTCTGATGAAGTAAAATGGTGGTATCGGGAGCAGAATGGGATGGATTACACCCCTGCCTCGTTGTCATCTGAGTCCCAGTCGAAGAAAAGGAGCTGACCTATCGGTGTGCTTATCCACTCCCACACTGGCCAGGGCTCCTCGTATGGGCGCAAGTGGCTTCCTGAACGCGTAGTTCAAATCAATTAAATCTACACTCACTTTTCATATAGCTACCTGAGACTTGAGGGTAAACAATCAAGCCACATTCAAATCCCTAGACTTGGCAAAGATATTCTCAGCTGTGTAAGGAGACCGGATGAGGGGGAAACCGACTACTTATTTTTATTTCTTCAACTCTGAAACTTACCGTACATATAC
>LQNS02278070.1:32595000-32606374 GCA_001587735.2 Parhyale hawaiensis
ATTTTGATTAATGATAATTTATGCAAACCCTTCGACACTCAAACGTTCACTAATCAAACTACCTTCACGAACGAATGTAATCCTAGTAACAGGGTAGTACGGTACACACAAGCAGGTCTCAGGTGCTTAAACTAGGATATAATGGTGACATTTTGTTTAAATTTTAATACATTACAATGGCTACATGCCTCGTACCGTACAAGATTTTGCGCTTACTAGCTTAACACTATCTGTGATGCTTTGCATGAGTATCTATCATTTAAAGAAAAGACTCAAACTTTGGCACCGAGGAAACGATGATATATTTGGGCGCGTGGAGTCGAGCACCTGCTGGTGTCAGGAGCTCGAGTTGAATTATTACCACTCCGACTCCACGACCCTGTTAGTGACGTCATAACGGCAATTACCTACTCTGCTTTGCTAGTCAAAGTTGATCCTTTTCACCATTGGTGACCTTGCGATAAATATTCTTACTCTCCAGAACACCTTGACTTGGTACCATGCTATTACTGCTCAGTGGGCTGCCTGCCCAAACAAAATTTAAGGGCGCTGCCCAGCAGCTAAATCGCAGTTTTAACTTCTGCAGCGGCCCTGATATTTGATAGGGTGGGGGGGGGGTGCTGTCTGGCATAGCTTCGTGATGTTTGTGCCTTTTTCATTTTGGAGCAAATGTGTTTTATGTTATTGTTTACCGTTTTATTCCTAAGAAAGTGGTTTGTTGTATTGATGTTTTTCTATCTTCGTGATGTAATACTTCCTCTGATTTTGTTTTGATCTTGTTTTTTCGAATCTTCATCGTTTTGTATTGTTTTGGTTTTTTGCTTTTGATGTCGTCTTGATCTCATACTTGTAAAATCATTTTCATGATTTTATCTTCTGCTGTTGTCGCGTTTTTGTTTTCAACTACTCAGTATTAATTTGTCATCCGCTGTTTTGCGACTTTAATTTCGTTTCGATGTTTACCAGAGTTTGATTTCGGTTGTTGTGATTGTCGATCTTTGATGATGTACTCTTGTACAATTTCCAATTACAGTGTAGCTGTATGAACAGGACGAAAACTGAACCTACGAGTACGTTACCATAGAAAACGAACTAACACATGAATGATTTTGAATAGTTTGGAACATGCTCTCGAGGGGCGGTCTGTCCGCAAAATGATCTTAACCTTGCAATTAGTATGTGCGTAGAGCATTAATCTAACCAAAATACAAACTCTCTTCACTTGATCACTACATCTGTTTTTTTTTATCCCTCCTGCTAAATATAATGTCTGAAGGTATCTCCAGATACCGTGTCTAGTTTTTATCACTTAACGATATTTTCTAACGTGTTCGGAATTGGATCATATCTTTTACTTATCAAGCGCGTTCACTGTCAGCGTCTTAAAATATTTTGCCAACTTATTCCTTTTTGGCCTACTGTTCACCTAGGTTAACGTTATAAGCAGTTCTGTCACTGTGTAGTGTTGTGTTTAATTCAGGCTCAAATGCCCTCATAGGGTATATTCTGGCGGGTCCTTTCCCTGTCAGAATATATATATCGGTCTTGCAAACATAGAGGCGCACACCTGAGTACCTTTTCCGCAGGAGATGTTGCAGCTGGCCGCAGTTCCTGCTGATGAGGTTAGTTTTGTAATGTTAGGTAGGTTCTCTATATTTCCCCTTCTGATCCGCAAGGTAGGCCTCCGAATGGTGGTAAGCGACCCATTATACGGGACTCATATCCGCTCCCGTGTTTCTTCTGTCTTCTCTTTTCGTTTTTTTTCCTGCACCGCGTAGCTGAGCGAGTTCGTTCAGCCGAGCGGTGTAGGGTTGGAGATGCTCTGCGCTTTATTTCCCCGCCAGTAGCAGCGCACCGAGCCAACAGAGACTTTCTGACAGAAATGCCGAAATAAAATATTCCTACCAAGCTATGTGAAATGACTGAGTCTGCACTGTACGGATCACTCTTTGCTAAATGGATACGCTGTAAAACTATGACTATAATAAATAGTCGGGATCAAATTTGTCAATTCCTTTCGTTCCATTCCTTTAGACTGGAAAAAGGCCCTCTTACATGCCTATTATATGCCAATCGCTCGTCAAGAACTGGCTGAGGACTGAAACGCTATATTACAGTAAAGTATATAGCATAGCCTAATGACATCAGTGGACTTGGATACCATCGGTGGCAGAAACCTTTTGATAAAAAATGTAATATGTTAGACATCATGTATCCTAATGCATATTAATATGTTGGAAATGGTATAACTATCCGCTGTTAGATGTGCGACATTAATAAAACAGACCGCGAGATATGCAGATTAAGATAGTCGAGGAAAAAATTATGAAATGCAACGTGTTGTTGGTGTAACACGAAATACGGTTGATAAAATTCTACTCACTGATTCAATGTAGGGACAGTGCGACAAGCTTATGTTTACGCAGTGGCCATGACCTGCCAGTAGCTAGCTGCAATTAACTGTCCTTGCAGATCTCGATGCACAATGAATGTCAGTGTAGTAATAGCGAAAATTTCATTGCCTACATTAGGCTATCAACTATATTGATGGAACACTGTCTTCTTAGCCAGGTAATTCCGTTCTAGCTACACGAAAAGAGTCGTGAGAAACTCACCATCCATAAAATCTCGTACTGTCGCCCTATGAGACCAGGGCATGTATGTGATGCCTATTGCCCTCAGCATACTTAACACTAGTAGAGTACGCCATGGTATTGCCACAAACGCCGAGGTCTTAGAAGGAGCCATTCATCGTGCCGGCGACCAGTGTTGAATCGTTCCAATTACGAGGTTTTATTTGATGTTGAGCGTTGTGCCTGCTAATAATATACGGTATCGATTATGAGCTCATATTTTAGCACCTTATCCATCCTTGCGGTTTTTATGGCGCTACAGAGTCTGCTTTCGTGCCTGTAGACAATGTTGCCATCGGGCTTCTGTGCGATGAATGGTTGCTTGAGACGTCTTCTCGGTTTGTGCTAACACGCATCATAGACATGACCTTGTGTAGTAAAGCGATAGCACGAGACGTTTTGTCTGGGTTAAGCTTTGCACCCCTTCCCCCATTTTATTCGTAATTTGAACGGATTTATATGAATGAAAAAACGACTGCTTTTGCCAATATTGTCGTATTAGACGGTGAGGTATTCGCCATCTCTACCCTGGTTGCTGTCTGAGCCAGAGACCTGCTAGGACGATGATCTGTAATAACTGGACCGGCCTGGTTGTTGCATAAATGCAAATTTTACTGGTTCTCTAATACTGGAGCAGCGAACAGAATCTTTTGTATCTTTCGTTTACGCTGATTGCGTGTGCAGTGTTTGCTACGACAGGATGTAAATCCTGCTAGGACCAACTGACACTTTAGTTTTTCGTAAGAATGTCATTTTTTTATGTTTTCCTCGAAGGACGCGGGGTCTTAGAGGATTAAAGTGGTAATGCTGGAAGACCTCAAGGGGGGCGCCATCGTAGGATGGCGTCTAAGAGAAGTTACTGCGCTCTCTGGGCTCCTGAGCAGTTAATGTTGACTATGACTTGTCGTGCTCTTTATTTTCGTCTGCCTCGTCAATTTGGACATCGTCGCGGTCTTTGATTCTTACCTTTATTTTTTTACACACCTGTCAAAAATTTTCCAGTGGATTCTCGCATCAGTTATCAAGTTAATAATTTGGTTAAAGCAGCATACAACCTTTTCCGTCAGTCATGCCAGAGATTTTTACACCGCACTCCCCACAGATTTTTATTTTAGCGATTGCAGCCACCCCTACCTTCCCACTGCTCTGATACATGCCTCAGCTTGTAGAACTCGTCGAGACGCGTAATTTGGTGCCTGGCAACTTTGCATTCGCTAAAATAATGACCCCGGCAACACTGTGTCTGTCTTGACGTCCTAGCTGACCGCGAGGGTTAAGATTGAAATGTACCCGTATGGTGAATGAAAAGTATTGAGCCTCACCCAGATATCTTAGCGCAGAAAAAAATGCTGCTCTCGTAGTCTGTGGTTATTTGTAAATTTCAGTACCATAGCTGTAAGTGCTGACTTCCCTGCTAACACACGACTTAGGATCAACGTTGCGAGCTGTGCCTCGACGTGCTATGCACATTGATTTGTGGACTCCAGATAACGTTGTTAGCACGTCGCGTCACAACGTGCTGGGCACATCCTTGGCACCTTGTGCTGGGCGGACCCCTAATACGTTATGACGGAACGTGCTGGATACATCCCTAGCACATTATGATGCGAACGTGCTAAGGACGTGGCCAGCACGTTGTGATACGACGCGCTAACAACGTTATCTGGAATTAAACTGACAATGTCAAGTAGCTATGGAGGTTGTCACAACGTTGTGAGCAGGTTGTCTCACAACGTGCTAACAACTTTATCGAGATAATCGACCTGATATCTACGTAGAATGAACGTCAAATTGTTAGCCGATGTTGTTTTGGTCTGAAGAACTCCGAGAAATTGAGACTGTCAAGTACCGAGCAGTCATCAACCATTTAAAAGGCATGTCTCCATCTGAAATCCACTGTGCATACATCATATCGTTCTTCATGCTAGGTTGATTCTTTTGGGATGAAATCACTACCCTACTTCTGGGATTTGTATATTTTATCGTTTAATTGTCATCTTCCGCGGGATATTCTAAAGGCAGATTCACAGGATAAGCTCTTGTTTCCCGTACTCTGTACATACTGTCAGAACGTCTTGTTGCGGCCTTGTGAACACAATTGTATGTTATAGCAAATGATACTCTAAGTTATCAACCACCTTGTCGACTTGTTCAACAAGTGCCTGTGCTAAAGTTACTGATATCTCGATAAATTTGCATCTAATATAATCATTGCGTGATGTGCACATGGCTGCTATTTACAAGAGAGCAACGGCACAGTTGGACACTTAAGGCCGGGGTCCCATCGAAGCAACAAGCGATGAGCAACGCAACAAATTTACTGCTTGAAAAATGCAACTTCGGGCACTGCTATCAACTGGCCACACCAACGCGACGTAGATCGCATGTCGTACCGTCTCCCACTGCAGCGTGCGATTCGACAGCAGGCAATGCGCTGACGTGGCTGTAATCAGGAGGCTTCTATCAATAATGGTTGTCAACTATTTGTATGCGATACTACAAAAATTAAAAACATCTTGATCCAAAAATCATAGGCTGAAAATAACATACAAAATGATTTATTAATCAGAAGTATAACTTGACAGTTTCAGCTGTTTAATACGTCTACACCGACTACACAGTATAATCCCTGAATTCTATATCAATATAATTAGCCTGATCTCTTTGTGACTTCTGTTATATATTTTCTTTGTTTTCAATGGTAGAAGAAGGCTGCTCTTACAAAACCATAACATTTAAACAAGGCCAGCTATCTCGTTGTCACCCGTGGTATAACTGTACAGCAATAACGTCAGCAGAACCTCGCATGACAAACAGATTTTAGTCATACGTAAACAAGTCTAAGAAATAATATATACTCAATGTTAAAATACTATTATTTGGCTCATATAGAGATACCTTCTCGTACTTTTCCTGCGAGCACTTACATTCTCAACCAAAAAGAAAAGTTTCTTTCTTCGCAGCTATAACAGTGAAGAAAATACGCGTTGGCAACTTGGCCCTATGAAACTATACCAGGTGCCGCCACACTTTCAATAGAATTAATTAATTAACTTTTCTAATGAAATTCTGAATGATACTAGCATTAAGGAACTCTTAATAACTTGCAGCTTAGTGTTGGAAATTTCAATAAGTGTGCTATCAAGTGTCCAAAAAGATAATGATTTGGCACCAGAAAAAGCAAATGTATTCTAAACGGTTGTTGAGAAGTAGTGACCGTCCTGTCCGTAAGAATGACAAGTTGTGTCCATCATGCTCGGAACTACATTTAATTTTTAAATTCTGTGAGCTAAACTTCTAATCGTTAACGGTAGCTTCACGAGTCACTCTCAGATAAATGTCCAATAGCATTCGATAATTTGGGTATAATATTGTCAACTGTATGCGCCTACTTTGCTTACATTACTGTAAATTTAAAGCCGCAGCTCGGTAGGATCTAAGCAGCAAACTTTTTTCATGGTGGCAAACCTGTCTTGTTAATGGGTTACTGCATATATCTGAAATTGTAGAGAATTTGAGATAAAGATAGTCTCTTTAAAATAAGCAGTTCCAAATCGGGCAGTAATACATAAGAACTGTGATAAAACAACCCGAAATTAATATCGTATGACAACTGAAGAAGAAAAGAGTGTAACACTCTTTGCTTCCTGAACAAGTGCGTCGAAGTGTCCACAGATTCGGCGAGAGCTGCGACCACATCGCTTGCATTTTGATGAAATACACTGAGCTTTTGTGCCTATTTCCTTGCCAATTAGTAGCTGTCATTAATGCACTGCGTTCATCGATTTCAGCAATGTTCACCTACAATCGCAGCTTTGTTGAGTATTCGAACATCTTTTGGACGTACGATGCATGTTGCATCTGTTTGGTGTGAGTGGACGAGCAACATCCGTTGTAGCGTGCTCCAACAAGACACCCCCGAAAATCGTATCGCGTCGCGTGTGGCTTTGGTGGAGCCCCGGCCTTACTGTGCGCCGAAGACAAAAGATTGTGGTGTGAACCCGGACTTAATCTGCGTTCTTCCTACTATATAATTATATATTTTTTATATACTTGTCGTCCCACTCCACTGAAGACCACAGATAGGTCCTACAGCTATTGGGTGAAACTTCAATGAAATATTTTTAATTATAGCTGGTCGGGATGATGCATAAAATGTGTTTATGTGTAAGAAATACGAATTCGTTAGCATTAGCGGTAAATTTTTACTATTACCCCTCCCCACTCAAAATCAGTATTTTTGCTGACATATAACGGTAAAATAAGGCAGTCTAAGACTTCCTTCACGAATAACGTTTACGTCGAAAATGCTTAGTTTTTGCGATATTTGATTTTAAGTTCCCATTGTTTTTCTATGGGAGAAAATAGCCGGCGTCATAGGCTAGCTGGCGTCCTCATGGGAACCTAACCTTACCTAACCCAAAAAACCTATGAAAAGATGTTTTCCATTACGCTGTGCGAGTGTGGTTATTTTCTCTGATGGAAAAACAATACCTAGGTAGCTACTTTAAAGTCATATATCTAGAAAATTAAGCATTTCCGACGAAAACATTATGAAAAGCGTCTTAGAATGCCTCATGTTACGTAAAAATGTCAATAAAAAATATTGGATTTGAGTGGGGTAGGTAAAAAAAACATCGCATTGGTGACGGAAAGGGACAATTATTGAATTTTAGAACACCAAAATGATCAAAATTATATAAAATAATTGTGCCTCTGATGATGGCTCCCCTCAGGGGCATAGGATGGGTCATTGGTTTAGGCTAGTTAGGTTCACCCATCCTATGTTATGAAGAGCAGCGCCCCCTAGCCTCTAGGGGATGGTATAGGTTACCGTGTCCATTAGGTAGGCCTTCGGGACGTCTGTCTTTCTTGCCCACTTTGCTTCTTTCCATGTTCATACTCTCTGATGATGCTTTGTTCTTTTCCTCCCCTTCTTTCCCTAGTTGCTCTTACCATGCGCGTTGATCCTGTGTGGAAACACCTTCGTGCAAGGATTCCCCGTTTCTCTTGGCATACTATATGTCCCTTGTTCTTTCCTCTGTGATATTATTCTACTCGGAAACCGAGGCTTAAACTTCCTAACTATAACTGTGTAATACTTTATCGAGCTGGTTTTATTACAACATTTATGCTAGTTTGATTGTCCCTCAAGATGGCAGCAGGTTTCAGTAGTGCACTCAAACTCACAGATTTGGATGACTTCATTACTCCATCGCAGGTAAGTTGTTCCAGGTTGAAGGTCAGAAAAATAATGCTTTGTTTCCTACTTCGAAGATAATAGAAACGTGAATCCCACAACGAGAATCGTTGCATCTGGCTCTGATACTTGTTACTCTGTTGCCAAACAGGATGCCGTGTCACTTAAGTGTCTTTGTTTAGGTTGCGTTCGATAGACCTACGAAATTGAGTATTCGAGGCTTGACTTGCTGAGACTTCGAACAGAAGCGTTACTTTTACCACTTTTAATCCTTTTACGAGGAAGAGAAGCTACTTGAGTACGTGAAATCTCCTGAAATTGCGTTTGTGGAGCAAGATTGAGTATTTGCTAGTGTCACAGAAAACCGTTAAGAAGCCAACGCCTGAAACTCTTCTCCATTGGTCGTAATCAGCGCACTTTGTCTGAAGACCGGACAAGTCAAACCTTGATGTTTAAATTCATCGGCCAATTTAACGCGCCTTTTCGAAGCTCTCGATTGGGTTGTCCAAGTCGATCTAAGCCAAGCCCACTTGACTAGACTTGTTCAGACGTGAGACTGGTGCACTGGCTTGGACCTGTATATTCAAGTATTGACCCTTGGGCCTCATGTGACTTCCAGGATCTCTATCTGGTTCAACATAATCGAATGGCTTCTCATACCTGCAGTTAGATTGAACACGCTGAAGCCAAAGTTATCGTCTGCAGTTTCGGCTAATACAAGTCGAGTAAGCTTGTTTAGATTGACTTTAACGACCTAATCGAACGCCCCCTTAGTACACTTCCAAATGAACAAAGTAATGCTATATGCTATGCTTGCCTGTTGTAGGTCCCAGCTTATAAGCAATAGTCAAGATAGGTTTTTATAGTTGATACAGATATGCCTTTTATGGGCTACTGTACAAGCGAAACTGTCCTCTCTCATTTGGATTTCAGGAATGTATCAAACCCGTAACCACCGCCCCAATAACGAAGCCAGCCCCTGCCAGTGGCCGAGGAGTCATCCGCTTCGAAGATGACGATCTGCCTGGAATCGTAAGTTCATTTACTTTAGCTAGAAGATCCGACTTCTGGAGCCGTTGCGTCTTACCTCTGGCACGCTTGCCTCTTACCTATGATATTCCTGCCTGGTACCTATGACGCACACGTATCGTACTTCTGACTCACTTACATACTTATGGCACCCTTGCAGCGTGCCTCTGGCACCTTACAGTAGGTATTGCAGTTACCTTATGACGCTGAGCAATGAGTGATTCTTTTTTTATTTAGTGCACGATAAATCTTGTCTAAAGAGCGCGCAATGCTTAAAATTCTGAAATCTAGGTATCTCGTATGATGTACTTTAAAATGTTAGCCGCTAAGTTTGCACGAGAGTGTGTCACAATGTTTTTCTAGCTAGGCTAGGTGTTTTTATTAGTTTGGGCTGCAATACAATGGTGAGGAATCGACTGTAGCGCGCAAGTGAATGGCTATGTGTAATAAGATTTGTTCAATGTATTATTGAGCACAGCTGACACCTTGATTTTTTCGCTACCTCTCGAGAAATTACACTCGCATGAATATTTGTTTCTAAAAAGGTTACTTATAAGGCTACGGATTCTCATGCTGCCAGTAATATATGTTTCTTGCAAATGTAGGTTGCCGAACGTTCGATGTGGAAGTACCCCAGGGACATAGGTGGTAGAGATCCCAGGAGTGCGATGTGGATAAATTTTTACTCTACCCGCTGCTTAAGCTTTGACATTTTGCACCGTTAATGTAATAGGTAGATATCGAGCCGCTCAACACGAATTTATAGGTCACAGCCATCGGCTATGATTAGTTCTGGCATCATAGTTCAGGAACAATGATTTCGTTTTGTAAAATTTCCACAGATTATTTCATTCAGAAGATAGGGGAAAATTGAGATCATACAAAACTGAGCTATCATTGAAGTACATAGCTTTTGCGATGTGGATTATCCGCAGGTTCCTGCTAGTACTGCTCGCCATTTGTCTGTAAAATGTTTGCCTGAGTTGTGTCTTTAGCAAAGCCATCACAATACGCTGCTAACCTTGAAAACTAAAAACACGTGTTTGAAGAGGCTATAACACTTATGGATTTATCGTTTGCGATCTCCAATGATATTGCCCAAGATACGTTAAAAGGTGGGAACTGCTTCAGCAATTTTTTACAAGTACTTGATTATGACGCGTCGGAGACGACACTGTGTCAACAGGACACGGTAGGCCTACTATGCGAAACTTGCGCCCTAATCTTTAAGGCTACCTAATCTATAAGGCTCATTCCGATGTTTACACTAATTTGCTGAACAAGTATTGTAATGGTATTATTGTATGAATATCTTCCTACGGGGAAAAATATATGCTTTTATTTTCTTTGTGTCTTTCTTTCGATCGAGAGACGCACTGGATGGGATAGCAATTGTGGTTTTGCGTATTATGTAGAGACTTTTGTTTTTCAACCTCAACGCCCCCATAAAGTGTTGCGGAATTTGCTGAAAGCTTGTTCCTAAACATTTCTGATGGAGCCTTATTTTGGCTGCATTTTAGAATAAAAAGTTGAGAAAACTAAGCAAATGCGATTCAAATGCTAGAATTCAAGCAGTCATACATTTTAATAACAATTGTTCAGTATGACAGTCAATGCTTATAAATAAAGGCAGTGTCACCTAGCTCATAACCCTACAATGTTGAACGGTTACCGTCCGTGTCACCTGGGGTGTATTGCAATCAGCATATCTGGGTTACCGGTTCTACACCGGTAACGTAGCCAGTCGCAACTCTTGTCGCAATCATAGCTCAAGTGACGATTGCGACAAGGGTTACGGAGATGCAGATCATAGAACTCAAGCGTCTATTTTGAATAAAAGGGGCACTAAATTCATCCAAATGAGCAACAAATAAATTTCATACACCAGGATAAGTAAATCAGATCAGTTACTTGGAACTTTTATTGACGAAATTATAATTAAAACGGAATTTCAATGTCGTTGAGCTTACACCGCTCGTCGCTAGATGGCGCTCTCTCATCAACCACTTTTCGTGTTAAGGTAACCTTTTTTCAGGTTACGGTAGCCCGGTTTCAGCGTGATTGCGACACACTGCAGGTGTTACCCAACCTGTGTCGCTTTGGAGGCCGTTGTAGCACGGGTGTCACCGAAGGCCTGATTGCAACTCGCCCCAAGGATGCTGGAGTTATATATAATTCACGAATTACGGGTGCCCGAGGTATATCGCCTGTGCCAGAGGTACAGTGGTAGGTGCCGGAGTTACGAAACGAGGCCTGGCAAGCTTAAGACTTACGGGTGCCAGAGGTGCAAAAAGTATAGAGTAGAAGAGGTATGATATGGGGTGCCAGAGTTACGATAACGGAATGCCAGAGGTACGAAGCATTGGCGCCAGAGGTACGATGCATTGGCGCCAGAGGTACGATGCATTGGCGTCAGAGGTACGATGCATTGGCGTCAAAGGTACAATGCAGGGGCGTCAGAGGTACGATGCGAGGGTACCTGAAGTACCCCTGCTTGGGGGGGGGGCAGAGG
>LQNS02278070.1:32606510-32619039 GCA_001587735.2 Parhyale hawaiensis
GGGGGGTGCCAGAGGTGCAGTGCGCGGTGACAGAGGTACTATGCAGGAGTGCCAGAGGTATAGTGCAGTGTCGCCAGAGGTATAGTGCAGAGGTGCCAGAGGTACGATACAGTGCTGCCAGAGGTATGGTTCAGAGGTGCCAGAGGTATGGTGCAGAGGTACGATGCAGGGGTGCCAGAGGTACAATGCGGGGGTGCCAGAGGTGCAGTGTGCGGTGCCAGAGGTGCAAAACAGGGGTGCCAGAGGTACGATGCAGGGGTGCCAGAGGTACGATGCAGGGGTGCCAGAGGTACGGCAGGGGTGCCAGAGGTACGGCAGGGGCGCCAGAGGTACGATGCAAGGGTGCCAGAGGTACAATGCGGGGGTGCCAGAGGTACAATGCGGGATGGGGGGGGTGCCAGAGGTTGCAGTGCGCGGTGCCAGAGGTACTATGCAGGAGTGCCAGAGGTATAGTGCAGTGTTGCCAGAGGTATGGTGTAGAGGTGCCAGAGGTATGGTGCAGAGGTGCCAGAGGCATGGTGCAGAGGTGCCAGAGGGATGGTGCAGAGGTGCCAGAGGTACGATGCAGGGGTGCCAGAGGTACGATGCAGGGGTGCCAGAGGTACGATGCAGGGGTGCCAGAGGTACGACGCAGGGGTGCCAGAGGTACGACGCAGGGGTGCCAGAGGTACGATGCAGGGGTTCCAGAAGTAAAATGCAGGGTTGCCAGATGTACGATGCAGGGGTGCCAGATGTACGATGCTGGGGTGCCAGAGGTACGATGCTGGGGTGCCACAGTTACGATGCAGAGGTGCTACAGGTACAATGCAAGGGTGCCAGAGGTAATATGCGGGGATGCCAGAAGTACACTGTATGGGTGCCAGAGTTACAAACCAAAGGCGTGTTTCCGTGAACAACCAAAACTACGCAACAATAAACAAAGTTATGGTTCTATTGGCGAGCAACCAGAGTAGTCACACGGACATGAAAAGGTATTCAACGCCCTCTCACGACAAAGAAGACGAGCTCTCCTTGTCAACAAATAAATATCCCCTCCTTTCTATAAGCGATCGCTGTCTTTAATCACGCTGTTTTGGTTCGAACTTCAGCATAACTTATTACCGTAAACAATACTTCTTAGCCGCATAAAAATCCAATTCTACTCCGAATAAACAACATGACTTCGTAAATACACACATGTGACGTCACAACCAAGACCGATAAGCTCACTAAAAATGAAGTTGTGAGTTGTGGTCGTAAACACAATCAGAAACGAGTTTATGTGCGATATACACGTTTTGGTCGTAACGTGAACATGAATTTTGTCGTTTCTGCAACTTGTGGTTGTATTTACGCACACAACTTCCCCACAAAGAATCGTCCCAAGTGTGTCAGATGTACATACCAAGCAGGGTTGCCAGACGTACGATGCAGGGGTACCAGAAGTATAATGCAGAGGTGCCAGAGGTACAATGCAGAGTTGCCAGAGGTACAATGTAGAGGTGTCAGAGGTACAATGCAGGGGTGTCAGAGGTACGATGCAGGGGTGTCAGACGTACGATGCAGGGGTGTCAGAGGTACAATGCGGGAATGCCAGAGGTACAATGAAGAGGTGCCAAATGTACGAGGTGCCAGAGTTACAAACCAGGGGTGTCAGATGCACAAAGCAGGGTTGCCACATGTACGATGCAAGGGTGCCAGACGTACAATGCAGAGGTGCCAGAGGTACAATGCAGAGGTGCCAGAGGTACAATGTAGAGGTGTCAGAGGTACAATGCAGGGGTGTCAGAGGTACGATGCAGGGGTGTCAGACGTACGATGCAGGGGTGTCAGAGGTACAATGCGGGGATGCCAGAGGTACAATGAAGGGGTGCCAAATGTACGAGGTGCCAGAGGTACAATGCGGAGATGCCAGAGGCACAATGCAAGGGTGCCAGAGGAACAATGGGGGGGAGTGCCAGAGGTACAATGCGGGCGTGCCAGAGGTACAATACGGGCGTGCCAGAGGTACAATTAGGGATGTCAGAGCTCAAAGGTACAATGCAGGGGTGCTAGAGCGACGATGTGGGGGTGCCAGAGGTACGATGCAGGGGTGCCAGAGGTACAAAGCAGGGGTGCCAGAGGTACGTTGCAAGGGTCGCCAGAGATACGTTGCAAGGGTCGCTGAGGTACAGTGCAGGGGTGCCAGATGTGTAATACAGGGGTGCTAGAGCCACGATAGAAGGGTGCTAGAGGTACGATGCAGGAATACCAGAGATACGATGCAGGGGTGCCAAAAGTACGATGCAGGGTTGCCAGAGGTACAATGCTGGGATGCCAGAAGTAAAATATTTGGTGCCAGAGGAACAAGGCAGGGGTATCAGATGTATAAAGCAGGGTTGCCAGAGGTACGATGCTGAGGTGCCAGAGGTACGATCCAAGGGTCCGTGCGGTACAATGCGGAGGTGCCAGAGGTACAAAGCTGGGTTCCAGAAGTGCAAGGTAGGGGTGCCAGAGGTACAATGGAGGGTTGCCAGAGGTATGATGCAATGCAGGAGTGCCAGATTTGCAATGCAGGAGTACCAGAGGTACAATGCAGGGGTACCGGAGGTACAATGCGGGGGTGCGCGAGGTACGAGGCAAGTGGTGCCAGAGGTACAATGCAGGGGTGCCAGAGGTACAATACGGGGTGCCAGAGGTACGGTGCAGGGGTTCCTGAGGTATAATTCAGAGGTGCCAGAAGCGTAATGCAGGGGTACCAGAGGTACAAAGCAGGAGTGCCAGAAGTACGATGGAGGGGTGCTAGAGGTACACTGCGGGTGTGCCAGAAGTACAAGGCAGGGATGCCAGAGGTACAATGCCGGGGTGCCTGAGGTACAATGCATGGATACCAGAGGTACAATGTAAGGGTACCAGAGGTACAAGGCATGGGTGCCAGAGTTACAATGCCGGGGTGTCAGAGGTACAATGCAAGGGTGCCAGAGGTAAAATGGAGGGGTACTAGCGGCACAGTGCAGAAGTGCCTGAGACGATGTAGGAGTGTTAGAAGTATAATTTTGGTACAGGGGCGCCAGAGTAGGTACATGCAGGTGTGCCTGGGCACAATACAGTTGTGCTAGAGGTACAATGTAGGACTGGAAGAGGTATATGGGTGTTCCTTAGGTACATTGCTTAGGTGCCACAGTTATGATACAGGTGTGGCAGAGGTACAAAGCATAGGCGCCAGAAACGTGTTGCTATCACACGCCGGTGTTACTTTCTTGGTGATACCCGTTTAGCGGTGAACTCAGCGCGAGCTCAGCGCCGCCAGACAGTGTTGCAGAATCTTCTGGAAGTTTGGAGTTCAATTTTTTCTGTATTTTGGTATAAAAATTGAGAAAAATCGGCAAAATGGCGTTAAAGCAATTTTCAGTCAATATATGCAGTCGGTGAATGTTTCCTTTATTTTCAAGTATCAATCGATCATAATGTGTACAAACAAAAGCAATGTTTGCAAACAAAGGCAGTCATAACCCTACAATTTTTAAGGTAGTCCGTGTTGTCACTGGGTGTTGCCAACCTGTGTCGTATTGAAGGACGGGGTAACACGAGTGCTACCTGAGGCCTGATTGCAACTAGCCTCAGAAGTATTGTACTGGGATGCCAAAGGTCTAAGGCGAGGGTGCTACAGGTATTGTTTGGTGGTATCAGTGGTACAATACAGAAGTGTATAATATATGTAGGTGTGCCAAAGGTACCTACAGTGCATACAGTAGGTGCCAGAGGTACATTGCAGGAGTACTATAGGTGCAATGGAATGCCAGAGGTACAACAATACAGTGATGCCAGTGGTACAATGCATAGGCGCCAGAAGCAGCTACGGTAGCTAGGTGGGTACAAGATGCATGTACATTGCGGAAGTGCCAGAGGTACAGTGCAGAGGTACCGGTACCAAAGGTACAATGCAGGGGTACCAGAGGCTCAATTCTGAGATGCTAGGTATACAATTTACTGATTTACTGGTGCCCGAGGTGCAGTGCATGTGTCTCAGAAGCCTGAGTATATATGTAAAAACCCCAGACATGAATGACTGCGGCAATCTAGGAAAACATGCTCATGGATCCCATGACGTGCTTAGCTAACATTTGATGTCTGCAAAGCTGCAAAGGCGGTCTCTGGAGCGGTTGGTGAAACTAAGTCGGCCGAATCAGTAACTGACTGACATGTTAAACGAAGATTCTAAAAATATAAAAGCTCGAACCATACGTCGAGAGCTGAAGGAAATAGGTTCAATTGAGAGCTAGGCCTCGTCCAGAAAACCATAGGTCAGTAAAATTCAAATGCAACAGTTCCACTTCGCAATGCACTACAAAGAGTAAACTATAGAGTTAGGTACGTGCGGGGGTACTGACTGCCAGAAATGAGGAGGGTCAGGGCTCGGGTCATTGCCTGAGTGCCGCCCGTCGAAGGCATGATAGCTTTTCATGATCTATGGTCGATTGCAGCTGTTCACTCCTGGGTCCAGTTGGTTTACATCTGCAGCACAAACCAATGCGTGTGGGTTTCCTAGTTGGGGTGCGGTCAAGTTGATCTTACCTTTTTCTTCTGTTTCGCTGCTACCATTTCGCCATATGTTAGTCTCACAGAGTTGCCACGTTTTTCTTTTTTTGTGTGTGTTGGGCTGAGTACCTTTAAACAGGGTTACAGAGTTCCCAGCCATACCTAGAAACAGTGGCGTAGTCAGGAAATTTTCCATGGGGGGGGCGCTGGGGGCGAACGATATTCATGGGGGGCTTGAACAGAACTGTAGCAAAGCAGCCCCGGTTGCATGAAGCAGCAGTCCGTTCTATCGAACTGAGCTGCTCATGCTTAAATCGAGATCTTCAGATAGCCTAATTGAAATCCTCTTCGACAGTAAGCGCCGAATGGCTGTCAACATGTGCGTTTTTTTTTCAGCCTCCCCAAAATATCGGCCGAGTGTCATAAATTTCAAAGAATCTCTGCAGTGCACCATTCTGGTGGCTTATCTCACTTCTTGATAATCTTACTGTCAAGAGGCGGCGTTTATTAGGGCCTGCCCGGACTGTCAAATGGTAAACCATAACTTCCTCTTCCTAGTGAAACAATGATGAAATTAGATAGCTGGCAGTAGACGGACCAACACCTAGTCCCAAAGAGCAGCCAAAACTGACGCTCTGGCATCTATTTGACGTATTGTCGCTACATCAGACGATATGAACATCTGAAGTTAATGAGAAAAAGAATTAAGAAAATGCTATGCCATGCTCAGGGGTGTGTCGCAATAAGCATTTTTTTGGGTTACCGGTGCTACACCGCGTAACACCGGTGACCCAGCCAGTCGCAACCCGTGTCGCAATCTTAGCTCGAATGACCACTGCGACACGGATTACGGTGATGTAGATCACTGAGCACAAACGTTTATTTTGAATGAAAGGAGCACTAAATTCATTCAAATACGCAAAAAACAAGTTCCTTGCACCAGAATAAGTAGATCAGATCAGTTAATTGAAATTTCTATTCACAAAGTTTCGAATAAAATGGAATTTCATTGTTCTTGAGCTTACACCGTTCTTCGCTAGATGGCGTTCTCACAATCACTTTTCGAGTTACGGTAACCTTTTTTTCAGGTTGTGGTAGCCCGGTTTTGGCGTGATTGCGACACACCCCAGTAGGTGACCGTGCAACGGTGCAAGTGCGATTAGTTGTAACAGACATTATATCGAGGACTCAGAGACTTTGGGTTAGATGGAAAACGATACAAAATGGTTTAAGGTGGCATTCAAAGCTTTGGCCTTAAGAGTTTCTCACTCCTGAAATAGTTCGTTGGTGTGGAAGATGTTGTTCTCAATTTTTTTTACCCATCAGGGGGCATAGGATGGGCTATAAGCCATAGGGTTAGGCTAGTTAGGTACGTCCTCCTATGTAATGGGGCCCGGCAACCCCAAGAGGCTCGTGTAGGTTACTTCAACATTAGCTGGGTCTTCGGGACGTGTATCTTTCGTGCCCACTTTGCTTTCTTCCTGATTTCATACTCCTACATGCTCATGCTTTATTCTGTTCTTCCTCTTTTTTCCCGACTTGCTCTTCCCATGCGCGTTGATCCGTTGATCCTGTGTGGGAACACCTTCGTGCATGGGTTCCCCGTTTCTATCGACACATTATATATCCCTTGCTCTTTCCTCTGTGATATCGTTCCGCTCGGAGACGGAGGCTTACATCTTCTGCCTATAACTTATTCAATGTTTATTACGACGGTTTGTGAACGCGTTTATTGTCTGCGCCGCTAACTTCAGAAGGCAGTCTACTCCAAATGTTCTCTATGAAGATCGAGAAAAGCTGCTGGCTCTGAGCTTGGAGCTTTAGGCCGTTGTTTCAGAGGTGATCCTCGAGTTCTCTGTCTTAGAGTCCTATTGTAGGCACCCACCATTACAGCTTTCTCCGAGCTGTCTTTGCTCGAAAAATATGATTCCCACTTCCTGTACGCGACACTCGTATAACATGTTTCGCTGTTGAAGGATCAATTTTGTTGCCCTGCATTGGATTCATGCCATTTTATTGATATCGCTGCACTTATGGGGTGACAAGGATTGAAGAGCAAGTTCTAAATGCGGGCGCCCAAGCGCTTCGTACAAAGGAATGATTGTACCACTAGATTCGAAGTGTGTTGGAGGTGGCGCAGTGGTTTTAGGGTTCAGCTGGCAACCTTGAGGTCCCGGATTCGAATCCCACTGCGGGTAGCCATATTCGCACTTCCTCATCAGCAGGCTGTGGGGGTCAGTTACTGATGGGTTCTTAGTGTTTCAGATTGTATCTGGTAGCTGTAATGGTCTCGTAGTGTGAGGGAGCGAACAGTTCGACTCACAGGTTCCATGGTTGGTGCGGCGCGGCTCCTCTTGCTGTACCGACGGGCAAAACTACCTCCTCTTTCGGCTTTCACGAATGTGGCTCAGTGCTGAGAATAACACTCCCGTCCGTCTGATGGTGAAGTAAGATGGTGGTGTCGGGAACAGGATGGGATTGATTACACCCCTGCCTCGTTGTCATCTGAGTCCCAGTCGAAGAAGAGGAACTGACCTATCGGTGTGCTTATCCACTCTCACACTGGCCAGGGCTCCTCGTATGGGCGCAAGTGGCTTCCTGAACGCGTAGTTCAAATCAGTTAAATAGACACTTTTCATATACCTGAGACTTGAGGGTAAACAATCAAGCCACATTCAAATCCCTAGACTTGGCAAAGATATTCTCAGCTGTGTAAGGAGACCGGATGAGGGGGAAACCGACTACTTATTTTTATTTCTTCAACTCTAAAGCTTACCGTACATATACACGCAAGAGCAAGACAACGTATACACAAATATTTTACCTCTCGCTCTCTCTCGTGTGACAATTAAATAGTCTTTTGACGTAGATTAAGGAACGCTGCTGCAGTGCCAGCAGCACCTCACACTGTGAAGTCCACATTTTTGAAGAGTTTCAAAACTTGTCATAATTGTACGATATCAATCACAACGCACATCTCCTAATCCTTTAGATCACATTTAGCAAATTTCTACCTTGATACGTCCGGAATTCCAGGTCCTATGGGAATATTCCTCACGAAAAAAATTCAAAAATGAGTAAGTTATATTCCAATTCCATGATTGATCACCTTTGTAGGACTCGACGGTAATAGTTACTTGTCAGTTTGCGGGAGGAAAATGAGTAAGTTATATTCCAATTCCATGATTGATCACCTTTGTAGGACTCGACGGTAATAGTTACTTGTCAGTTTGCGGGAGGAAAATGAGGATCCACTCCGCAACCCTGCTACCTCCCCCATTTAATTCCTTTGTGATATTTATCTATATTCATATTAAACATGCATTATATTCAGTCCACCTCTCAAGAAATTAAGTTCAGTACTGCAATTAACTCTGGTCTTTTGTCTGGGTTCGAAATATTTAATCCATTTGCATCCTGGAATTTTGTATATCCATCATGGAAAAATCATGGAAATATCATGAAATTTTTTTTTCTTCAAATGCGGGAACCCTGATCAAGCAAAGTGTTATTTTTACATTTTGTACTTACACAAAATAAAATGAAACCCTCAACTCTGTTACCTATGTGATGCAGGACACTAGTGGTCCTCCATTTCTTCTAGTTTATAAAAATCTTCTAAATCTACCTTCAATTTTCATTAGGTATCCTATATTATCGGATGATACCTCCTACATACTTTCGTATTTAGGATCAATGCCTGTGATTTTCCGACAGGGTTGTTTCTAACCAAAAATTACTGTACAGGCAGGAAATGCAGCACCACAATCTGCTGCTCCTCAGAAAGCCACCATCAGTCTCGCTGACTGCCTGGCGTGCAGTGGATGTGTCACGTCTGCTGAAGTTGTCCTTGTGGAGCAACAGAGTCACCAGCAGTTCCGCTTGTAAGTGTGTTTTTGTAATATTTGTGGCGGGCAGAGGTTTTGTGATGCCTGGGGTCATTCGTTGTTGGTGTGTCCTACAGACTATATGGCTTAGCAGTGATGAGTAGGAAAAAGGTTGATATATGGTACCAATTAATACCAATAAACTTTATGCATTGTGTGTTATCTGTACTATATAATAATTCACGTGTTTTTATTTATTTATAGTTATATTTATATCCTTGTCGCGCTCTTTCAGAATAAGATGGGACAATATTCAAGTACCAAAGACGGTATTTTTGATACAGAGGTCGCACTTGTGCGCTCCAGGTGAGGGACCTGAGCTCGCCTGCATGACCGTGTCTGGACATGTTCACTGTTTAAAGGTGCTACGGGAGATGTCACTTAACTCTGTCTCATAATATATATATATCCAATTTTGTAGGCAGAATGCTGAATTTTCATCTAAGAAGCCTTCTGAACAGTAACAAGCACAGGATGACAGCAGGGGTTTTTCTGAAGTGCTAATTATCTGCCGTCATTTATAATGACGGATTGGGCCACTAGTATTTATATAAATCACACGAATTAATTTAGAATAATCCCAAAGTGATTGGAATGGATGTCCTCCCTCCTCTCCTTGTTTATTCCCTCAGCCATCGCTCGTTAGACACTGTCCGCCATCTCTCCTTTTGTCCAGCTCTGTTTACATCGTAAGTTCGTTCAAATGGCTCTCCATTTAATGAACTTTTTTTCACCTTTAATTACTGTTATCATCTACTTCATAAAGAAGCTCAAAACCGGAGCGGAATGAGCGTACGACTTATTAAATAGGCCGCTATGGAACTACAAAGGAACACAAATGAGAATTTAATCTGATGTTCTGGGTAATCATACAAGAAACAAATTAGCCAATTGCTAAGATACAGACTACCGCTTAATTCTGAATAGCTGATGAGACTGAAAGATAAATAGTTACATGAGATAAGTCGTGTTATTTTGTTAGAAATAACATAAGGAAGTTATTTCTAAATAATATTGAAGATATTTGCAGAAGATGCATCAAACATCATGTCTTATTTAATTGCATAGGAAAACGCTAACTAACATCAGACTGCTACGAGCTGAGCTCACCAACATGTTTGTGAAAAGTTCGTGTTGAAGCCAAACTGCACAGTATGGCACTCGTGGAAAAAAGTTGTTCCGAGGTAATACTTCCAAACCATAGCTAAGGTAAGGAGGCTGTGCTAAAATACGTTTTTCTCCAGACTGTGGTCTTCCTAAGTGAAAACTAGTTTAGGATTAGAAGAATTTGGCCATGAACTTGATCCGCTCTGCAAGTAGATTCAATTTCATAATCTGAGAAAATAATTAAATTTGGAAGCAAATAGCTACCTATCGTTTTATTTATTTTACACACTTCGTTACATTGTTTTCTTTGAGTGGATAAAATACGTGCATTGAAATTCTTACGCAAGAAACAAGATGTTAGCAAAGATTTAAAGTATATACAGTACCGCCCAAAACTAAGGGACAAATTTTCAAAACGGCATAACTTTTTTTCTAACCATGCCACCATGCACACTATAAGCTCGTAAGATGTTGATTATTGTGTTGAAATTTTAGACATGTATGAAGGATAGCGAAAAAGTTATGAACGACAAGCTTTTCTCTTGAAATTTATAACGTCAAAAACTAAGGGACAGAAAGAAAAAAATGCATTCAACTCAATATTTTGCTAGAAATATTAAGCAAAATGGTGGTGAACAATCAATATTTGGTAAGTAGTCCATTGCTTTCGATTACAGCTGCACATCGTCGACTACATGTCCGAATGAGACTCTGACAATCTTCAACAGTAATTTTCGCCCATTCTTCTTGAAGTTTCATCCAAAGATCTTCCGTATTGTTTGGGTCTCTTACCATAACTTTCTCCCCTAGTGTTTTCCATTCTCGATTGGATTTAGGTTAGGACTTTGTGGTGGCCAATCCATAACTTCGAGATCTTCCTGCTCAAGGTAACTCAAGACTGTCTTTGTCTTGTGACAGGGGGTATTGTCTTGCATGAAGATAGGGCTGGGGACACCTGAGTTTACAATATTAGGCACGACAATACCTTCCAACAGATTTTTATGCACCTGAGCATTCAGACGGGTTTGCAAACGAACGACAGGCGATGTCCCTTGACCAGAGAACATTCCAAAAAACATCACGATCCCGCCGCCAAATTTCACAGTCTTCTTAGTACACTTTACACTTAATTCCTCATCTTCACGTGTGCTAGCAAAGTTCTTACCGTCATTATCAAACAAATTGAACTTGCTTTCATCACAGAAAAACACTCTAGCCCAATTTTCATGGGACCAATTAACATGCTTGTTTGCAAACTCTAATCTCTTTTTCTTGTGTTTGGCACTCAGAAGCAGTTTCTTTTGTGGGCGTCCTGCAAATAACCCTATTTCTTCAAGGCGCCGAGAAACGGTCTGGCGTGAGACGTTCATACATGTTGTGTCATTCATTTCCCTACTTATCGCAGCTAATAACTTGAAACGATCCTTCAATGAAGTACGCTGGATGACTCTGTCCTCTCAAACTGACGTTTGACGGGGCCTGCCGGCTTTTTTAGGGGCACCAATGCAGTCAGTTTCATCATACGACTTCACTATTCTGCCCACAACACTTTTCGAACAGTTTACCTTCTCAGAAATCTCTCTAATAGTGAAATTATTCTTGTGCAACTTGATGATATCTTGTCACTGGATATAATTAACTTTCTGACTTGGTGCCATCATGTAACGAACAGCAATGTTTACAAATGGCAGAGTCAAACTTTGTCTTCGATGTAAATAAAGAAATACGGACTGAATAAAAAATTAATTAAATTTTTATTTTTTTGTCCCTTAGTTTTGGACGTTATAAATTTCAAGAGAAAAGCTATTCGTTCATAACTTTATTATCCTTTATACATGTCTCAAATTTTAACACAATAATCAACATCTTACTGGCTAATAGTGTGCAGAAGAAGAAGTACCTGGCATGGTTAGAAAAAAAGTTATGCCGTTTCGAAAATTTGTCCCTTAGTTTTGGACGGTACTGTTTATGTTGCCATGATTGCACTATTGGATATTCTTGAAGTTCAAGGAGTCTGTGTCAGAAACTAGATGAACCCAGGAGTCAGAGTCTGAATTGGTCTATCCGACTCTCCAACCCTGCATGTAATTCTTTAATAATTCATCCCTGCTTATTATTCCTGTTATAATAGCCAGTATTCATTCGAAAAATGTATTGCTGGTCAGTCATCAACTTCCTACCATGCGCTACGCGTTTGACTGCAGCACTCTTGTGAATTCCGTAGACTGTTTACTGAACTTCAATTGTGTCACGGCTGGAAGCTCCTGAAGGCAATTCTGGTATGAGATCAAACTACAACGAACAATCCCATAGCCAGCAAGTGACAATACGTCGTTACGTCTATAATGTTATTCACGGAATTGCCTTTCTGCTGTCCGGCTATGGCTTAGTCATAGAACGCAAAGCATAGGTAAACTGTACCTGGCTACTCTTTATTTATCAATATTGAGATGTGATTAATGTTCCAGGGTTAAGGACAGACGCCAACGTGTGGAATTATACACCTGGAAATGCCACATGTAACAAAGGTTAATCAGTTGTTTTGGCATATAGCTAAGTGCTGTTGCTTTGTACATGTGCACCGGTCTCGCGAGATGATGAGTAGATTGAAAAGTCATAGATTGATTTCTCGTAAAAGCTTTCGATCGTTAGGTAAAGTTTTTCATCAAGGCGATGTAAACACTGCTAATGCCGGGAACACACTAGGCATTTACACCGAAGACTTGATGCAAGGATGCTAGACTGTGACGTCATTTATATCACTGTATCTGTGCTACCTATTTTAAGTATGTATAGAAACGGCTCGCGAGCTGCTCATCCGAGCAACCAGTTTGGAGCTAGGAGCTTGTATAGAGAAGGAGGGAACCAGTAGCCTAGCCCGTTGAAGCTCAAGAGTCTCTTATGGCTGTCAGCCCGTTGTCGTATGCACCAATCGCATATCAGTAGAGTCTCTTATGGCTGCAGCCAGTCGCGTAAGCACCAATCGCATATCAGTAACTCGGTTCGTCTGCTGCTCCCCCGTGAAACTCAGTGCTCCC
>LQNS02278070.1:32677567-32692072 GCA_001587735.2 Parhyale hawaiensis
GCTACTCGTGCATCTCTGACGTACGTTGTTTTCAAATAGGCTACTTAACAATAGAAAGTAGTGAAACTACTAACAGAAAAGGCGTAATATGAAAATGGAATTGGCTGGAAGACAATGCTCCCAGTAGGTACTAGAAGTACGAATATCAGAGCAGCAATGGTTGGAAGACAATGCTACGACTAAGGTCGGGGCCCACTGACAACAAGCGATGTAATACGATTTTTGCGGGAGACATTACGCCTGTGAGCGATAGTGTGTTGCGTCGGTAGGACAGTAGACTGCTGTACCCGATGTTACGTTTTGCTTTCGTGCAAATTGTTGCATCGCTTGTCGCTTCGATGGGACCCCGGCCTAAGAAAAAGTAGTGATAGTAGAAGAGGTCGAAACGGACAAAATTCACAGCAAAAGCATCAATAGAGATACCTACGCTGGGAGTCTAGACACAAATGCCGCCAAAGGCAGTGTAAAGAGTAGAGGTAGACGATATTACGCTGTCTGTAACGCTGCAGTTAGCATTACAGAACCACAGAAATAGCCACAGTACTTGTTTTCCTGTTTACAAATCCAGCAGCTGCAAGAAGAAACAAGACATATGTATGAGTTACAGAAATATAGGTACTACATGACGTGAAAGTTCTTACCGTTCTCTTAACAATATTTCTTACCGGTGATGTGTTATTAACGTAATTGGGTGAGAAAAAAAATCTGGATTGGTTCCTCACACCCCCATTTGCCCGACCATCACCGAATTGGTGACATTAGGTAAGCTTGTAGGGTTTGGTTGGAAAATGATCCGTAACAAATTTCAGGTTCCTAGGTCAAATTGTTTCCGAGATATGAAAGTTGTCAGTGTGACACATGGCCTCCCGAGTGACTCGGATCCAGCAGAAGAGGTCAGCCTGCCCTTATTTGTAATCTGGTTTCAATTATTTTTCTTCACTTCTCTAATGTAGCTCTTACATCGACCTTGACTTCACGTGATCCCAAAACTCCTGCTCTGGAATTAAAAAATTCTATATTTTCATCCATTACATAAAAGCCTATCAACAAGCAAAAAATCAGAGTGAGATCTCCATGGGTTTTCATGATTCAGCTATTAGACAAGAAATTTCATTTACACAGGCTGGGAAAAATATATATTCCAGAAACTCACCCGTGTTCCGAAACTAGTCAAGTTTTCTGCGCCAGTGTATCATTTCGAACTGGCATACAAAGATAACAAGAAAAATCTAAACTCAAAGCTTCTTCTTTGGGTTAGACTCGACAACGTAGGATTTTCGACTTTCCAACAACAGAAATGATATTTAGGATTGTAGTTTAGAAATGTATTATATGGTAAATAAACAATAGTCGCCATATAGAAACATTTGTGTGCAAGGTGACAAACTAACAAGCCAGGAAGGTTATTTTATCTTTACAAGCCTCACTCCCAAGGGCTAAGCAAATCTTACTTGTTGCCTGAGCAGCCACTTTCCAAGAGGATTTGACCTGTAAAAGTACCTAATTTACTGTATTGACTGCCAGCACCGAGGTGCTACTAAAACTCCCTCAAATGCAATTAAATGTGATGCAGTGTAAGCCACTGCACTTCACTCAAACCCACCCTCCTCTATTTGTCCCTTCCAGACTTGTGGTTCAACTGAGGCGCGACCCTACAATTTATCGCAGTGGTAAAGTGGACGGGAGAGTGCAGAATTGAAACACCTCAACCCAATTTCTTGCCGTCAAAGAGGGTGGCGCTCAAGCTCCACCCTCTTGAAGGCTATCTCACAACATTATTATTATAGCTATATTATGTTTAACCTCCGTAGCCGCAACTCAGGCGTTTCAAACTTGTACAGTATTCAAATACCGCATATTGGATAGGCGTGGTGGCCACGTGCGCTACTACGGTCAGGACAACAAGGCGCAAAGTATAGTAGGAGACACCCGAGTGGACGGCGCCTTTTGTGTCCTTCGACACGAAAGAGACTAGAGATGTCCTGCATACCAGGTCGGCTATCTCGATCGACAGCCCACCTCACGGGACAGAAAGAGGAAAGTAGAGAACCTACCTAACATTACAAAACTAACCTCGTCAGCCGGAACTGCGGCAAGCAGCAACATCTCCTGCGGATAAGGCACTCGGGAACCTTGGGTGCGTGATGCCAAAATATATTATGCCAGAATATACCCCTGAGGGTACCTAACAAACAAGGAAGTCAACTAACAAGACGATCAGAGTTTTAGTATAATATGAATGGAGAAACCTCTTCATATAATTGGATGGTCATAAAATATTTGAGCAGGTAAGTTTTTCCATTACAGGTAAAGTCAACTTACATTGGATAGGAGGCAGTAGACGAACCAATAGACCCATTCCCAAAGAGACACCGGAATTTACGCCACGGCCCTATATGAGCTATTGCCATTATGTTATTATAGGATTTAGAGGAATGGGAAAAGAGAAGAAGAAAAAAAAGGGGGAGGAGAATCCCAGCCTCAGAGACGATCATGAATGCGCGCAAGCACGATCAAGAGCCGCTGATATGCGGAGCCTAGATATGTCAAGCTGTGTAGTTGGAGCGGGAGAGGGAAGCAGACGGATTACGGTGGACTCGGAAGCTTTGACCTTTAAGAGTTAGCGACTCTCGGAGGAGGAGTTCTCAGCTGTGGAGGATGGCTGCACCCTCCACTGGGAAACCCGCACGCACTGGTTCGTGAGGCAGATATGGACCAACTTGCCCTAGAGAAGTAAGTACAGCTGCAGCCGAAGACGGGTCGCTAACAACTATGACGCATTTAGCGGAAGTTTCAACGACTCGCCATCCCCCACCCTAAGGTAAGTACCCTCACGATAGCTATGCACGCCAAGCAAATCTGCTGATTCAACGCGCCGAGCGCCATGACAAAGATCGTTCACCTAGAGAGGGGATCGTTCCCGAGACCCTGAGCACAACTGTAGCACGCAAGGTCCGCTGCTACCGTGGGAATTTATACCGTATAGTTGTTAGTTCGTCATTGTGTTCACAAATAATATGTTTAATTAGTGACCTTTGTCCACTTCCTATTCAATAAAACTCCAGTTCTAAGTTTCACATCAAGTGTTGCCAAGTCGAAAACCCAAGTTGTCAAGTCAAACGCAAGGAAGAAACTTCCAAGGAGATATCTTGATTTTGTTAGGCAACAAAAACTTGGACTTTCTTGTTATCATTGTATATCAGATTGGAATGCCACGCTCGAGCAGGAAAGCCAGACCAATTTTGAACAACGGATGAGCTTTCGGGAAACAGGAAAACCCCGGTTCACATACCTAGTTTCGACCAACATAAATTTAGACAAACTTAGCCAATTTAGATACCGAGACCCCGATTGATACAAGAAATATACACCGTTCCTCAATCAACATAGTATTTAAACGACATAGCTCCAATCCCCCATGTTTCTCCGGGGTTTCCTTTATATGTTTCCACAGCCTGTCTCAACAAATTTCCTTTCTAATCGGAGAATATCTTGAAAATACATGCAGATCCCACTCTGATTTTCCGCATGTTGCTAGACCTATATGTAAGGAATGAAAATATACAATTTTGTTATTTCCAGAGGGGTTTTGGGGTCAAATGAGGTCAAGGTCACGAAGTCAATGCAAGAGGTAACTTTTTATTTCTAGAGCTACGTTAAAAATATGAATATCAATGGAAAATTGATAGCAAAATATTCCCCCTGCAATATAAGGAATATCAGCTTGGAATTGATTAAGCGTTAGGCTGCACTAAGAAAAATATAGTTCAGTCAAAAGAATTCACTAAAAATGCCCAGGGCTCACCGTAATGTGGATACCAACTGATTGTTGAACCTCCAGCGTCAAACTTTGGCTGCGATGTAAATTCAGTATAAAAAGGCGTTTGCTCAGCGTGAAGATTCAACTACTACGATATCATTCAGCAACTAGAGCGTTCTGAGAGCACATACCTCCGACAAGCGAGGCAACGGGATCAAAAAATAAAAATTCAAATTGGCTCTGAAACCATAATTTTCTTTGTATAAATTCCCAAAATCTAATCATTTGTGCCATTTGATAGTAATAACAGCTTGTGCAATTTTTTCGAAAATCCGTTCATAAGTTTTTAGTTAAACTGCTAACAAACGTTATGACAAACATGAGTTAAACGTTTGAATAGAAACGAACGAACCGAACTGCACCAAAATTTAATCATTTATGACTTTTAACATTACTAACAACCCCTATGAATTTCATAAAGATCCATTCATTATTTTTTGATCATTACCAAAATCTGGTCATCTACTCTTTATTATGTACCTAACAGCTCATGTTAATTTCATAAAAATTCATTTATAATTTTTTCAGTTATGGCATTGAGAAAAATGAGGCAGACAAACAAACAAACGGATCGACATATCTTCACCAAAAGTTAATCATGTGTTCCTCCCAAGAGTCAGTTGGACGTCAAAGTCGTATACTCAACTTCGACGTCTAACTGACTATTTATCTACAAGTTTACTTTGCTTTTCTACCACTCTAAAATATGTCTTTGCTATTACACTAAGTTTATTTAAGACTATCCTCGAGTAAAAACAAGTTACTGCCCGAGTGACAAAAAATTTAAAATCTACGCCGACATTTCGGCATCTTACTAGTGCCATTCTCAAGACTATTAAAATCTGAAATGGAAATATACAGATATAGATATACAAAGACCTAAAACAATGTTCAACAGGAAAATATCTGCAGACAAGGCACTGCGATGACTGAAACAGCAGCAACAAATTTGTAGTGCCATCTAGACGGCGAAATGACGGTAAGTGGGGCTGTTCCGGCGTTATTGGAACGATTCTGATTATTGGAGTTTTAGTAGACTATAAGATTCATAGTACTTGAGTGGTAGAAAAGCAAAGTAAACTTGTTGTTAAAATAAAAGCTGATATATCTTACTTGACTATTTATCTGAGGGGGGCTCATTTTTGTCTCAAATTGAACACAATTCTGTTACCTTTGAAATGGACCTAGTACCATTTTTCTGCTGTTAAAACTTTCGAGGAAATGGCTAAAAACTGAAAACTTTGCCACATGGCGAAATAACCCCCGGGGTGACGAAACAGCCCAACCTTACGGTACTTTTTTCACAATTTGAAGTGAACAAGTGGTTAGACGTACCAAAAATTTTGGTACTTCTATCGCAAACCCGGCCATTTAACAGCCCGTATAGAAAGATTGTTCGCGATCTGATAGCCCGTATCGAAATATAAACATATATAAATATACATATTATTTTCTTGAAATGGCATAAATGTAGATATCGATTAGAAGCAGTTGAAGAAATTTAGATACCCACGACGCGCGTTTCACTGTTCTCCAGCTCAACAGGTGGGAGGGCAAAGTTGTTAAATTTAGTTCTTGAAAGCTTGCGAAATTTAAAGAAGTTACCATAGGAAGGTGTAACTATGACACCGGCTGTTCCAAATGTATAAATGAAATTTCAAATCAAGCAAATGTTTCGTCAATTTTCAAGAACTAAATTTAACAACTTTGCCCTCCCACCTGATGAGCTGGAGAACAGCGAAACGCTCGTCGTGGGTATCTAAATTTCTTCAACTGCTTCTAATCGATATCTAAATATATATATAAACATACATACTTAAATCTTCAATGAAAACATCACCTCTCTCACTTTGTTCGCGGGTAATAATCACTCTTCGGACTATGAATTTTCCGTTCGACTCCTACCCCAACTTTTGCACTTGCAAGAATGCAAAAACGCTGCTTCTTGCATATCCTGTGACCTTAATAATCTCTCATGTACAATTAGCGCAGTAGGTACAATTCCGGAATTACATTTCATTCCATTCCTTGCCTTCAGCCATTTTAAACGATTAATAACTGTTGATTCATGCACTAAAATACTAATTTTTTATTTTAAACAGAAAAAACACAGACTTCACACAAAAAAAATTTAAAACCAGTCCCAATCCGGTATCAATGAATTAATGGTGATTAGCTTGTGTCTCCCGTTTTCTAGCAGTGCATGCAGCACTTAAGCATACCGTACCTTTCGTACTGCCGTAACAATGATCACACATTGGTGCTACACCGCCTGTCTAGGACAGGTCGCATTTAAATTTTTTTTTAAAAGTTCGACGTCAACAGCGTTGTAATTAAAAATGTAGGTAGTTTATACAGGCGCACTCATAACTGGAACGAATTTGCGTGACAAATCTATGGTTATATTGTAAATAGGCCACGCAGAAAGTTCTACACAGTAACAGCGCACCGTTCACACCTACACTCCAGTGTGAAACCCAACTACCACACATGTTCGCTGAACGACTGACAGGCTCAAGCGAAGCAAAAAGCTAAAGTCACTAGTGTGAACTCGCCTTTGGGTTTGAATAATTTTCTCGGCTATTGCACAGCGTCTCAGATTCAGCAGGGACCAACCAAGTCTAAACCAGGATCGAGATTAATATTTATGCCACATCACCTCAAGTGTATTGAATACACCCAAGGAAAACCTCAAACTGGGTTATGATTTGTAATGGCAACTGAAACACGCCTTTGACTAATTCTTTTTGTACTCACCAGTTGCGCTACAATTTTTTCTAGATGCTGAAGCTGAACCTCTCGCTCTCCTTCCTGCTTCGCAGCAAGAGCAGCCCTCGCAGCGGCCTCTACAGTAACCAGGCGACATACCTGCAATAGATAATAGCAACACTATATACATAAGTAATTATTACACTAACTAGCCTGACCCATTACTGGATCTCAGGGTTACAAGGAAGCAATCATAAATGCAAGCTGATCCTAGGCGCCCTGATGTGCTGTACTTTAACCACCATGGCGAGCAATGGTGTTGAGGCAAAGATACAGAGCAAATGGCACTCATCAACTTGCAATTAAAAGTATGATGATTTTTTTTCGCAACTACACTACGCTAATTAGCAACAGTACATTTATTTCAAGCATCTAGAATACAGTTCTGCTTGAGGCTCCGTATGTCCGTCCGTTCTTGTGTGTGACGTTACGCTTTTCAGTATTAGAGGAAAATTACTTGCAAGAAGCTCTGCTTTTAGCTCGAAGGAAGTACAACCATAGCTGTCTTCTTTTCGCTCCTTGAAAAAATTTTCAGTCAGTTTAGAAGCAAACACATGAAGATCATTTCACCCGTATCATATTTATCGCTCATTTTTTCACGCCATATTATGTTCGTTTTACTGGTGGTGCAGGACATTTTCAATAGGGCCAGATGCGTAGCTAGGATACGGTATAGAGCACAAAGCGGGTAATGTTGTACATCTCGGCGAATGGGCGATGTCTAACTAAATATAACGATGTCTTGGGAACAGAAGGTTACGCCACAGACTTAGGCCGAGTTCACACGTCATTCATCTCAACGCGTTCACTCATCATTCGTCCGAATGTTTTACAGCGTCGATGACAGATCAACCTTGTGTACGCCACAAACAGTTATTAAAATGTTGAGTGTTAAATCAGTTTGCGCCGCAAGTGTCACGAGGCAAGTTACTGATCTTTAAATTTGGAGCGAGCTGAAACTCAGAAAACAGTGCTCTTTTCTATTTCAAGGGCACAGTAGTACATTCGAACAAGTGAATGAGCGAACGCGTAGACATGAATGACGTGTGAACTCACCATAAAGAAGACACAGACAGGCAATTCAGTATTTTTACAAGAAAAGTTTGGCTGAATGATGACGTCGCAGTCGCTTTCTTCACAAGAAGGTAAGCAGGATACGAGTTTCATTTACATAGCTCCAGAAGCTTGATATTTCGTCGATGTTTAATGGCTAGAAGTCCGAAGCCAGAAGGTTTTTTTTAAATTGAATCATCCTGAGAGTCATTCTAGTTTCTGAGACATCAAGAATATAGTACATTTATTTGCTCGATTAAACTTAAAACTTGGTTAATATTTTTTACCTTTGCTGTTCAAATACGAGTATTTTTCTGGTTATGTGAAATTGTAGAGCTAAGCTGCGCTTATAAGCCGTCCGTCTGTGGTTACGCTGCTGTGACTGAAGAACTTGGCGGAGTCTGTTGTATAGTTATCTCATCAAACAAAGCAGAAAAATGACGGGCTACTGATCGATATTCACTCATCTCACAATAATGCAAAAAAAAAAAAATCAGATACGCACAAATATCGAAAAGTTTAAGGTTATGAAGGACTAAATTATCTGTGAACTTTGGGAAATAGAGCGTAGGAAAGGCGTACAGATACATAGAACAACGCAAGAAGTACGGTCGTATCTCATATTTTGAATCAAGAAGCAAGCGCGAATTCTTTGCTGACAGAACAAATGCGAAATTCACAGCAGAAATCAGAATACTGCGAGAAGTTAGACGAAGTGTAAAGTAGACGGACTGCGTAACGGTTGACAGGGTTATGCAGCGGACATTAGTTCACGACGGAATGGGTTAAGTTAGCATTGCCTCCGGTCACACGAAGTGACTAACGTCAGTGATAATATTAATTAACCGTGGAATTTCTGCGGGCCTCGCCAGTTAATATGACTACACTAAGGCTTAAGTTTCCCTCGGTATTGTGCTTGGCCCAATACTCTTCCTCATCATGATAAATGACAAGGTGAATCAAGGCAAATTTGCCATTCTAACCTCGTTTGCGGACGACACACGAATATTAGCAGCGGTACAAATTAGTGGCAGACGTACGGACTGTGCAATTTGATTTAGTTAATATCTTACGCTGGTCATCGGACAACAACATGACCTTCGACGAAATATAATCTAAATAGTTACGATACGAAAAAAAAATTCTTCCACTATCGAATTGAGATCCTACACGAGAGTTAGGAGCGTCATCGAAAGAAAGGAAATTTTAAGAAACCTTTGGTGAAGAATACAGAATAACACCACTTTTAGGATCACGTGGCTTGAGTTTGTTCTGTCAGCAAAGAATTCGCACTTGCTCATATTAGACACCTCTGCGGTAAATTGAGCAAGGCAAAAGGCGCTATCTATTCGGTCGTTAAATTATTACCAAGAAAAGCATTAATGCATTTGTATTATACCTTATTCTATTCGCAACTGATACATGGTATTGTAATCTGGGGTGGGTAAGTGAACATACAACAAAGAAAAATTCAACCACGATGAATGAAGCCCTTAGAATTATACTAAATGTGAAGCGAGACCGTGACAACATTCCATTAACGTCTACCAATTCGATGTACAGTAATCCCAATTTACTCAAATTTAAAGATATTCATAAAGTCTTCATTCTCAAATTTCTGCGTAAAGCCATGTCAGAAAAGCTAGATATTTTTCTTACTTATTTTAGTCCCCTTCTATCTGATAGTAAATATAATACGAGAAATGATAGATTTAACCTACCTACTGTCAGGCTAGAACTGTAGAAGCGCTCGACTATCTTTCAATGTGTTCAAGCTTACAATGAATTGCCTGAAGATCTTGTCCAACCTATGTCAAACCACCCTTTCAAGCGTTTCTTTACCAATTTTTGCATAGGACGTTATATCGACTAAGTATGACTTGTACCCTATAAGCTTTTAGCAGGTTTAATGGGTTGTTCTCTAGTCTTCTCACACCCAACTATTTTATAATGTATCTTATTATTACCGTGTGTTTTGTGTTTTAGCTGGATACTGTGAACAATAAAGTGTAAGTGTAAAGTGAGTTATTACGATAGGTAAGAAATGGGGCAGATTTGTACTTCGAACTTTCTTTTCACGAGAGGCAGACACAATGTTCACCTTATGGAAACACAGGCACTGCCGAGGATAGATTACTGTTCACCACTTTGGATACCAAGCAAACGGAAAGACCTAGAGCGCCTCGAGGCTATTCAAAGATCATCACGAAACACTTGCTCACTTCAACTGTATTCAAATCAACGGCGACTCGAGCGCTCCACGATATAAACTCCTGAAAAAAAGTTTTTAAGACCACTTGAAAATATAAAAAAATAAAGTTTTAGTCCAACATAAACTCCTTTGACTAGGATCAGCAATTCCTAAAAGTAAAAAGTGAGAAAGACGAAAAATACCTGCTATAACAATTTAGGGCTTATTAAGAAATGAACATTTTTCTCAAATAATGTATTTTTCAGTTGATAATTATAAGACCACAAACAGAAATCGTAAGTAACCTTCCGACAAGGACGTTGACATGAGCAAGGTTTGAACTTAGTAATGAGTACTGCCTCCATTTTTGTTGATAACCTCAGAAATTTTTTGTGACACATGCTAGAAATGAGGGTTGGGGGAATGCTGTCTCAGCTCCTAAAGATGGCAATCAATCACACAATCATAATCACACATAATCAAAACGTAGCTGCATCAGTTGACTGTCGACATTCATTTCCATTTTTTAATTTTTCTACACAATGTAGGTAATACAGTATGTTACCTTTGATTATGCAAATACAATTTTTTTTACTTGTTTTTCAAGATGGGAGTCAAACATTTAAAATGTTAATCGTAAGTTAGTGCAGAGGTATGTTGTAACTATAAAAACAATTAGAGAAAAATAAAACGGAACCATTTTCCACGTCTTGGCAACATTTGCTTATCGCACGGGGTTCTGCTGTTACGCCAGATTATGCAACATATCTCTCTAGTCGATATGGGCAAGAAAAGTGGTCTAACCAGTGTAGAAAAGATCAAAGTGGCCTCGTTATTATCTTCTGGTAAGACAACACTCGAAGTTTCCAAGGAATTACAGCGTGATCGCTAAACAGTTAACGCTTATGCAACTGAAGGTAAGGTCAACCGGAAAACTCCAAATAGAGCCTCTAGAAGGAAATTGACTGCTCGGGATTTGTGACATTTGAAGGTTTCTATCGCTAGAAAATATCTTTAGACAAGCAAGGCGATAATTGAAGACGCCGGACCCCCAATACTAAGTAGAAAGACAAGATGTGAGGTTCTGCAGAAGCTAGGGGAAGTGAAAAGGCAATTAAACAACTTCTGACAAAAACTCAAAGAATAAAGGGTCAAATGGGCTGAAGAGAACATGAAAACTGATTATACTGTATGTATACTCCTACGTCATAGTTACTGACAAATGCAGAACCACTCTTCATGGTCCAGATGGATGGGTCCTTCATGACCGACCTCAACAGACACGGCATAAGCGTCAACAAGGTGGTGGAAGTGTAATGTTTTAGGCCGGGATAGTAGATGACACCCTTATTGGTCCATTTGAAGTGGCAGAAGGAGTTAATCTGAATGTAGAAAGGTACTGCCAGTTTCTTGAAGCCAACTTGATTCCATGGCTTGATGAGAAGGCTATTGCACGCAGATCCAAATTGGAATTTCAGCACGATAACGCTCCCTCACAACGAGCACAGTACACTGTTAACTGGCTTGCGGACAGAGGATTTAATTGAAAAAGGTTTATGACCTGGCCAGTGAATAACCCTATTTAAATCCCATTGAGAACCTCTGGGCAATGATCAAAAAGAAGGTCTATGAAGGTGCTCGGCAGTTTTTGAGCAAAGTAAGCCTATAGAATGCAGTAAAAACAGCTACATGTTCTATTCCACCATCTGAAATATCAAATCTGACAAAGTCTTTTGATAATCGCCTTATAAAAACCATGAAAAATGGAGGTTGCCATGTTCAAAATTAACGTATGTTTACCACTACTGAACACTGATTTCAGTGTGTATTGAATTGTTTGATTATAATTTCTTGCTTTTACACGTTTAATAAAAATACTCCCGTTCACTTGTATTTATTTCCTCTTTATGACGTTTTTATTAACTTATTGCATAATCTGAGGTAACAGTAAAAAAAAACTCATAAATAAGCAAACTGTATGATAAACTTAGCAAATGGCTAAATACTTATTTTAACAAGTGCTGTTTATATTTGCAACATAGCCAAACATTTACTTAATATTGATATTTCAAAGTGAGACACTTATCCTGAACAGTAAAGTAAAAAAAATTGCATTTGCATAATCAAGGGTAACATACTGTAGACACAGAAAAATTATATGCAAAACATCACAGTACCGTAAGTAGCCTACCCCAGTTATTAAACCATATCACTAACAACTAGAGTACTCGGAGAGCGCATACCTACCTCAGCCACACAAGGCAACGGAAACGAAACCTTAAAATTGGTTCTGAAACTATTATTTCCTCCGTATCAGCACCCAAATCATTTGTGCTTTTTGATAGTAACTAATAACAGCTTGTATAATTTTCGTGAAGATCCATTCACAACTTTTTGAGTTACGCTGCTAACAAACATTCTGACAAACTGACACATTCTGACAAACTGACACATTCTGACACAAACAGACCAAACGATCACTACCAAAATTTAATCTCGTATGTCGTTCAACATAACTAGCAATTCCAGTAAATTTCATGATGATTCGTTCATAATTTTCTGATTTTGCTAACAAGTATAAAATAAAATCCAGAGACAAACATACAGCTGAACAAACAGATCATCACAAAAACTTGGTCATTTACTCTTCGTGATATAGCTACCTAACAACTCATGTATATTCTGTAAAAATTCGTCTCTAACTTTTTGAGTTATGACATTAAGACAAACGAGGCAGACAGACAAACATTTATTACAGTATTATATATATTTGTTTTACCTCCGTAGCCGCAACTGAGGCGTTTCAACAGAGAAACTACTTGTGCAGTATTCAAATACCGCATATTGGGTAGGCGTTGTGGCCACGTGCGCTACTACGGGCAGGGAAACAAGGCGCAAAGTATAGTAGGAGACACTCGATTGGTCGGCCCCTTTTGTGTCCTTCCACACGAGAGAGAATAGAGATGTCCCGTGTACCAGGTCGGCTATCTCGATCGACAGCCTACCTCACGGGACCGAAAGAGGAAAGTAGAGAACCTACCTAACTTTACAAAGCTAACCTCGTCAGCAGGAACTGCGGCCAGATGCTACATCCCCTGCGGAGAAGGCACTCGGGACGCTTGGGTGTGTGATGCCCAAACATATTGTGGCAGGGAAAGCGCCCGCCAGAATATGCCCCTTGAGGGCGACAGACAAACAAAGGGATGAATAGATCTTCACCAAAAGTTAATCATCTGTTCCTCCTTACATACCTAACAATCCCTGTAAATTTCGTAAAGTTCCATCCATAACTTTTTGAGTTATCTTAGTGACAGGGTGACAGACAAACGTATAAACTCGACGAAAACATAACCTCGTTGACGGAGGTAACTTATGATCACGGTAGGTACTAGCTGCAGACGGGAGGCTACACGAAATTTCAATTAGCCAGCGGCACATTCACATGGTCACGGCGGCATTGCGTCTGTAAGGTACGTATTTAGTAACGTAGTTGGACAAAATACTCAGTAGGTAGCTACATTAATAGGCTTTCGTTTAAATCAGTATATACAATGTTTGATGCTTTTAAACCAGAAGAACTTTCAAAATTGTTTTGAAGTGAAGAATGCACGGTAGCTGACGTAAATTTCCCGTTTTCGACTTCTTTTTTTTTAATATTTAGAATTTGGTTGCTTCCCATGCTAGTTGAAGCCAAAAAGCAATTCAAAAACCGCAAGTGGATCTGTCAACAAGACAAAGCTACTCGACACGAATCAAAAAGAACCCAAACAAGGTCAGGAACAAATTGCCCTCTTCCAGTGACGACAAAAAATTTCTGACCCCATGATCCCTTGATTTATACCCAACTTCTCAATCAGGACCATCCTCATGGCAACGGCCTGTACAAAAATTTCAGATGCGATCACTAATTTGCTCACGATGAGAAATAAATTAGACACGGTGCACTGCATGCGTACGTTACTTCTTTCTCAAAATGTCTCGAAGCCAGAGCCTAGTCTGAGCTAAAAAATGAGGACATATTGAACAGGATGCCAGTCATTTGTGAATTAATTAGTGTGAGAATAAATAAAAAATATATTAACCCTAATGAAAAAAACTAAAAAGCTTTTCCATTAGCAAAGCCCGCTGTACCGAAAACATGTTTCTCCCTTGCACATGTATATATACTGACATGAATACTTACTTCAGCAAGAAGTTGTGTGGCTGAGGCATTAATCTTGACACCCTGGCTCTCCAGACGAGGCGCAATGTACGCAGCAATCAGCTTCTGAAGAACAAGTAATATAGGTACCGAAGATTAGTACAGTAGTAGTCGTCTCCTAATGTAATGATTTAACATCTCAGCAAGGACCACTCTAAAAATTAGAGAGTAGCCCTTACATCTCAGTTAAACGTAAGTCTTTACCGGGAAGTGAAGTTAGCGAACAATATATCCGAAACAAATATTATTCAAGAAGCCCATTCGGGTTCGGTGCACAGTCAATCGGTAAATGCCATCAGCGTAACTCAAACACTAGTGTCACTCTACGGTCGTAATGCCAGTAAGGATCAGTGTAATTCAAAAACAGCATTTAAAACTAGAGCACTCTCAGAGCCCATACCTGCGCCAAGTAAGGCAATGTTAACGAAACATTCAAATTAGTTCTGAAACTAGGACTTGCATTTTTCATTA
>LQNS02278070.1:32699442-32712702 GCA_001587735.2 Parhyale hawaiensis
GTACCTACGTAGTTGAATGTCTGTATTTCCGTCTTTTAAAAGCGTTGAACTTATACTTGATTTTCATGACTTTAATTTGTACCAGTAAATGGTGTAACATTATTTCATGATTCTTTAGCATATTTTTTGACAGGTCGACTATGTGTGGAAACAGAAATATGCCTTATTTACATTATATACGATATTGAAACGAAAGAGTATTTTTTGGTGCGTGTAGCACATATGGCGCACGTCGCAGTCAAAGTGTTGAAAACCTATGACCTATTGAATTTTGTGTTATTATATTTCATGCATTTCTAATTACATTCTGGTTGGTATGCCTGCAGCTACTGAAAATTAGAAGTAATAGTTAAAGTTTCTATTAGATAGCTAATGAGAAGGATGTACCCATATAGCCATTTCATTTTTTTTAGTTCAATACTCTGTTTTTAATTAACTAGTAGCTAGCTATTTCTGTCAAGTTGTATTTGTAATTTGAAGTGTTTTCAAGTTTTTCAAATGATTTTACATTGCAATAATGATATATCATATCTTCTCTGCAGTTTGGATATTAAATGTAGCCATAGCAAATACCGGTACTCTGCTAACTGCTTTTTCTTAACCCCTTTTCTTCAAGTCATTCTTCTACAATAGGAAATTGAAATGGAGCGGCTAAGATTGTTGATGATTAGCAAGCTGCATGTTTACAAAGCAGAAAACCCTTTAAATGTTGGAAAAAATTCCTAGAACTAGAAAAAAAACTAAATATTTAAAAAAACAAATAAACCAAAAAACATGTTTTTTATTTTAAACCAAAAACCATGACTTTTGTATACTAAGCATGCAGCGTGATGATCTGTAGGGTTTAGCTGGTATGAAACTTGTGGCGGGTCGTTAAATCACCCCAGCTTCAGCGGTGCCTAGATGTGTCACTAATTGTTGCTCTAGTATTCACTGATATCGACACAAAACTTGATGTAATTCCATGTGGTTGCTGCTTTGCTACTCACTTGGAAACTTTTGACTTAGACGAAATTTAATTCCTCACATTTCTTTTCATAGTTGGGATGAGTGTAGACCAATTTATTTCGCATGACATTACCAATGTCTTCCGTTTTTAATTTTCAGATGTGAGATGACCTCGCATATTTTTTGTGGTATCTGTTATATTTATTAGAGGATATTGGTTTTACAATGTCCTAGGAATGTTTTTGATAGCCCACAACCTGTGCCTTTTTCGATTGTCTTCCAAATGTCCTTTCGGCTTGTAGATACCAAAACCCAAGAGGATAAAAGCGCTTGCTTTCTACTCGTATGCTGCCCGACATAAGTGTATAGCGATTTCACAGTCTGATTCTGAAACTCAGATCTCCCAAAGTTTAGTTCGAAGCTCTCTGCTCTGTCAATAGCACATTGTACCATGGCGGTAAAAACTGGTGAGACCTATCCAGTATCGAGAAAGAAAGAGTAAAATTGCACGGTACAGTACATTATTAAAGTACTGATTACTGTCTATACAGTAGGTATTAGTACCGTATTTATTTATCGTAGCCACTCATTTTGCCTTTGCTCATTGTGGCGTTGACGATCCGAGTCTTTCGTTCTTTCTTCTCAGACGAGGGTGTGAAGGATTGAGATAAATTTTTGTATTTGTTTGCCTCACACGGTAGCCAATTGTAAAACTCCATCATGAGCTTGGCACTAAACTGTTTTTTCATCAAAAAAATTGGCGTGTTTCGAACAAAACTTTTGTACGGTACCGTATTTGCCTACATCTTTCCACAAAAATTTTCCAGCCGTAATGATGGATATTTGTAGTTAACTGTAATTATCAGCTGATGTTGCAATTAATCTTTTAAAGGCGTCCTTACTATAGACGCTTTGAAATTCATGATACTAAACGCAATCTTAAACAAGAAGCATTTTAGACTTCTAGTTGGCAGATACCGGTACGGTTAAATCACGGTAGGTACAGTACGGTAGGAGCAATTTACGATAAAGCTCATGCCGAAAAACTTTCCCTGTCTTATTATTGAGTCTCAAAACAACTTTTTATCCAATTTTTTAGTAGGTTACAAATTTTTTTTTGCGCCAATCGTTTGACTCTTGATCAAGATCATAACTAACAGCCACTGCGCTACGTTTTTTTAACAATACGGTATCAATTGCACGTGTTTGAATCAATGTCATTCCTCTGGTGTTTGTGTGGAACACATGCTAGAATGTCTGCACAAAAATGATACCTATGCCTGGTAGAATGCTACTTATCGTCCTCTCTTTCATGACCCGCTGTAGTGAAGCGTGTGTGGGTTGCTGTATTGGCAGCAGCTCCGTGCCTAACGGGTGCGTCAGATTGCATATCAGGCCCTCTCTGTCTCGTCAGTGCCTTTGCAGCCACTATAGACGGTGGTTGTGTTGTGCGGAGCTGCCGATGTATCTTGTCGAGGTTTTGCTTTGCAGCATCCTGTGTTTCCACCTGTACAATATCGTAGTCTTCATTTCCATCACGCATTATATTGTAGCTTAAGCCTCGGCGCTCTTCATCTGTGCTGTTCTTGGTTAGTTTCGAACACCTTGCTCATTATTTCTCATTCTTTCATTACAAAATCACTTGGCAATGTCAAAAGTTGGTTGTTAATTACCAGCAACTCTACTAGTGAAAATAGATAGCAAGCTGGTTTGGAAATAGCATTTCTGACGTGAAAACTACCGGTATGTAATTTCCACTTGTGTAAGTGATTGCAGCATTAAAAGTTTATAGGAACATGGTGTCGGAGTCGTACACCTGGTCCTAGCAGTCGAAATCAGATCTCCTACCTTCCCACCTCGCAACGTACTCTCTATCACTTACTTCATTTTAGCTTTTCTTCTTCATCTAGCAGCAGTAATTCGTTGTTTGTACTCTTAAGACGTTTTGCTGGTAGTCTGATTGTGCACTGTTCTCTTGGGTTGTTTTTGGTTCTAAGTTAATTGGCTATATTTCCTATCTGTAATTTGATACAAATAATTTGAGGTTTTATTGATTTGCTAAGCCTAGTTTAGCACAGTATTTCTTATGGACACTACAAATAGTAGCTAATTTTTGTCTTCTGTTGTCTGGTAGTAGTGGTATTTCTTTTTGCTGATGTTCTGGTGACCGTTTCTGTTTTGCTTTTGATTCTGATTTTCTGCTTCTCACGTTTTGTTTCTTATAAACTATCGGTGTTCCTTAGTTCTTTATTCTGCACATTCGTTGTGATTCCTGTGGTTAGTAAGTCGTCTCTCTGCTATGTTGTGTATTTTTTTTATGTTACTGGAAGTGCGTTAATGTTTGCGTTCGGTTGCTACCTCGCAAACGAAGGCACTAGCTTTTGTTTCATTTACTATCGATTGCACTCTTTTATTTTGATCGTCGGTCTTAATGGAGTTGATATCGTTCATTAGCTGCAAAATATCAGCCACACCTGCTGCGCTGTCCTCTAAATTTCCAGTTCACGGGAATGTCATCCTATTTCCAGCCCACCCAGTAAATTGCCTTTATGTTTTCAGTTTATTCGCCAACTTCATTTTTGTCGTATTTTCGCTTCACCCGCCCATTACATTTTTATATTTTCACTTCACTCGCTCATTACATTTTCATATTTATTACATTTTCATCGAATTTCCAATTTACTCGACATAATACCAGATACCTTGATTTTCCCAGCTCACCTCCCTCTGCCTTAATTCCTATAGATAACACTGAGAGTTGTGCCCACACACTCTTTACAAAGAAGCTATGTAGCACATGGATTATTATTTTATCTGCTAACGCCTTGAGTTGCTACGAAAATTGTTGTCATGGCTGACGACAACGACGGTGTCCTACGCTCCGGCTTCACTTTTCCACCGGTGAGTATAGGTTTGGTATCATGCTGAGCTTCATTATGGCATGAGCAATAGGGCCTTTCTTTCGATAGAAATGACATATTAATTCGTTAACCGACTCACTGTTGTATTTCCATGCAGCAATTGTTCAGCGTTTGTAGGTATTGCGTACAAAATTGAAACTCTAAAATATATGTATGTTTCTTGAACTGGTAAGTGATTTATGTCGTGCAAATTATTTTTGGGCCTTGCTGATAGCTCCTTGGAAATCACATTCGAGCACATATGGGACCGACCGAGGGACTCGTTCCCTAGGCTAGGTTTTTATCTCCCGCCGTGCCATTGCCGTCATACGCGCAGAAAAGTATGTTCTTTACGATTAAAAACACCTGGTTTCTTTTCACTTACGAAGTAATATTTTAGCTACTAAGCAATTATAATTAATCGTAAACGACACTGTTGTTCATCACAATGCTGTTGTTCATCACAAACAACAATGTGCATTGACGCAAATTCAAACGACATGGTAGTTTACAGTTAACTAATTTTGCTTACTGGCAAACAACCATTTTTCTGTGTGATATATGTGGTAGTAATACTGAATTTTACTTGTGCGCATCAGGAACACAATGTCTATATCGCGCCGAACTATTCCTCTGGTTTAACTCAGGCTCGTGCGTCACTAGGGCGTGAAGTACGTATCGTTTCAACTTATCAATGATTTTTGTCTCGGCTTTCCTGCCGGTAGGTCTTAGGTTCTAACTGATCACTGCGCTACTGACTGGAAAAAGGCGCAAGTTGTGCCTCTTCAAGCCACGGGCACGACTGAACGCTTTCGCTCAGCTACGCCGCGCAGGAGAAGGAAACGAAATACGGGAAGGTAGAAGTCTTGCGGAAACAGGTCGGCCACCTTGATCAGCGGCCCACCTCCCGAAACAGAAGGGGAAGTGTTGAGAGCCTTCCTAACTTTTCAAAACTAACCTCGTCAGCAGGAACTGCGGCAAGTTGCAACATCCCCTCTAGAGAAGGCACTCGGGACCCTTAGGATCGTCAGGCCCAAATATATTGTGGCAGGGAAAGGGCCCGCCAGAAAATACCCCTGAGGGCTGCCGTCATATTTCTGGCGCACACATTTAAGGGGCGGAGATGCGATTGCATAGTGAAGTATATCACTAGAAGTAAGTGCCTATCTAACGGTTCTAGCAGGACTATGGGAAATTTTGGAAAGCGCTCCACAATTGAAAATACCCCCCTATATTAATTAACGGTTACTGAACAAATTATACCTACTAAATTTTTAAAGTCGTAGGGGTAAAAATTTGGTACCTACCTACTGTGCATTTAACAGCACTGCGGCAAAGCGCCTTTCATGCAGAAGCAACCGAAGAAATTTTTTTCAACTTTGCCACCTGGTTTCATTTTCGCTCATGGGTTCCAGTCAGAGGGGGTTAAAATAGCCGCAGGCTGCTACCAAGTTTGTTTTTTGCATGTTTATTTTGTTCGGAGCGTTACACAAAAAATGTCGATATATTTGGTAACATACCGGTTGGTACGATAGGGTTTGATTCATTTTAATATGATGAAAACAATTAAATGAGTGAAAATGTGCCCAAGAATTTTGTTTGTTGATGTCGCAAGTGACAGTTACCTACTATAGTAATCAATGTATATATTCTCATTTGTATCGTGTTCCTATCTGTGTTTTCTTGCTCATAAATTCATGTATATTTTGTTCGTGGACGGCATTATTACGAAATACAATATCAAAATATCTTCGTGCGGTCGTTGTTTTCACTTTCTTACTGCTGTAATGACTTTATTGAGAATTAGGATAGACTGGCGGCCCATTAACGGCCAGAGCAGTTACCATGGTAATCTTGTAAGGACCAAATGAAATATTAATTTCTTGCACTAGTACGGGAACATTGTTACATCCGCCAAGGAAGTTAATGCTTTTGTCGAGTTTGTTTGCCTGTCTGTCACAAAGTTAACTCAAAAAGTTATGGACGCATCTTAACAAAATTTACAGGGATTATTAGGTATGTTAGGTGGAACGGATGATTAACTTTTGGTGAAGATCCGTTCTACCGTTTGTCTGCCTCTTGTTTTTAATGGTAGCATAACTCGAAACGTGAACGGATCTTCATGATATTTCAGGAATTGTTGGGATTAATAATAGGAGCAAGTGACCGAAGTTTTATGTTGATCTGTTTGTCCGTTTGTTTGTCTCTGTTTGTTTTTATGTTTGTCACTGTTTGTTTTTATGTTTGTCAGTGATATAACTCAAAAAGTTTCGAACGAATCTTCATGAAAAGCAGGAATTGTTAGAAATGTTTAAAGACAGACATGATGAAATGTTGGTGATGATCGGTTTGTCCGTTTGTCTATGTGACTGTGTTTGACTGATGTTTGTCAGAAGATAATTCAAAAAGTTACCCACCGATCTTCAAAACAATTACAGAAGCTGTTATTAGTGTCAATTGGCTCAAACGACCAAATTTTTGTAATGAAAAATGCAAGTCCTAGTTTCAGAACTAATTTGAATGTTTCGTTAACATTGCCTTACTTGGCGCAGGTATGGGCTCTGAGAGTGCTCTAGTTTTAAATGCTGTTTTTGAATTACACTGATCCTTACTGGAATTACGACCGTAGAGTGACACTGGTGTTTCAGTTACACTGATGGCATTTACCGATTGACTGTGCACCGAACCCGAATGGGCTTCTTGGATAATATTTGTTACTGATATATTGTTCGCTAACTTCACTTCCCGGTAAAGACACGTTTAACTGAGATGTTAGGGCTACTCTCTGATTTTTAGAGTGGTCCTTGCTGAGATGTTAAATCATTACATTAGGAGACGACTACTACTGTATTAATCTTTGGTATATTACTTGTTCTTCAGAAGCTGATTGCTGCGTACATTGCGCCTCGTCTGGAGAGCCAGGGTGTCAAGATTAATGCCTCAGCCACACAACTTCTTGCTGAAGTAAGTATTCATGTCTGAATATATACCTATATATATTGTAAATGTGCAGGGGAGAAACATGTTTTCGGTACAGCGGGCTTCACTAATGGAAAAGCTTTTTAGTTTTTTCACTTGGGATATTATATTTTTTATATATTCTCACACTAATTAATTCACAAATCACTGGCATCCTGTTCAATATGTCCTCATTTTTTTTTTGCTCAAACTAAGCTCCGGCTTCGAGACATTTTGAGAAAGAAGTAACTCACGCATGCAGTGAATTTATTTCACATCATGAGCAAATTAGTGATCGCATGTGAAATTTTTGTACAGGCCGTTGCCGTGAGGATGGACCTGATTGAGAACTTGAGTACAGATCAAGGGATGATGGAGTCAGAAATCTTTGTCGTCACTGGAAGAGGGCAATTTGTTCCTGACCTTGTTTGGGTTCTTTTTGATTCGTGTCGAGTAGCTTTGTCTTGTTGACTGATCCACTTGCGATTTTTGAATTGCTTTTTGGCTTCAACTAGCATGGGAAGCATCCAAATTCTAAATATTAAAAGAAGTCGAAAACGGGAAATTACGTCAGCTACCGTGCATTCTTCAGTTCAAAACAATTTTGAAAGTTCTTCTGGTATAAAAGCATTAAACATTGTGTATACTGATTTAAACGAAAGCCTATTAATGTAGCTACCTACTGAGTATTTTGTCCAACTACGTTACTAAATGCGTACCTTACAGACGCATGCAGCCGTGATCATGTGAATGTGCCGGTGGCTAATTGAAATATCATGTAGCCTCCCGTCTCCAGCTAGTACCTACCGTGATCATAAGTTACATCCGTCAACGAGGTTATGTTTTCATCGAGTTTGTACGTTTGTCTGTCTGTCACCCTGTCACCAAGATAACTCAAAAAGTTATGGATGGAACTTCACGAAATTTACAGGGATTGTTAGCTATATTCGGAGGAACAGATGATTAACTTTTGGTGAAGATCTGTTTATCCCTTTGTTTGTCTGTCTGCCTCGTTTTTCTAATGTCATAACTCAAAGTTAAGGACGAATTTTCACAGAATTTACACGAGTTGTTAGCTATATCACGAAGAGTAAATGACCAAGTTTTTGTGATGATCTGTTTGTTCAATTCTATGTTTGTCTCTGGGTTTCATTTTATACTTGTTAGCAAAATCAGAAAATTATGAACGATTCTTCATGAAATTTACTGGAATTGTTAGTTTTGTTGAACGACATAAGAGATTAAAGTTTTGTGGTGATCGTTGGGTCTGTTTGTGTCGGTTTGTCAGAATGTTTGTTAGCAGCGTAACTCAAAAAGTTATGAAGGGATCTTCAAGAAAATTACAGAAGCTGTTATTAGCTATTATCAAAAAGCACAAATGATTAACTTTGGGTGCTGATGCGAAGGCAATACTATATTCAGAACCAATTTTGAAGTTTCCTTACCGTTGCCTTGTTGGCTGAGGTAGTTATGCGCTCTCCGAGTGCTCTAGTTTATAGTGATATGGTTTAATAACTGGGGTAAGCTACTTATAGCACTGTGATGTTTTGGGGATAATTTTTCTGTGTCTACAGTATGACCTACATTGTGTAGAAAAGTTAAAAATGGAAATGAATATCGACAGTTAACTGATGTAGCTACCTTTTAATTATGGGTCCTATAGCAGTACTTGGCTGCGGTTTTGCTTTGGTTGCATGATTTAATAGGAATATACGTATCGATAAGCTGAGCTGCAGAACGTAGATTGAAAGACTTCTTGAAACGAACCCGTGACATCCCCAAGTGCTACGCTATTCTCATCTCTTTATCCTGGATACGCTATCACTATTTGCTCCTTGGACCATCTGCAACACTCACACTTGTACACTGGTATTCTGAAAAGATAGCTTCTCGAATTAATGGTTTTCTCTTCATATGCAAGGCTATTTGAATTCGTTTATCATTCTCTCTGACGGAGTCAAAAACGGACGAAGGCGCGGCTTTTGCCTTCTCTGACCACTGTCAACGACGGAGTCCTTTGACTTTTAATTAACCCCCTATCGCCGAGTGTAGACATATGGCTCCATTTAATACTGAGCTCAGTTGTGTTAAGTTAATAGTTTTTCGATTTTTATATTTGAATCTTATACCTACTAGGCCTATCTTGTAGCTCAAGAATGAAGCGCTTGAGGTAACAAAAAAACGACACCTACTCAAATAGATTTTACACGTATGTATTCAAAAGCTTCAGTATTCAATGAAGTAACATTAGTGCAGCGGGTGGGAAAGGATTAGCAAGCTGCCTACAATTGAACTGTATTTATGTATAGTTGTATGCCAACATGTTCATCAGAAATGCATGTGTAACTGCAAACTACTGTATTTATACCAATTTATAGGCAACGTGTTAAGCGAACCAGCTAGTTTCTAAGAGTCGACACCGGCAGTCGTCTGTGCGCAAGTCGGTGAAGCTCGCACCTGCCTTACTTCGATACCTTGATGATTCTTCGGACGAGGTCCAGGTGGCGTTACTCCGTCGCACATCTTATGCAGAGGTAATGCTGCATTCCGTGACTAGAGGGAGGGCTAGTAGCGAGTTATCCCCACGTAGTACGTAGCCGCTTACTGCTGGTTTGTCTGACACTGGCAGTAAGTTTGTAAACTTCACAACTTCGATACCGGTGGCGTTTTGAATGTAATGTGGCATTTTGTTGAATGACTCTGCATCCCGAAAGATGAAGCTATTACAATATTATTGTCTATGTGGCTATTGCATCGCCAGCGTTTTTAATCAGAATTCGCACTTAGCAAGTCCGACCAATACAGTCTTATTATCGGGCAAGGAGCCATCCATTGACATTGAAAGTAATTCCTTCTAAAATTTTCCATGCATAAGCTGATGAAAAGTTTAAGACCTCTTGAAAATATAAAAAAATGTTTTTGTGATGAACTCCTTCGACTAGGGATCATTAATTCATGAAGGTGAAAGGTAAGAAAGACAAAAATACTACCTGCTATATTTTTGTCAAATACTGAATTGTTCAGTTGATCAAAATTATAGGGTCAGGGTAATAAATGTTTCATTTTAGAATAATTTCCGACGTTTCGGATGAGTTACAGGCTTGCACTGATAGTGTGAATGGGTCACAATGCCCAAAGCTAGCAAACTCTCCGAATTAGAACGTGGTCGAATTGTTGATCTGCGTAAGCAAGGTTTGTCGCAGTGTGCAGTCGCAGCTAAGATCCACCGCAGTAAAACTGTGATTTGCAACTTCCTAAAGCATCCTTAGTTATGGGACCAGTAAAATCTAGCGATAGACCGACAAAAATTTCCCTGCATTGAGTAGGCAGATTGAACGCGTTGTTTCTCACAAGAGAGTAAGGTCTTCCTGGCAAATCAAGGCACTCACCATGCTGATTGTAATTCAATAACCATCAGGTGACACTTCCTACAATGGGGCATGAAGAACAAAAAGCGCCTGAAGGACCTCGGTTGTTACCGCTACCGCGTCATAAAGTGGCCCGTTTACAGTTTGCTCAACTGAACCAAATATGTGACATTGAAGTGGTCTGAAGTTTTGTTTTCTGACAAAAAATATTTCAATATGGATTGCCCAGGTGGCTTTCAAAGGTACTGGCATGACTAAGAGATGCCATCTGAATTGTTTTCCAAGCGTCACAGCGGTGGAGGCTCCCTTATGGTGTAAGGTGCTTGTTCCTACAGGGGACCAATGAAGCTTCACGAGTTGCAGGGTCTTCAAACAGCTGCTGGTTATGTCTGCATGTTACAAAGATCATCTTTGACAACGAAAGGCTCTCGTTTGTTTGGGGATGAATGGTGTTTCCAACAGGATAATACAGCAGTCCACAGTGCCCGCCAGACTATGACCTTTCAAGAAAATGGGGTCTCTGTTTTAAGTCATCCAGCATGTTCATTAGACTTAACCCAATAGAAAATCTTTAGGGATGAAACACGAGAGATGTTTACAGAAATGATAATCAATTTGTGACAGTAAACGGACTTCGTGATGCCATCTTTAGGTTCTGAGACAACATTCCCCCAACCCTCATTTCTAGTTTATGCCACAAAAAATTTTTGAGGTTATCAACAAAAATTGAGGCAGTACTCATTACTAAGTTCAAACCTTGCTCATCTCAACGTCCTTGTCGGAAGGTTACTTACGATTTCTGTTTGTGGTCTTATAATTTTTATCAACTGAAAAATGCATTATTTGAGAAAAATGTTCATTTCTTAATAAGCCCTAAATTGTTGCAGGCTTACAGCAGGTAGCTATTTTTCGTCTTTCTCACTTTTTACTTTTAGGAATTGCTGATCCTAGTCAAAGGAGTTTATGTTGGACTAAAACGTTATTTGTTTACATTTTCAAGTGGTCTTAAAAACTTTGATTCAGGAGTTTATATCGTGGAGCGCTCGAGTCGCCGTTGATTTGAATAGAGTTGAAGTGAGCAAGTGTTTCGTGATAGTTTAAGTCTTGTATGCAACGAATTTTAGCAGTGAATGATCTTTGAATAGCCTCGAGGCGCTCTAGGTCTTTCCATTTGCTTGGTATCCAAAGAGGTGAACAGTATTCTATGCTCGGCAGTACCTGTGTTTCCATAAGGTGAGCATTGTGTCTGCCTCTGCCTCTACCCCACCCCAGATTACAATACCATGTATCAGTTGCGAATAGAATAAGGAATAATACAACTGCATTAATGCTTTTCTTGGTAATAATTTAGCGGCCGAGTAGATAGCGCCTTTTGCCTTGCCCAATTTACCGCAGAGGTGTCTAATATGACCAAGTGCGATTTCTGTGCTGACAGAACAAACTCAAGCCACGTGATACTAAAAGTGGTATATCCTGTATTCTTTACCTAAGGTTTCTGAAAATTTCCTTTCTTTCGATGACGCTCCTAACACTCGTGTAGGATCTCAATTCGATAGTGGAAGAATTTTTTTCGTATCGTAACAATTAAGATTTTATTTCGTCGAAGATCATGTTGTTGTCCGATAACCAGCGTAAGATGTTAACTAAATCTAATTGCACAGTCCGTACGTCTGCCATTAATTTGTACCGCTGCTAACATTCGTGTGTCGTCCGCAAACGAGATTCGAATGGCTAACTTGCATTGATTCACCTTGTTATTTATCATGATGAGGAAGACTATTGGGCCAAGCACAGTACCTAGGGAAACTCAACCCTTAGTGTAGTCATATTAACTGGCGAGGCCCGCAAAAATTCCACGGTTAATTAATATTTTCACTGACGTTAGTCACTTAGTGTGACCGGAGGCAATGCTAACTTAACCCATTCCGTCTGAACTGATGTCCGCTGCATAACCCTGTCAACCGTTGCGCAGTCCGTCTACTTTACACTTCGTCTAACTTCTTGCAGTATTCTGATTTCTGCTATGAATTTCGCATTTGTTCTGTCAGCAAAGAATTCGCGCTTGCTTCTTGATTCAAGATATGAGATACGACGGTACTTCTTGCGTTGTTCTATGTATCTGACTATCTGCACGCCTTTCCTACGCTCTGTTTCCCAAAGTTTACAAATAATTTAGTCCTTCATAATCTTAAACTTTTCGATATTTGTGCGTATCTGATTTTTTTTTTTTTCACTATTACGAGGTAAGTGAATATCGACCAGTAGCCCGTCATTTGTCTGCTTTGTTTGATGCGATAACTAGACAACAGACTCCGCCAAGTTCTTCAGTCTCAGCAGCGTAACCACAGACGGACGGCTTATAAGTGCAGCTTAGCTCTACCTGGAAATTCCTGTGACGTCATCGTTCAGCCATGAGCGGTGTACCTTGAACAATTTCACATAGCCAGAAAAATACTTGTATTTGAACAGCAAAGGTAGAAAATATTAACCAAATCTTAAATTTAATCCAGCAAATAAATGTACTATATTCTTAATGTCTGAGAAACTAGAATGACTCTCAGGATGATTAAATTTAAAAAAAAAACTTCTGGCTTCCGAGTCCTAGCCATTAAACATCGACGAAATATCAAGCGGCTGGAGCTATGTAGATGAAACTCGCATCCTGCTTACCATTTTGTGAAGAAAGCGACTGCGACGTCATCATTCAGCCAAACTTTTCTTGTAAAAATACTGAACTGCCTGTCTGTGTCTTCTTTATGGTGAGTTCACACGTCATTCATGTCTACGCATTCGCTCATTCACTTGTTTGAATGTACTACTGTGCCCTTGAAATAGAAAAGAGCACTGTTTTCTGAGTGTCAGCTCGCTCCAAATTTAAAGATCAGTAACTTGCCTCGTGACACTTGCGGAGGAAACTGATTTAACACTCAACATTTTAATTAATTAATTAATAACTGTTTGTGGCGTACACAAGGTTGATCTGTCATCGACGCTGTAAAACATTCGGACGAATGATGAGTGAACGCGTTGAGATGAATGACGTGTGAACTCGGCCTAAGTCTGTGGCGTAACCTTCTGTTCCCAAG
>LQNS02278070.1:32746508-32776462 GCA_001587735.2 Parhyale hawaiensis
TTTCTATTCTTTTGTTTTCTCCACCCGCTGGGTTGGTTGCGTGGGGGTTTGTTAACCTCATGGAGTTTCTCCGTTCCTGCGTCGCCAGTCTGGTGTGATTTAATAATAATAATAATAATAATAATAATAATAATAATAATCCCTGTATTTAGTTTTTAGTTTCTTAGTTCTGAAGATGGGAATCTAATCCCGAAGCGTCAACGTTTTTTAGGTCGACACTTTTGTTAGTTTGATTATTCTTAGTTTAATATTTAGATTGTTGTTTAATTACTTGGGAAGTTACCGACTTCTCCAGGGTTACCCTGAGTTAGTCAGCGGCCATCCTAAGCGAATGTCTACTGGCGTCTATTTTTAGCCTGGGCTCAAGACAAACAAGAGTCCAACAACAGCGCTAATCTAACCAATAGTCCAACCTACGCTTGGACTTTGATTATAAACCTCAGTCCGGCTTATTGCCTAAGGTTACAACCTTGGTGCGCATCTGTTCCCTGCTGCGGACCTGAGATTCATAACCTTCCCTCTGGGAAGAGGTCATCCATAGTAGCACCCAATGCAAGGGCACTGACTCTTCAGAGTGTCCGTGGCTTGAACTTATCCAATCAGGATGAGCCTGAGGGAAGCTTCCCTTTAGCAAGCTTCTACACTGGAATGCTCACCCCCTCTGGGGTCAAAAACAACCGGTTCTCTTGGGAGAATATCTGCCAGTACAGGACTCCTAAAAGGGAGCTTCCTGTCCCAGCTTAGCTGGCCCAAAAAAATAGCCAGTTTGACGCTAGTCTTGCGTCCGATCTTCGGTTCCCGGCCAACCTCTGACTGGGGTTTAACCCGATTTTTCCTGACGGGATGTATATATACTCCTTTTAGAAACAACAACTGAGTTCCTCTCGGGAATCAGACCATGAATATACAACCATCTGAGGTTGGGACTTGGATATCTTACTAATTGAGTGGCAGGGAGACATAACCCAAGGCTATAATGAGAGCGTCTTTTGAGAACTGCTTTTAGAACTTCATAACGAGGGTTACGTATGGGCCAAGAGAGGGAATAAGCTCTAACGAGGCTTCCAGGGCCCCGTTAAGCAAAGATCCCAGAGTAGGACACGCTGGGCCGAGATTCGACACTAGACGTTCCTGGAGAAGTCCGGAAGGCCAGTTTAATTCCTTCTCACTTCAAGGAAAAGACAATACTGGAACAATTCCCAAAATCCCCAATTAGGGGGAAGAGCCGCTGAGGCTATGTTGAGCCAAGTCAAGGACAGTCCTAGGTGTACTGTATTCCTAGGTCTCGGGTGAAGTCTCACCAAGACTAAACCCCAAGGCCCTGGGAAACAGACCAATTCAGATGATTCTGCTTTCTTAAAGGGCCAGTCAGACCGTGAACCCTGGTATCCAACCTATGGTACATCATCCAGGTACCCACCTGTAGCGGGGGGCAGTGACTCGCGCAGGCAAAACCGGCAATTCATTCTTGCCTCAAACAGATTGTTTCCCTCCAGAGTTGAGGGACAACAGTCCACACGTACCCAGTGCTCAAGTTTCGAGGATGCAGGATATAACTCCCAACGGAGCTTGACTAAAAACTATCCGTGGCATAGGCTTATCGAAGAGCTCGAGAAACTATGAGCAGCAGTCTCCCTCCGACGCCTCCTGAAAACCTACCATGAGGTTTGGGCCGAAGATCGTCCTTAAGTGACCTGAGCTAAATCTCCAAAGCAGTACCTGCTCTGAGGCAAATTCCATTGTTGGACCTCGACAGCCTGCACTGAGGCCGAGTCCCAATACTCCTCGGGGATCCTGAGCCCACGCATCTGTAGCGGACCAAGTCCACGCTTGGACTTCCCGCACTACTCAATTCTTACCCGACTGTAGTCAGCTGAGGCTATAACACCTGTCGGTTGATAATTGCTCGTTTATCTCTGCCCCACCGGGATGCTGCCTCCCGCGGCTAAGTTCAGCTGGCCCACAAGTAAAAGGTCACAACCTCAACAGATTGCCTTTTACTAGAGCTAAGTCCATAAACGTAACTGCAGGGCTTCTGCAACGTCTCTACCACTGTGTTCTCCCGGGATTAAAACCCTCATGGTTGTCAGGGGAATACCCTCGGTCCCAATGGATGGCTCCATTATGGGACTAAGTCCAAACCAGGCCACTACGTAGCAGAGCCAGCCTGCAACGGATGTCACAATCCCTGATACAAAACAAGAGATGGGTCATTACAGAATTCTGTTAAGGCCCAACCTCCTACGTGGAGGCCGGAATTAACCAAGTTTTGATCTGGGTAAATCTGTTGAAGTCGCTTTGACCTGCAGATTTTTTGACCAGTCACAAAACCACGTGGTCACTCTTGTACTCCTTTAGGGGAGCAGGGGTGCACGCCCGTTGTTTTTCTTTTTAAATCCGGGACTCCCAGACCTGTCGGCTTCTCGGCGTCTGGGCGCCATCTCGGAATCGGCTCAGATCGGATATATGGCCGATTTGAGCCTTCCAACTATTGGAGAGCATCCTAATAGTTGGAAAAAACGCTCTTTGGCGGCATTATAAGCCCTCCATTAAGTGGAGGGCCTCACTCTATGGCGGCAATTAGCCCTCCGTCCGTCATGCGGAGGGACCTCGCTCTATGCTTGGCGGAATTGTTAGGGCACAAAGGCCTGCCAACCAAGTCTTGAGGCAACAATATATTTAGTTGAATTCTTAGGGCACAAGTGCCTACCACCTAAATGTATCGCTGTGCTAGATAGAATTGTTGAGGCAACAAAGGCCAACTATCCAGTCTTAGATGTTACGTTAACAAGTGGCACAGAAAGGCCGTAAGGGCCACCACCGCAAAAATAGCAAAAATCATAAGGCAATATACTTCGCGGAATTGTTAGGACCACTGGGGCCTATCACGAAGTATTTAAGCAAACAATATACTTGTTGGAATTCTTAAAGCAAAAGTGCCTACCACCAAGTATATATTTATTCCTCCATTCCGAGGAAAAAACGATTTACATTAACGTTAATTCAAAACACAAGAGCACAAAACACCACCACTGGTCACTGGTCTTCATGAAAAACAGCTGCTGCAGCTCCGTGAACACAAGGAGACATGGGTTATGGATCCAAGTTGGCGGCACCCTACGCCGAACACACACCAATTATTATTATTATTAGGTATTATAAGAAGATTTAAGCCTCCCTAAATAAGTACTAAGCTCTTCTAAGTGAGGAAGGGACATATAGTATGTCCAATACAGTCTCCAAAAACGTATCATTAAAAACTGTAAAAACACATTTCCAAACAAGAAAAACCGTATTAGAGCACTAATAAACAGTAAGGGAAGTATTTCCCAAGCTCTAAGATCGATCGGTGAACACAGAACAGCAGCTGAGACCAGAGCACAGATGGAGATGTTAACAGCAGCGCGAGTCGTAACAGAGTGCGGAGTGCTGGGCTCCTGAAGTACCAGATGGGCGGAGCCTGAAAAAAAATAAGAACGCCGAAATCTGTCAACAAGGATGGTTACGCCTCGAAATGATCTAAACTACCATTAAGANCCCCCCCGAGTTGGGCGCTGTCGCGCGTCTAGTGCTACCAACAGAGGTGTTCAGTCGGAACGAGCCACTGAGAAATCAACATTTTGGTTGGACACAAATCCACACCTTCCTCAGCTATTACTCCAGAAATTAGGAATTGTACTGCATGACAATCTCTACATTATTAGGCACTTGTCTAGAAACAGAATTTAAAATATGAGACAACTGGCGTCTCGTGGCCACTACAATGGCGTTTTAAGAAAAGGTAAAGACATTAAAGAAAAATCAGGGAATCATCACACGAAGAGGAACACCGCGTTTGAAAGCAGCATTAGGGAGACAAGAGAAAAAACGGAACAAAAACTGACACGAGTAGGAAAAGCAAATAAGGAAAGCAAGCACGGAAACGAACAGTCTTATATGCCTTAAATAATGTCTAGATATTACAGCCCTAGCTTAAGCCACCGAAAGGCCAACACACATATACTGTCGTGGACTGAAATTAAAAATGAAAATTTGTCTTTTCCATATTAATGGAACTACTGCACCGGTTTTGTCGAAACTTATACTGAACTTAGCATTAAGTGTGTACATACTGTGGGTAAACTTCAAATTAATAAATGACTTGCATAAAATATGTATTTGTTAGCAGTTTAAGTGGACAAAAGTAGAAAATTGAGAAAGGCGATTAACGAGGCCTATTGGCAACTCCGGACGCAAAGCATAGCCGTTCGGGTGCCTCATTACCTGTTAACCAGGGTTTGCAATAACCATGTTTTATTTTTGTTTGCTAAAACAAAAAAGTGATTTTTCTTTTATTTGTTTTCTCTATGTTCTGTTTTTCCCCAACTTCTAGGAATTTTATCCAACATTTAAAGTGTGGTCTGCTGTGGACACACATGTAGCTAGCTAATTATCAACAATCTTAGTCACTTCATTCCAACTTCCTATCGTAGGATGATTTTAAGAAAAAGGGGTAGGGTAACATGTCTAGTACCCGTCCACCAACTAGTAGCCGTCCACTTGACACTAAAAAATTTCCTGTGCGAAAACTAGAAGGCCGTACATAGGCTTAAACAATAGGCTACGTAGTGCTGCACCAGCCGTGAAAATGACGGGCGAAAAAATATTAAAACATTAAAAAATGGTGGCGGTTTCAACATTTTTTTCACTAAAAATATGAAAAAAATGTGAAACCACCACCATTTTTGGTGCATCTAGTCGAACCGGTTTACCACTAGCAAAACCTTCCCATTCAGCTCCCCGCCTACATGCTGAGCAACATAACCATCCCATCAGCAGGAATGACTTCTCAATCATAGCCTTTTCTAATCCAATCAAGCTGACAACATTAGAAACCATCTACATCCATAGGATCAGACCCAGCCTTAACATTATGATCTCAGCTGTACCGCTTCAAACAGTTCACCATTAGACTCACACCAGCTAACTGTACAGGAGCTGACATCCAGCCCCTCCACGTAGCTCAGCTCATTCGCTTTTTAGACTTCCTCCCAGCCACACCTATGCTACCCTAACTGTGTATGAAATAAATGGAAAATGTTAGATAGATTGTAGATTTTCTGAGGATGGGATTCATTCATCCTAAAACGTTAAATTCTTTTTGTTAGTCGGCGTTTGTAGTCATTATTTTGATATTCTAATTTGAGTATTTCTTTATAGTAAACCAAGTCTTGAAAAGATGTTTTCTACAACTTAAGTTTATCCAAAGAGGCGTCTTTTGGAGCCAAGACTCGAAATTCAAGGTAATGGACAATTTTGGATTTGTCCTATTCACTAGGTTTCGGATTGAAAAGCGTTTATACACAACGGTGGCAAATTACCGTGCTTTCTATAGATAACAACGTCACATCGGTTAGACAGGGTTAAAAAATAAAGTTCCATGGAATGTATTTCCATGATGGATATACAAAATTTCAGGATGAAAATGGATTATATATTTCCAGCCCAGACAAAATACCAGAGTTAATTACAGTACTGAACTTAATCTTCTGAAAGGTGCACTGATAACGCTTGTTCAATATGAATTGCATGTATCACAAAGGAATAATATGGCCTAAAGTATTGTTGAATGTTCTTTTACAACGCTAATCTTATTGTAATCTACAATTTTTATCACCCGTGAGCGAAGCAAAGAGAAGTGATAATGATTTCATTGAAGATTTTAGTAGCTATATATGTTTGTGCAAACAAAGAAAGACAGGAAGAAGGAGTTGAGCAATGTTCATAAGTTTTTGTAGAGAGTCAGGTGGGTTGACCTACATATGACCAACACCAAAAAACTAGAATTAGCTGGCCTCCAAATATAACGACAATGAATTTTGTTGTCTGTTCACCCAAAAAGAGGCAGGAGTTGAGTCACAATTATTATAGATTTTTTTCAAGTAGTCAGTTGGGTTGACTGAGATGTGAAAAATGGCAAAAATATTCAGGTAGCTGGCCATCAAAAATGACAGCACTGAATTGTTAACTCTATACAAAAAGAGGCAGAAGGAGTAGAGCCATCATCACAATCTTCTTTGGACGGTTCAGTGGGTAGACGGAGATGTGAAAAATGCCAAAACTCTAGAGAAAGCCAGTCATAAAAAACAACGGCATTGAATTTGCCCCCGCCCCCCACTACGGGTGATGGTCTTACACAACGAGGCATTCTAGTCTGCATTGTAATTAATCCAGGTAAACCTCTTTATAGCCTGTAGGGGAAACATACTGTCAGGTGGTTATATCTCATTACTAAAGATCACTCTGAAGGCAAGGTGTGCATAAGTACTTTTGCTTTCACACACTACTGTTAATTTAAGCCACATTATGGTGTCAAAGGAGAAAAAGCTGGAGGCATAGGGCGCTACTCTCTTTTGGCTATTCAGTGTACCACACTCACATAAGTGCACTAAAAGACAGCATAGCCAAGGATACTTTCTGTGACAGAACAGGACATAAAAGTTTGCATCTTTGGATAATAAAATTCCATAATTTTTCCAGGATTTGACAAGATTTAACAATTTTTTTCAGAAATTCCATGACTTTTCGATGATTTAAAGCACTCATCGTTTTCCCTGATATTTCCAGGTAGCTATGGCTAAGAACCTTGTACTACAGTTTTATTACAATAAGCAAAAATGTGTGAAAAACGTCGATATTGGTCCATTTTGGAGGTCGAAAATTTTCTATCTGGGTAGAAATCTTTAGTGGGCCCGGACTATTCATGTGTAGGAGAAAGCTAAAGAGTCTGGGGTTCCAAATCTGACATAAAAAAAGGGGTTACAAATATTAGAAATGGGTGAAATTAGTGAAAAAAGACAGTCAAACACTTTTCGAAAAGAATGGGCAAGTCGAAACTTTCGAGAACAGTCATTTTTTTTTTGGGTAAGGAGGGGTGTTACGAAAAAAACACACAATACCTTATTCGTAGAGGATGAAAAATGAAACCATGCACGTGCTATAAACATTTCAAAATTCTCGCTCGTTTTCGAAATACAGAGCTTGCAAAATAAAAAGAAAACGACGTCACCGTCATTTTTGACGACCTGGTGGGAGGAGCCTATGGAAGCTGGGGGCTGGGATTAAAATGGGCGATGGTCAGACCATCTAAGAAGCCGCTTGCAAAATTTGGTCCAATTCGGCCAGAACTTTATGGTGCAGAGCTTGCAAAGTGAAAATATCGACCGCAGCCTCCGGGACCCCATTTACTGCATTTTTCAAACGCTCATAGAAAACGAAATTGAGTTGGGGGACCACTCCAGCAAACGTACATTTAATCGGTTCCCAGACCCCGGCTTTGTGCCAAATTTGGCACCTCTGCGTTGCGTACTCGTACCGTTAGCTTTCAGGACATCTGAAATGGATACTAAGATCTACTCTAATCCAAACACCAGCTAGCATTGTAGGCGAACTACTACATAGGTAAATGGCCGCGCGCGGCCCACGGCCTTCCGCGGCGAATTGGGCCGTGCGTACGCGCTCTAGATGTACTGCACGGCCTCGCCTTAGCTTCGAGAAAAAGGAAGAACAGACTAAAGTATCATAAGCAGGAGTATGAAAGTGGAAGGGAGCAAAGTGAGCACGAAAGACAAACTTCCATAAGGCCTAGCTAATACCTAAGGTAACCAACACAAGCCCCTGGAAGATGGGTAAAACTAACCTAACGGTCCTGCTCATGTCCCCAGAGGGGATGAAACTGGAAAAAAGCAAAGTTGGCACGGAGAAAAGACATCCCGAAGACCTAGCTAAGGCAAACTACAGGATCCTCCTGGAGGCGCATCCCTCCATACCATAGGATGGGCGAACCCAACCAAACTCGATGGTCCATCCTATGTCCCCTGAACGGTCAAGTCGGGACAGAAGAGGAAAACAGAACAAAGCGTTATTTTTAGGAGCATGATAACGAAATGAAACTATGTACAATTGAAAGCAACAGATGTCAACTTGTGCACCTGAGAGTGGATACCTCCGCCAAGCAAGGCAACGGCAATAAAAAAAATTAAATTGGATCTAAATCTATGATTTCCTTTGTATTAACACCAAAATTTGTGCCTTTTGATAGTAATAACAGCTTCTGTAATTTGTTTTTCGAAGATCCGTTAATAACTTTTTCCCAAGTTATGGTGCTAACAAACATTAGTCTAACACAAACAGACCAACCGATCATCACCAAAATTCAATCATTTCTGTCGCCTAGCATTACTAACAATTCCTATATAATTCATAAAGATCCATTCATAACTTTTTCAAGTTACTGTATTTTACTAACAAACATAAAATTAAACTTAGAGACAAACAAACCCAAAAATTTGGTCATTTACTATGTAATATACCTAACAACTCATGCACATTTCACAAAAATCCGTCCATAACTTTTGAGTTAAGGCATTAAAAAAATAAACTAAAATAAACAAGGCAGACAAACAATCGGATAACCTGGTCTTCACTAAAAGTTAATCATTTGCTCCTAACATACCAAACAATTTTGAGTCATCTTGGTGACACAGACAAACACACACATTCGACAAAAACATAACCTCTTTGGCGAAGGTAACGAAGGCCTTGTAATGGCTAAAATAACCATTAAAAGCTCTCCTACGGTGCCACTCCTCAAAACATAAGACAGTCAAAGTAGGAGACAACATAGCATACACACCTGCTGTTTGAAGTAGCGGCGCTCTTCCTCATCAACAAGCACAAGGTTGAGGTAGTAACGCACTGAAAATTTTTTGTTGATGTCCCTCATGGACGGTGTGAGGTCGTACCTGACGACAGATGATAATAGGTTTTGATAGGTTTATTACACACAGATAAAACATTACAATTATGAAAACTTTCGGAGTTCAATATACGCACAGTAATATACCTATCTGCATAACCCATAGAAAAGTAGTGGAACTTTTTTGGGTAACAAGTAGTAATTAGACTAGTACAATTGCATAACATAATCCTTATACCGCTTTTTAAAGGCGTCATTAGATATAGGATCTAATAGGTGTGTTGGAATTCGATTAACAAGTGATACTGTTTGGAAGATAGTTGAACGTTTCTCTACATCAACAAGCACATTTGCAAGATTGAGAAAGGAGCGTCTCATCTCGTAGTTTTGATGGGGTATTAGTGATCCGTAATATTGTTGAAAGACAAGAGGAGGGTTATGTATGAGCGATCGGAAAAACGTAAGAAGTGAATAGTTATACACATCTTGAAATTGCAACATTCGTAAATCGCGGTACATATCACTACGATTCATCAACGGTATATTAGGGTATATTATATTATTAACGCGAAGTATTCGCCTTAGTAAATTACTTTGCACAACTTCTAGTTTACGAATGTTACGACGAGGGGCTGCACACCAGATGATGTTTTGAATTAACAAGGAATAAGCTAATGAATAATAAATTCGTTTCAACGAATCACGATTGACACAATTCGACACTGCATATGCAGTATTATACCATGAACTCTATGAGCTTTCGGCCTAACTCTTCAATGTGGGCTTTGAAACTGAGTCTATCATCAAGAATCAAACCAAGATATTGAAACTGAGACACCCATTCCAATTCTATACCGTTGAAATGAATCGTCGATAAGTCAAGACGAGAACGTGGAGTGAATAACATCAGCTTAGTTTTATCCTCATGGGCAATCAATCTATTTTGAATTAACCATTGCGACAGTTTACTTAGAATAAGTTGAATATCAGTTATGGCTGAGAGAAAATTGCATTTCGTAGTGTAGAACACTGCATCATCTGCCAACAGAACACACTTCATACCAAGAGTAGTTATATCATTAATAAAAATGTTGAAGCGCAACGGTCCTAGCACGCTTCCTTGAGCGACTCCAATTTAATTGGATAAAACTTGAGATTTAACAGCATTACATGATACATATTGGACACGATTCGATAAGTAGCTTGCCAATAATGCATCCACTGTCCCACGAATACCATAGTGTTGAAGTTTTTTTTTTTTAACAACAATTGGTTATCAACAGTATTAAAAGCCTTCCGCATGTCTAAGAAAAAGCAAATGCCATATGATTTATCATGAAAACACTTCAACTAGATGAATTATAGCCAGTGTAGTAATAGATTTTGCACGAAAGCCAAATTGTTGGCTCGAAATTTCATTATGAATGGCAAGGAAGTCGGTAAATCGGGAGTGAATTAATTTTTAAAGTAATTTGTTGAACGTTGACAGTGTTGATATTGGTCTGAAATAAGCTACATCATTTGGATTGCCAGATTTGAATATTGGTATAACACGATCATGCTTCAGTACATTGGGGCAAATACCAGTAGCAAAACACAAGTTGAAAATACAACAAAGTGGATTAACTACACAATTAATGACTCTCATGAGAAGATAGATAATAGCTAAGAAAAAAATTTAAAAATCAGCAAACGATGCAACTCATAACATGACAATAGAGGTCCTGTAATACCACTAAGGAAAGAATCAAAGTCACCGAGTTCTCTCAACTTCTCTGATGGGTAAGAAATTTCATGTCATAGTTAACTCTCAGAGGATGGGTGAACCTAACTAATCTCTATGGCTCACACTATATCCCTAGAGGGAGAAATACCACGATCTTCAATTGTTTCATTATTATGCTGTATAAGAATTGCAAGGGCTGATCAACTCCAAAGTGAAAGTGAGGACATCAAGATAGAAACACTAATTCTAACAAAACTGAACTTAAAAGAAAATATTCTGTATTATATTGTTTGTGCTCTTGTGTCTAATTTCTAGTTTCAAAGTAAATGATAGATAATAATACAAACAGCTACATGGGTAAATAGCGAATCAAAGACAATGGGAATTATTTTGTTTCAAAAGTTTGAACATTCCAAACAGAACTAGCAAGAACCATGGCCACAAGCAGTAATTAGCACAAAATTGCAGTGACTCACCCCGCCAAGAAGACACGGATGGGGATACTCTCACCCCTCACGGGAGCTCCGTCCATGATTTCGTACTTGGCAATCGTCTCATTTTCATTGAAGGTGTTTGGCCCTGCAAATCATACAAACAATCTGTGACTAAATTACAGATACAAAATTCGTTGCATCTTCCAAATTCAAACGAATATCCCACAAACACTGAAAAACACCAATTGGAGAAAGGACCCACAGTAATACACCAGCTGACTCAGCAACCTGGTGCACAAGCTCTCCAACGTGAGATGCAAATCTCCGACTGATTGAATAACGGATGAGCAAACTCTCCGACCTTGTTTGTAGTTTCTCTGAACTAGTGCGTAAATTCTCTAACATGGTGTGTATATTCTCCAGACTGGTGTGTATATTCTACAGACCGGTGTGTAAACTCTTCAAACTGGTGTGTAAACTCTCCAAACTGGCGTGTAAACTCTCCAAACTGGCGTGTAAACTATCCAAACTGGTAAGTAAACTCTCTAACCTGGTGTTTAAACACTTTAAGCTGGTGTTAACACAAACCTGGTGTGTCAACTCTCCAACTTGGTGTGTAAATTCTTTAATCTTGTGAGTCAACTCTCCAGTCTAACCTAACCTGGATTGTAATTTAGCCAACTTAGCCTGATGTGTGAGCTCTCCAGCCTGATGTGTAAACTATCAAACCTAATGTGTAAACTCTCCAGCCTGGAATTTAAACTCTCCAACCTGGCGAGTAAACTCTCCAGTTTGGAGTAGCAATAGTAGTAGTAAAAGTTTCACTAGCGCTTCAGGGGCACACTGCTTATATCGCATCGAACTATTCCCGTGTTTTACAACAGGTTCGTGCGCCGCTAGGGCGCGAAATATGTCTCATTTTATAGTAAAAAGTAGTTGTAAGGAGGAAATTATTATAACTAATTTTACATATAGTGCATGTATTCGCAAAGAAAAGGGTACAGTCATAATTGCACGTAGGGCTAGTGAACCCTTCCATCCCACTGAAAATGAATGGGACGGAATTGGCTACTGTCACCCAACAACGTGACTTGGGAATCACTATTACAAACAAACTACAGCACAGTCAACAAGTTGACAAGAGTGTGAAAATGGCAAGCAGAGTGCTGGGATTCATCACCAGAAANAGTTCATCTGCCACGTTGCGCTCCATTCCATGAGGTGGTCAAGGTCTTGTTGGAGCTCGGCTCTTTTCATTGTAGGATGACATAGTTTAGTATCATCCGCAAATTTACTGATTTTACTACCAACACTTCAAACTGGTGTTAACACAAACCTGGTGTGTCAACTCTCCAACTTGGTGTGTAAATTCTTCAATCTTGTGAGTCAACTCTCCAGTCTAACCTAACCTGGTTTGTAATTTATCCAACTTAGCCTGATGTGTAAGCTCTCCAACCTGATGTGTAACCTATCAAACCTAATGTGTAAACTCTCCAGCCTGGAGTTTAAACTCTCCAACCTGGCGAGTAAACTCTCCAGTTTGGAGTAGCAATAGTAGTAGTAGTAGTAGTAGTAGTAGTAGCAGTAAAAGTTTTACTAGCGCTTCAGGGGCACACTGCTTATATCGCGCCGAACTGTTCCTGTGTTTTACAACAGGTTCGTGCGCCGCTAGGGCGCGAAATATGTCTCATCTTATAGTAAAAAGTAGTTGTAAGGAGGGAATTATTATCATTATTAATTTTACATATAGTGCATGTATTCACAAAGAAAAGGGTACAGTCATAATTGCACGTAGGGCTGGTGAAACCTTCCATCCCACTGAAAATGAATGGGACGGAATTGGCTACTGTCACCCAACAACGTGACTTGGGAATCACTATTACAAACAAACTACAACACAATCAGCAAGTTGATAAGAGTGTGAAAATGGCAAGCAGTGCTGAGATTCATCAACAGAAACTTTGAATACAAGTCCAAGGACATCATCGTTCCCTTATACAAGGCATTAGTGAGGCCACACTTAGAATTTTCTGTTCAATTCTGGTCGCCACATCTCTGTAAAGAAATCGATAACATGGAAAGAGTCCAACGCAGAGTAACGAAACTGATACCTCAGCTGAGAAACAAGTCGTATGAACGTCGCCTGAAAGAACTGGGTCTGATCTCTCTCGAGCAAAGACGACTCAGGGGGCAACTAGTAGAAACATTCAAGTACTTGAATGGCTCCAACGACGTACCTATAACGGGACTCTTTGAAAGAGACCTTAATGATCGCTTGTGAAACAATGGTCAAAAACTCAAGCATAAGGCTCGAAGAACAACCTTAAGTCAGCAGTTCCTTCCCTATTTCATAGTCAGCATTTGGAATAGACTCCCTTCCGACGTTGTTGGCGCGGAGTCGGTCAACTCGTTTAAAAATCGTTTTGACATAGCTACATTGGGAGAAACATCCTCCACAGGTAAGATCTCCTCCTCCACGAGTCGCAAGCACTGAACGGCCAAAGCTTCCCACGCCATCTTAAGCCGACTTCTTCTCACTTCCGCTCCATCTATATATTTAAGCTCCGCATACCAGCGGCTATCGATCATGCTTGCGTGCATTCATGATCAGTTTTTTGGCCGTGATTCTTCTCCCATTATTTTTTCTTTCTTTTTTCCCTCTTGTTTCCTCAGTCCTTTACATCCTACTAACATAATGGCAATAGCTCATAGAGGGCCGGGGCGTAAGTTCCGGTGTCTCTTTGGGAATGGGCCTCGCAGTTCGTCTACTGCCGCCTATCTAATCTAATCTATAATTGATCGTAGTATTTAATGTGATGTAATCACAACAGTTTGTGATAGAGGTCACATCTGATGAGAAAAGTCCTTTGGGCATTTCTGTTAAATTGGCCGTGAGGTCCCTCAGAAAGCATTCCTCGGAGGGTAGAGTTAGCATCCAGTCCATATAAGTCTGGATAACAGTCCCTCCGCTCGTCGGAAAGAGTAGGGCACTCGGCCATCAAATGCAAGACGGTGAGGGGGTAAGGAAGCAGTCGTCGCAGTAGGGGTGCGGGTGCCTCGTCCGCAGATAGTCGCAAGTAAGTCTCGTGTGCCCAACACGCAGGCGGCAGAGCACGACGTCCATTTAGCAGTTGTCGCAATTTGGCGAGTGCCACTGTCGGACGGTTTCTTTGATTTTTCTTTGTTTATTACTTCTCTGTGCCAGCCCCTGGGACTGCCAAAGCTCGCGTAGGCTTTGCTTGATTAGTGGCAAATAGTCTAGGCAGGAGACGGCACGGGTTGCCGTGGGCAAATCCGACAGTCACACGCCTCGACTCATCGGCGAGCTCGTTGTCAGCGACGTCGACACAGCCGGGTACCCAACAGATACACACTGCATTTCCAGTGTGTTGTACATGTTGTAACGTAGTTTATTCGGTTGACGATGGGGGCGATGCTGTCGTATGCTCGAATGGCCAGTACGACACTCAGTGAGTCGGAGAATATTGTAATATTGCTCTCACCGTTGTCTCTAATTAGCTGTAACGCCACGTGCAGGCAGAAACTCTTAGTGGTGTAGGTCGAGGTCACCGGCAATAGCCGGTACGTTCTAGTTTCATAGGTCGTAGTGGCTGTGCATCCAAATTGGTCTCCCGTTTTAGAGCCATTGGTATAGACGTGGGTAGTCACCATATTGGTGCTTCACGTGCTCCGTGAAGAAGGTTATTAGTAGGAGGGGGTGGTAGGCTTTCTTTCTTGGGTATTGCGTACCGGGGCAAAAAAATTGAAACTGGTATACGCTAGGTTGGTCTCTGAAAAGGACCGGGGCCACCTCAAAGAGCTCGATTTCCACTGTGAAAGAGAGGACTTTGTAGTCGTAGGCGAAGGGAAGTTTGTACGGAAAGTTAGCTGCCTCTACCCGGTCTTGGCACACACTGTTCATAGCTGGGGATCGAGGAACTTGTTTAAGCGGGCTAGGTACTGATAGATAAGTTGCGCCCTGAGCAGCTGCAGGCAGGGTTCGCCACTCTCAGCAAGAAGACTTGGTATGGGTGATGTACGGGAGTCTCCGGTGCAAAGCCTTAGTGCTGCATTGTGCACAGCGTCCAGTGGCGATAGGACGGAAGTCCTCACGGACTGAAATACCGTACGACACAGCCATAGTCTAGTCTGGAGCGTACAAGGGTTTGATGGAGGTATAAAAGGGTTTGCCGGTCGGCGCCCCGCGACAGTTTCGTCGAGTGTTTGAGTAGGTTGAGCCTACACAAGCATTGCGTTCTCAACATCTGGATGTGGGGTTGCAATGACAGTCTTCTATCAATTATCATTCCACGGAATTTCACCTCTTTGTGACAGTTTATCCATTGTCCGTACATTGTGAGATCAGGTGACATACTTGGTGTTTAAACTTGGCGTGTAGCTACTAAGCGGACATTTAAGGCCAATATCAAAGCGGCTAGCTGACCCTAGAATTGAAAAGCACAGAGTTCATAAAGCACTGCAGTTCAAGTCTCAATTGAACATAATTTTGTAAAAAAAAAAAAAAAAAGTTTCAGGCACTAAAATACGAAATATCACCTGTAATTGATAGTTCGACCATGGTTAAAGATCACACATGACGTACATCTTGAAGTAATATTAAATCTTCAAAAACAGGTGCAAAAGCTAAAACATCCCACACAAATAGTTCAACACATACTTTCTAAGCCCCCGCGATACTAGAATCACAGAAGCATGCTATAATAGTAGTAGAAACTATTTTATTTCAGTGTTAATAATGGATAAATGTAACTGAATATATCGTTTAAGGCTCCCTAGACTCAACTACGGTATGTAAATAGAAGAAATACCAAGAACATTCCAATAAAACTTTTGCGCCAGCAAGTGTAAGCAGAGTTGCCTGTCTGTGGCACCTTGACTCGGGCATCAAGGCATCCTCCCGAGGCATCTCCTGTTCAGGCGGACACTTCCGAGTTTTCACGCTCATAAAGACAGATAAGCATTCCGTTTTTTTTTTCAAAGACTCCAACGCTACTATATGAATAACGTGCAGGACTTTTTTTGTACGTACCTAGGCCATTTAAGTATCCAGGCGCCGACACCAGCTCATCACTATTCAGAGAAGCTAAAGGTTTGGGAACCTCTGATGCTCCAAAGGTATATACAGCATTATGCCTATACTTACAACTGCAAAAATGTTCATTGAACACTTACTCAACGCAGTTGTTCAGTCCGGCAAAGTAGGTCTGTCAGTAGTACCAATATCCCCATGGCAAAGTAGGGTGGGGTTTTATATCTCGCTGGATTAGAAGGTCCCTGAAATTGATATTCTTCTCCCATTTAAAATCTGCCAATCACCACTCGCGATTCCTGGCTGGCTGAGCTGTTCAACACTCTGTAGACAAGCGCGATCAGATGTAACAATTGCGCACGTTGCCGAGACCTTCGAGTAACCCAAATGGGCGCTAGCTTCTGGCTCCCACCGCCAGGAAGCAACTCTCCAATCTCTTTACTATCAAGCAACTTCTGCTAAGCCACCTGATCTGCTTGGGTGCCTACAGGAGCTACAAGCTTCCCTGGTCAAACTCTTTCAGGTTTCCTGGCCCAATGTGATTTTGTTTCTATCACTTCACATAACTCGAGTACATGATGACTAGGATCCCGTCCTACCTCCACTTTCTGGCATCAGCATCTCTCTACATAAAACCACATGCCAACTCAAAATGAAATTTTTAACATATCAGGTCATCAAAAACGTTTCAAGAAGTATCAGACTTCAACATTTTTTTCATAGTCAGAAGCCGCTCAACACAATTCAAAATTTTCAAGTTTTTGAAAATTTCCAAGTTTTCTTATTTGGAAATTTGCGAGTTGTTGAAAATTACAAAGTTCTGAAAATGTTCAAGTGCAAAAATTAACTATCAAGTTTTTTTATTATTTCAAAGTTTCTAAAAATTCAAGATAAATAATTTTCTAAGGTACCATTTCCTCTAATAAGTCCATGGATCAAATAATATCAGACTGCAAAATAAAAACTAAGAGATGAGGAGAATTGGAAAGATGCTGACATTGCCCCACGTCATGGAATCGAGAGCAATTGAGGTTGGGCACCTGGTTAGCCATAAGTAAAATAATTGGAGTCCTACACACCATCCCTACAGTGGGATGGGTTCTGAGGCTAAGTTGAACAAAAAAAAAAAAAAAAGAAAATATGCCTTTTTGCAATTGCGATGGCATTACCTTCACTTTGGTTTCAACATTTGAAAAATCTTTCAACAGTCGTTTTCTGCAGATTGACAGTGTGGATTTTGGTTCTAACAGTCCCTCAAAACTTTTCAACAAACTGTTGAAGATCAACAATCTGCAATTGCTTTCAACAATCTGAACAAACAGCAAATACAATTAAGAGCTGCTTTCAACAGTCTGCAAAACGAAAAAACAATCTGTAAAATAATTAAATCAAAGATTGATCGGGAGGGATACCTCTCGATCAACATCTGGCAGCATCTGGCACCCAAAAACCTTACTGAATTAAAGGTTATCTGCATGGAAATATGGAAAAAAATATCATCAAGTGAATTTGAAAAGTTAATTTCCAGCTAGAACAATCGTCTCCATGCTGTTATTGCCAATAAAGGTCACGCCACCAAGTACTAATGTCATAATTTTTTTTGGTCAGATACGTTTGTCCCTCATTACTTTTGCTTGTGTTAAATTTTCTTATTATAAGTGCACATTTGACTGTTCTGTTTAAATATTCTATTATATAAATGTTATATAAACTTCCTGTATCAATTATCCTAAAGCAGCCTCTAAGTTTTTAAAATACATAAAAAATAGAGTTGTGCAAATACTTACGTCTAGGCACTGTAGCTACTGGTCGGCCACAACTTACAGCACCAGTCTTTAGGTTTAACAAACACCATCACAGACTAATAGCAACACTGCATCAATATTTCAAAAGAATTCTCACTTGCTCACAGGAAAAAGAAAAAAAAAGAAGCCCTTACCTGAACCGGTAGTTTCTCTCTTCATTATTGCTATCTCCATGTGTTTTATCTTTATTCGGACCAGGAGAAAATATATCTTGCCCACAATGACATCCTTCAGGTGATACCTAATGGATAAAAAGACATGTATCAAAAAGTGCAATTCTTACAAATTATGTAGCCAATGCCTACATGAAAATGTTCGTTTTCCTGTCACTCTCATGTACCAAACACTAGCTGTATTTTTTGTTCTCTACTCGTATCCGGATGTAACATCATTGAACATAGCGGAAGCCATGACCATTAGAAGAGATGGGAAAGAATTGGATACTGTTGCCATGACGCAAGTTTTCATGCGTAATTTGCTGAGTCAGTATTCAGTGTCTTGATGCTGTTGCGGGAGTACCGATCCCCACCACAAATGGGGACGGTCTGAAAGTGGATGGTCGGTATACAAATACCTTTTGCAACTGGCGCCACAGCTCCTGATAATCTGTGCTCAACTGCAGCTGCGCACTCCTCTGTGGCCAGTTGGCATATATCTGCGGCATGAACCAGTGTACATGGATTTCCTAGTTCAGGAGCAGGATCAAACTGAGGTTACCATATGCTGGGGGCATGGGATTAGATCACTTAGTAACAATATTTATGGGACTGAAATTCTTGGTGGAAGCATTGTTGAATTGGTTAACAGATTTGAAAGTAATACTAGTCACTAATACTAGAACGCCTCGGGGCGTAAGACTATCACCCGCGGTGGGAGCAGCTTCATCGCCGTCATTTTTTATGGCCAGCTATTCCCAGTTTTTTGGTGTCACATTGAGGGCAATCCATCAGACTCCCTGTAAAAAAAAATCATGAACATAGCTTATTGGGTGGACAAATATATATACGTAAATATATACTTAAATCTTCAACGAAAACATTATCACCTCTCACTTTATTCGCGGGTGATTATAAAGAATGGTAATAAAGATTTCGTTCAAATGAAACTGGTAACTAAGGACGATTTAGGACAATCCACTGTGAGTTTCATTTAAGCAAAGGCTTAGAAAGAATTTCTGGAGTAGGCTTACTGACAGAAATATAGAAGAGCCACATCTCACTGCCCTTTTATTCACTGTAAATTCCAATTGTATTGTATATATCTGACTCAACTAGCTCGTTGCTTTAATAAGCAGGGTCGTGAAGTTGGATGATTGAGATAGGGAGTTGGAGCCAGAATCAGAAACCCACTGGCTCCAGGAGTCAGAGTCAGAATCGGAATTTAGAGCCCAACTCTGACACAGGAGAATAACATAGCTAATAGAATAGCTATATAGCTATGAATAATTTATACATTTTCCATAATTTAAAAATAATGGAAAATATTGTAAATGTCATAATTTCTTGCTTAATCCATGTGACTACCATTGAGAGTGAGTAAGTACCATACCCACTTGGTTCAAAAAGTCTTGCTAAATGCTAGTTATTTTTACTTTATAAACTAATCAATATTTATAGAACCCAAACAGTGCAACTAAAGCAGGATTCCAGGGTAAATTGCAAGAAAATATCTCAAGATAAACAGTGAAAATTCTCAATAGTGGTAATGATACAAAATATTGTAAATGTCAAAAGTAGGTACTCTCTTTAGCTTAACCCACGCCCACAATTTGGTTACCCAGGGTGTTATACACCAAAATGACCGCCTGAGCGAGCTCTACACGCCGGTCACCCCAAACCCCACTTTGTAGGGGTCAGGGAGAAGCTACAGCCACTTGAAATTTGGTAAGGGTGCGCACCAGCAGTCTGGCTCCCCATGTATCAAATGTTAGGGTTAGTGTTGAGTAACTCGCTTCCTATGGAGAAAATGGAAAAAAGTACAGGAGTCTAACCCACATTATTTTTTTATTTCACATATCTGTGCCGAGTTTCATTCAAATTGGAACAAAAATGAAAAACAATATTTGAACCCCTTGGTGAGAAATTTCATGAGATTCAAAAATAAGACTGAAAAGAAAGTTTTATTTGTGTTCCGATTTGAATGAAACTTGGTACAATTTGTAAAATCGAAAATAATATGGGTTAGACTCCTGTACTTTTTCCCATTTTCCCCATAGAAAATGAATTATTCAAAAATATGAAAAATGAAAAATCTCTTTTTAGTTTTTAGATATGTAAATGACCATAACTTTTTTCTATCCATTGTAGAGAAAAAACAAAATGACCGGCAGATTCAGCACATTTTTTTCTATGAAAACACGTCAAGAAATACCACATTAGTTCTGTAACAAAAATAGTTGGAATGTTCGAATGTACACTTTTGCAGTGGTGAGCATAAGCGAAAGTACCTTTGTAGGTAGCACTATGACCCGCGATTCGAGGGGACTCCAGATCAGGAGGACAGTTGAGTCGTCACACTATTTAATGACAGGTAAGTACTCTGCAATATATAAGTGTACATGACTAACTATGTAAGTATAAGTCAAATTTGACTTAGCCTGCTTATGTGTAGAGTATACGCTTGTAGTTGTCAAATTTGAGATGCTTAATGATAAAATCTGATTATTAACCTGTTTCCTATGCAGGAATCAAAACTGGCAAATTTCAGATTTTTTTTAGGAGCCCTTAAGCCTCTGCTATATGTACCACATTCAGGGCGCCAGGAGTCATTCGACACGACGAGCAAAAAATCAGGACAGAACGTTCGGGATTTGGGTAAGAGTTAGCCTCCAGAGATACTCTGCCTTCCGCTCACCACTGCAAAAGTGTACATTGGAACATTCCAACTATTTGCAGTGGTTTGCTCCCGGCAGAATACCTCTGTTGGTAGCACCGATATACCAAGAGCGTAGTATACGGAGCAGGGAGGGGTTCTGAGGCGCCCTGAGCTGGAGGGTGCACATATATTAAGATTTTTGAAGCCTCTCTGTCTACAAGCTCATCTGCTTTAAGTTGCCTGATATCAGCTTCCCTGCTGTTATCTGCCTCCCTGTCTGTTACTTGTCCTTTTCCTTTTACCAAAGGAAAACCTTCGGCCATTGTGACCTGAGGGTGTACATATCCAACTTGATCGCTTTTTGTAAGAAAGGACAGGGGCTTCTTTTCAGCTATTTTCTTATCTGTACTAGCACCAGCCGCATTCGGTAAAGGTCTGACTCAGGCGTTGTATTCCTGAGACTGATTTTAACCTTTCATCCCGATTCTCAACAGGTATGTTCTATACCGTGTAATATTGTCTTTGACATATATACCGCAGATGAGCTTCTCAGGCTTCCTGCAATTCTCGAAGATTTCATTCACTTCACAGTTCTTTATTCACATCTCTGTGGCTATTCTGTCGATTGATTGTTAACTCCAACTCTCTTTGAGTTTAATTGCAAAGCTTCATCTTTTCTCTTGCCTTGCTCCCACAAGGTACTGTGGTGTTGGAGCTAAGTCCAAACCATATGAAAAATTAATATCTAGCCTTAACAGTCGAATGGCTTGTCTTGCTTGTACTTAAGGGCTTTTGGTCACCCTGCCAAGTTCTTCCCGATTTGCATTCACCAACTTCTATATCGGGTTAATTTTCTCCAGACCCGTGATGTCCAACAGTCTCGGTCTCCAGTAGTATATGGATAAGGTCAACAGGGCTTAGTGAACCTGTAATCCCTGTATTCCACCTAGAATTTGAAGTATAAATATAATTGCCAACTTGGTCTTGCTTAGTCCTCAAGCCAGGACCTATTTGCCATGCCAAGTCCTGTTCTTATAAAGCCCTTGGTAAGGAGGACTAGAGCATTCCTTAGGCTGCTCCTTATCTGGGCAGGCTTAGTTTTAGGGCCCACAGAAAATCTGTTCGGTCCCAGCGCCTTTTTTTCCTTATATAACCAGAGCCGACCCTGAAGGTAAAGTCCTGTCTCGATATAGACAGAAGTATAGGGCCTGGTTACTTTAAGGTTACTCCTTATATAGGGAAGGTCACATCTAGCAGAAGTAGAAGTTCTGCTTGTAGTCTTTCCCTCTATGTTGTGACCCCAGCGTAAGAATCCATAAGTGGAATCTCTCCTTGCAGCACTGATCTGGTATGGTTATACCACAGGGTCGATTCTACCAATAGGCCAGAGAACACCGGGATTTCTCTAATTCTTCAGCCTTCTCCCCTATATAGGCGTGCCAGGGCTGAGTGTCAGTAGATATCCTGCTCCTAATGTAGGTTGCACGATGGTGTCTCTGTATTTAAGTAAAGCTATTAGTACCGATGAAGGCTCCTGTTTTCTCTTTTTTTGACACTATGTCAAATTTATGAAGTCCTGCTTTGGTATAGGTAGAAGCTCAGGACTTAACCAATTTCAAGTCTTGAGCCCCTATAGGTAATGGGACTTGAAACATTTCAAAGTCCCGCACCATTAAGTGGTGTGTCGGCGCCAATGCACAGATGTGATACGCCCTTGACAGCTATAAATACTGGCTAGAACATACAGCAGCCAGATTATTGCACAGCCGACGACCATCCGGTCGGTGCAGCGCGGGTGTGACAGGGCTTGGTAAATTTTTCAAAATTGTTTACCTGATGGGTAGAAGACAGGACTTTGGATTATTATTATTTTGTATTTTACACTAAGTCTAAGTCATGAAGTCCTGCTCCGCTATACGTAGAAGCTCAGGACTTGACCAATTCGAAGTCTTGAGCCCCTTTAGCTATAGGTAATGGGACTTGAAAAATTTCAAAGTTTCGCACCGTTACATAGACCGTGTGTGCCTTCTTCTACCGTTTACTTGAGCATTAGGCGGTCGGTTGTGGCCGATTTTGAAGAGTTGTAGTGCTGACGAGCTTATTCGCTGGTCGCGCTAGCGTCTCTCTCATCTTTCTGCTTAACTCTTCGTCCGTTTTTTCTCGGTTCCATTGAATATTCTTATACGACACTACTACTAGTGTGCGTGCAGAACAAGCGCAAAATCAACGGTTGCGCTTTTCTTGGCCTAATTGCCAAAAAGATCGGGCAAACAAAGCAGTTCACGATCTCTGCAGAGTGCATTTTACTACCTGCTTAGGCCATATCAGTCATTACCAAAAAATGCGTAATCCAGTTTTGGCACATTATTTGCTATAGTTGGGGGATCTATATATATTACCCCCATCTATTCCGGTCTTACCACGTCAATTCTGTACGGACCGAGGTCGTATCCGTAATTGCGCAAGCGATACTTCAGCGGTATCGAAGCTACCTTTCTCAAAGAGCTGCTTATCGGTTTGGTGGTAAGATTAGGATATACAGTGCCTAGACGTAAGTATTTGCACAACTCTATTTTTCATGTATTTTAAAAAATGTAGGGACTGCTTTAAGAAAATCAACAAAGGAAGTTTATATAACATATATATAATAGAATATTTAAATAGAAAAGTCAAATGTGCAGTTATGACAAGAAAATTTAACACAAGTAAAAGTAATGAGGGACAAAAGTATTTGACCAAAATAAATATGTTGAATCTTTGATATTTAATAGTATAATTTGAATAAATTAGATTGGCAATTATTCTAGAACGCTCACGAAACGTCTCGAAACAAATGCATTGTAAACAAACCACAGCCGGCGCAATCAATACCTCTCTAGACCTCATTGAAGTCGCGCACACTCTCACTACAATGCCCAAAGTTAAAGAAATCCCTGAAGCTACTCATAAACGGATAATTCAACTTCGTAGTGAGGGATTAACTTATAGAGTACCTAATAGTAGAACGTGTCAATGTTCCTTTTTCAATGGTTGGAGCAATAGTCCGCAAGCATGAAGTGACTGGGGCCGTCTCCAACCTTCAAAAAGCTGGAACTCCGCGTAACATCATGGGTCGTCCTCGGCGCTACATGCTACGTAAGGTGACTAATGACCCCATGACAACTCGTGCTGACCTTCAGAGTGAACTGGCGTCTCAGGGACTGCATGTTAGCAAAAAAACTATTGTTAGGGAATTGAACAGTACTGGCATTCACTCTTACACTCCTCGCAAAACTCCTCTTCTTACAGCAAAACATGCCAAGAGCCGCTTAACATTTGCCAAAGACAACCTGGAGAAAGGAAATGAGTTTTGGGAAGGGGTTATATGGTATGACGAAACTAAAATAGAACTTTTTGGTCGAAACGAAGCTCGGCATGTATGGAGGAAACGTGGTACTGCCTATGACACCAAGAACACCATCCCCACCGTGAAGCATGGAGGGGGCAGCATCATGATGTGGGGTTGCTTTACTGCCCATGGTGTTGGGATCTTCATAAAATTGATGGCAAGATGAATAGTTTGATGTACAGGAAGATATTAGAGCAGAAGATGCTTCCAAGTGCCTAAAAATTCTACGGACGGCGCAGGTGGACCTTCCAACAAGACAACGACCCCAAGCATACTGCAAATTCAACAAAAGAATGGTTTCAAAAGAAGAAAATAAATATGCTTCCATGGCCTAGCCAATCACCGGACCTTAATCCAAAAGAAAATTTGTGGCGTCTTTTTAAATCTGGAGTCCACAAATGGTGTCCCAAAAACCTTACTGAATTAAAGGTTATCTGCATGGAAGAATGGAAAAAAATACCATCAAGTGAATGTGAAAAGTTAATTTCCAGCTATAACAATCACCTCCATGCTGTTATTGCCAATAAGGGTCACGCCACCAAGTACTAATGTCATAATTTTTTTGGTCAAATACTTTTGTCCATTACTTCTGCTTGTGTTAAATTTTCTTGATATAAGTGCACATTTGACTGTTCTGTTTAAATATTCTATAATATATATGTTACATAAACTTCCTGTATTTATTATACTAAAGCAATCCCTAAATTTCTTAAAATACACAAAAAATAGGGTTGTGCAAATACTTATGTCTAGGCACTGTACGTCTCTAGCCGGTCATACTCATGCTCCCGGCTACATGAATCCTCTGTTGCATGCCACTGCGCAACAGTCCTCACCGAATTAGTCCAGTCTAATATTGGAATCATTATCACGTGTCGGTTTTTTACCATAATCAATACCAGTACCNGCAAATACTTATGTCTAGGCACTGTAGGTCTCTAGCCGGTCATACTCATGCTCCCGGCTACATGAATCCTCTGTTGCATGCCACTGCGCAACAGTCCTCACCGAATTAGTCCAGTCTAATATTGGAATCATTATCACGTGTCGGTCTTTTACCATAATCAATACCAGTAGCAGGAAAACAGACTTGCTAGTATCGTATAGCCGATCCTGCTGATAGGGGGCTTCGGCTTTTCAGCCCCTCGTGACAATGAAATTCGACACGGTATTACTCTGTTCTGGGAGCCGTAATAAGCCCTCAACTATGGAGGACCTCATTCTGGTGACGATAAGTGGTCATCCAGTGGTCGCCCTTGCTTTACCGCAGTAAAAAAGGCCCTGTGTCGGTATGGAGGCAAACCCGCCAGAAGAAAACTCGCTCTACGGCGGCCAAGTTAGCTCTCCATTGTGTGGAAAAAATCGCTGAATGGCGGTGTGTTTAGCTCTGAATCTAGTGGGAACTATACATACTGCGATAAGCTAGCCCTCCCTCTATGACTGTAAAGTTAGTTCTCAACTCGTGGACGAAACCTCACCTAATGCGGCAAAATGGCCCTTCATCCGGTGGAGGGCCTCGTTTTATGGCAGGATAACTATTAGCATCCAGCTTATGGAGTGGCATCGCATATTGCGGCAATTCAGCCCTCCATCCTGCGGAGGGCCGCGCTCTAAGGCAGTATAGTCAGCATCCATCTTGTGCAGAGACCTCGCCTTATGTGGCGAATTAGCCCTACCTCCTGTGGAGGGCCTCACTCCAAGGTGATTGAGTCGGTATCCATCTAGTGGAGAATCCTCGCATAAAGGGGTAAATTAGCCCTCCATCTTGTGGAGGGCCTCGCTCTATGGCAGTTGAGTCAGCATCCACCTAGTCGACAGGCCTCGCATAATGCGGTATTTTAGCCCTCCATCTTGTGGAGGGCCTCGCTCTATGGTGGTTGAGTCAGCACCCAACTAGTGGAGAGGCCTCGCATAATGCAGTAATTTAGTCTTTCCAATACGGAATCCGATCTGGAATACTCAAGAACCCCATGCTACTCTTGCCAGTTCATCATAGCTTGTAAGCACATCATGAACTGAATAAGCCCACCTGGTGAAGGGCATTCGAGAAATGAATGCCGAATTCGAGAAACTCTCAAAAAACACTTTCGTAAAACTTCAACGTAGATCCGCTCTTCTTCCTCAGCTCCAGCATCTCCAGCCCAAGGAAAAATTTAAAATTTCTTCTGCTCACCACTGCTGTTATTTATTCAGCATAAGTATATATATCAGTGTCTATTGTATTTTTCAATTTCAGATTAAAATTTGAAATATTGAAAAAACATTTTCTGCATTTCTCATAACTGAATGAGTTTATTTCAAGGTATTCGAAGTTAAGTTTGGTCTTGTTAAAATTCCACTTCAAGTTTGAAATATTCAAAAACCCCATGCAAAACTCCTGCCTACTTCTGATAGCTGAGGGAGCATGCCAGAAAAACAGATTAAGTCCACAAGGGGAAAAGAATTCCAAACATGCCAAATTCAAACTACCAAAAAATTTATCAAAGTGTTCTGAAGAGGTAAACAACTTGCAAATTTAAGCAAAGTCCTTCAAGAAATTCAAAAATTTCATAAAATAATCAAGGAATCAAAGGGCACTATCCATTCAAAGACCAAGTCTCTATCACTGATCAGTAAAATTTCAAAGTCAAAAAAGACAAAGTCACTTCACTGTATTAGAGGTTAAAGCTTAATGGACTCTTCAAAAATATTTCTAGTCCCCAAAGTGGGGCCTAGAAAACTTCCAAGTATGACACACTTCACTGTATCTGAGGCTAAGTCTCAAGGGACTGCCCCAGAAAAATTTTGAAGTGTCAAAAGTGCAAACGCCAAAAGTTTTCTCAGTCCAGAGAGCTGCACTGTTTCAGAGTTAAAGTTCCAAAAGGTAACCAACAGGTAAAAAGTACAAGGTCTGAAACTAGCATCTTGAACATTTTCAAAGTTCCTTGGGCAGAAGAGTAAGAGGAGACCAGGAGTTGGAAGATTTTGACCCTGACGCGAGTCGTAGTGGAATGATTCCTGGCGCCCTGAACTTGGTATACAGTAGCTATATAGCTAAGGCTGACGGGATGCAGGGGTGAAGGGGTCCTCAAAAAAAAAAAATCTGAAATTTCCCAATTTTGATTCCTGCACAGGAAACAGGTTAATAATCAGATTTTATCATAAAACATCAAAATTTGACTACGGCTAAAAGCATATACTCTACACATAAGCAGACTAAGTAAAATTTTGACTTATACTTACATAGTTATGTACACTTAGTAATATATTGCAGAGTACTTACCTGTCATTAAATCGTGTGACGACTCAATTCTCCTCCTGATTGGGAGTCCCCTCGAATGGCGGGTCATGGTGCTACCGACAGAAGTACTCTGCCGGGACCGAACCACTGCAAAATTGGCTTTGATCTTCCTGAAGCCCAGTAGTTCAAAACTCTACAAGATTTGACGCCATATTACAAAAATACGGTTCAAGTTATCCAAAATCTGAAGACATGGGCATGTAGAGCAACATATTTTGTATATTACCTGTGATTTCTATTCCTCTACCTATCACAATACGTGAACAGTTAGTCGTGCACTATTGCTAGTTACGTGGGTACTTTCAAGAGGCGATGCGCTGTGGGCGCGGGTTAATAGAGGTAGGTATGCATTTTATAAAATGTAGCTGGTCAAAATTAATGGTCAAGCTAAGAGAAATTTGCATGAAGTAGGAGTGTGTCTCCCAGCAATAACCAAGAGTTGGACAAACTGGAAGGCCAGGCGTCAGAGTCAGACTTGAAACAACCAACTCTGCAACCCTGATAAAAAGTAACCATCAGTATAAAAGTAATCCGTGGATTATCAAGAGTGCTATACATATAGCTAACTGAGCACCCTACTCACCCCAGGAATGTTAACTTGAAGAGTAGCTACCAAATAAAATTTTCATGGCTTAGAAGAATAGTAGCGCCTGAAGGTTCATGCATGAATACACTGGTCCTTTCAATGGTAAGTTGGTAACCAATCTCGACTTGCATGCTCTCTAAAGGATACTACAGAAAATCTATATAGTTACAGTATCTACATCACTATTCACTAGCTGCTCCTCTCTTGCCACAGCATAATGCAGGAAACATTGTGTTCAGCTCAGTATATACACCAGAGAAAACTAAGGCCCACTCACTTGGATTTGTTGTACTCAAATTCAATATGAAGACAGTCCTCAATTCCAACTTCCATCTTGATGGAGTTGTTACTGTCAGGATAGGAGGAAAGTGTGTGTACGATGAGGTCCATATCCCGCACAATGTCAGATATACGACGGACTATTGTCACACGCAGAAAATACCTGTAACAATCACATAAGTGTTTTTATTATGGAGGGCAATGTACCTCCTACACAATGACAATACAAAAACAAAATACTAAGAACAGTTGCTGGATCGCGATACAACAATGGTAGGTAATGGTAATCATATCTTTATGTTATCACAATAGTTTCACCCCCCTTCAATATTACCAAGGTGGTCAAGAGAAAGTACCGGTACCTAGCCTATGTCCCAAACAATAAGGAGTACCCCCGCATGGAGAACAATCGTAATAGTATTATCATACTAGGAACTAGTTTAAGAAGCTCCTCTCAGCAAAGTGCTCATTGCAATTCAAAGAGATCAAGAAAGAAGGCATAGGCTATATAAGTAGTATACGATGCAAACTGAGGAACCCTTCTAAGGGGAAAGAAGAGGAAGAGCATTAGGCAACATGAATATGTGTACAAAGCATCAAAAAAGTAAAATGAGAATGAAAGGAAAAAAGAGCTGTGGGGATTATCAATAGTAACTTACACCAGAGGTGAGTAACCAAGTCAGAATGGCCACAAAAAAAAAGAATGAAAGCCTCTACTTAGCAATATGAAAAAGAGGAAAAGTGGAGACTGAAAAGACATCTTGAAAGCCTACTGTCAGTAGCTATAACCTGGTGTTACTTTAGGGCTTCCAAAAATGTCTGACTTCTCGTAACTCCACCAAAGACTCTGTAAAGCTAATACTTGGGAACTAAGTAATTTACAAAATCAGAGCATTCGCCAGTGCATACGACTGTATTGGCATTTGATACGATTTTACTTTGCAAGCTAATGATTTAACTAAATATAGCTACTAGTATATGACCTTATTAAGCTACTAGCTTTAGCTTTACAATCGTCACACATTTAAATGGTTCTGGCATGGCAAAATTTAGTTTGATGTAGTCACATACCACTGTTAGGTAACTGGTCTGCTTTTCCTACCTTCTAATACTGATCTCAAGTGTTTATGTTGCTGTTCCTGCATAGGTAGGCTGCCTATCTTTGTAAGTTCTCCATGAATGTACCAAACTACATTTTTCTGTAGGAGTAGAGGCAGAACTCTAAAATTATGATCCACAGAGGTAGCGTAGGCTGCATTACAATTCATGCATGTATATAGACTACCTACTAGTTTATTCTACCAGCACCTCCTGCTGTGAAAGTTACACTAACTTTGGGTAGGTAAAGCAGGTTGCACACAGAAGTAAAATTTTATTTCTGTAGATAATCTTGTCACATGAGCTACATCATATTCCCAAGCAGCACTAACATGCTAAAAATACCAATGAAGCTTATATAGCCTAATCAATTGAGCTGAAAGAAAAAAATTAACTAACTTTAGTCCTCTATTAATGCCATCAACCTCAAACTCCAGCTACCATAGTCACAGTAGAAACAATCACACATGCAAGAGTGTTAAAACATAATTTCGATGATAGTGAAGAAACGTTTCTATTGAAAGCAAATAAGCAACAATAAGTGGAGGAAAAACAAAATATGTACAATTAAAAATCTAGTCAATAGTAATTATATACCAAGAAAGCATGCTTAAGCATCCTATGGGTGTTGTAGATACCTTACAAAGCATTTACAAAACAATTTTCCATACATAGGAGTTGCTAATGTATCACAGTAAGGAACAGGCAGTGCAATGTAAAGGTGTTGTGTTGGCTGTGCAGCACAGAAATGCTAGTC
>LQNS02278070.1:32868892-32880555 GCA_001587735.2 Parhyale hawaiensis
CTGTGTGGGAACGCCTTGGTGCATGGGTTCCCCGTATCTATCGACATACATGTCCCTTCCCTTTCCTCTCTTAGAAGAGCTTAGCATTTATATTTAGAGAGGCTTAAACTTTCTTATACTACTCCAACAAATACATAACCTCCTTTGTGGGGTTAGGCTAATAATACGCGGCTGGACTAGGCGCGATAATATTGTGTGTGCGGCGCGAGGCGAGTGTGTAGCTCGCGGCGCTTGGAAACCTTCTGCGCTCGACATGTTGTACCCCTTTTTCTTATTCATTTCGATCAACTCTTCACTGGCTGGGGAGGCTAAAATTTAATTAGTTATAATAGTTCAGCTACACACTAGAACTACGGTGTGCTTTCCAGTTCCTGTAGCAGCCGCTTTGGGAGTTTTGGGTGGTCGACACCAAGTTTCAGTAGGCTAGTCGGGATTTTTATGAAGTGAATCATTAGGCTGCACCCATTGGGCGACCTGTCAAATCGTCTCTCTCAGGCAGAAGGGATAAGAAAACCTTGTGACTGTCGCGAAAGTATTAGAGCTTTGACTGGCAGCCCCCTGGACTTGGAACAGCGTATCATAAGCGGTCCGGCGACCCTAGGGGGTTCGTGTAGCCATGAGCTAGGCCTTCGGGACGTCTGTCTTTCGTGTCACTTTGCTTCCTTCCATACTCCTACTTGCTCGTGCTTTTTTCTTTTCTTCCTCTACTTTCCCGACTTGCTGCCATGCGAGTTGATCCTGTGGAGAACACCTTCGTGCATGGGTTACCCATTTCTATCGTCATACATATCCCTTGTTTCTCCGTCTGTTAGATCACCGTTGTTGTGGAAACGTAGGCTTAACTGTTCAATATAATAATTTAAATCTAACATTCAGGTACCTGAAAACTGGCGGTGCTCTGGCAGGAGGCTTCATGGTACTGTTGCTCGCTCTGCAGTCGCTGTTGCTGTTAATGTGCGACTACCTCAGGCCGCTTAGTGTGAGTTTTATGGTTAATTTTGATGCGCAAAAGTTGAAAATAATAGGTGCCTAGTTCCAGCAAAAAAAAAATGTTTCACTCCAACAAAGTAACTTGAAATTCGCATGTTGAGATTTTATGCGCTGTTCAAACTCTGGAAGAGTAAGGGACCTTTAATGTTGATGCAGCGGCTCGTTGTAAAATTGCTCCGTCGTCGCATATCTCAGGGTAGTGAAGGCAAGCAACGTCGCTGCCATCATCATCGACGTTACCGATTGCAGTAGTATCTTTTTATTTATACACTCGCACAGTGGGACGTGCAACGCTTAGCATGGAGAAAACGTCTCATGTGAACACATTGCAAGACTAGGACTTGTCTGTGATGCATGTTATCGCAAACCAGAAAGCGTCTAGATATACTCGGTAGCATCAAGAAAGACGACAAGGATAAGCTACTAGTACGTGAGGTGATGGTGGATCCTTCCGTAGAAACTGCTACACAGAAGGGAAAACGTCCAGAAATCCTCCAGAACGTCGGTACTTGAACCAGTGGACACTCGGGTCGACACGATATAGGACTTGCTTCTCTTGACGCTTTCACGTTCGTAGCAACGTGCATCACAGACATCCCCTGGTCTATCTTGGCGGTAGCAAGAGTTATTCTGCATGAAGAGCTTAGACGTCCCATTTTGTGCACTTCGAATAAAGTTCATGTGAATGAAAAAGGCAGCGCTATCATCACGTGAATCGTTAATGAGAGCAATGTTTTCACCCTCACTGAGACCGGAGAGGACGGAGCAGTGTAGCTACACCCCCGTCACGGTCATTGTGTCAACACAAACTGCCACCAATTTTTCTGTGTAGGAACACCAAATAGAATCTTGACATACATGTTCCGTGTTAAACCCATGTCGCGTTTGTTTGTTGGGACAGTATATTGAGTGTCCTCAAAATATCTTAGAATTTTGCAGGGAGGCTACTGCATTTAGCAGAATCTGTACAGACACCGCTAGATCACATGAGAGCAGTGTGCATCTACTTGTATTGTTAATGCAAAGCTGTTGATCGTGCTTTGGCTTCTAAATACGGGGATGCCACTTTTTTAAGAAACCAGTACAGTACAAAGCTGGGTTACTAACTGTTAATGTACCAACAATGGTGCACTTTTTAGTCCCATCATTTCTGTTTTTTCGTGTTTCAGTTAATCGACAAAGTCCCGGATTTTCCCACTCCCTCCAAACAACGAAACAGAAACGGAGCCTGCGCGTGTGACCCAGTAACCCAGCGCAGCGATACGAGCATTGAGAGCCTGCCACTCCAAGCCCCACACCTTCCCGAAAACTCTGCCGTGCATCCTGTCTCAGCAAATCCAGCCCAACTCTCTGCTGAATATACTGCTTATTCTAACTCTTTAAAAACTGACAATGTTTATCTGCGACCGCAAAAACGCCGCAAATCTAATCAGTTAGGTGACCATGCTGCGCTTCATGAAACTTCCGATCCTCTTGAACAGTTTAGCAGCGATGGTAGACTATCGTGCGGTATGTCGCGCAGATCTGCACGCAATGATGATCCATCTTTTAGAACAAACTCTGTCGATGATACCAGTAAACAACTGAGTGGTGCAATTGAGTCAGTATCCACTTCTTCAGTTGCGGATCGTAAACATTTATATAACCTGCGTAAGAGAAAGTTGCCTGAAGTAAGAAGAATCCCGTTGTAACTTCGGAGCACTCTAGGAACGTAAAATGCTTGTATAATAGTTTCATGGTTACTAGTAACTATAACTGCTTCAGAGAAAGTAGCTTGGCAGGTAAAAGATTTTATGCGAAATAATCAAATTAAAACACATTTTCCACGCAGCTGAATAAATAATTTACTCGTACTCAAGTTATTACATCAGCTAAAATGAACTTTTTTCGGTTTCTTGGCAGGTGGAGGCATCAAATATTTGTCTCTCTGTTCGATGATCTTTGCAGATTTTAAAGACTCGTTTTCAAGTTCATCATCATCCTCCTCTTCGTCGCCGCTATTCTCCTCTGCAATCTCAAAAGTGCCTTGAGAATAGAGAGGAGCCGGGCGGGGAGCGCAGGGGTTGTAAGTCCACTTGGGGAAGACGCGCTTGTAGAGGTAGAGCAGGATGGTGTCTTGGGACTTGAGCATGCCATTGAACTGGCACTTCATGTGACCGTGTGTACCTGAGAGCAAATAAGAACGACCGTTAGCTCAATAAACTATTTCACGGATTACGCGTCCATTTGGGATCTTACTTTTTGTTCAATTTAAGCTGTCGTATGAATAGTTACGAGCATAAGCTAGGAATGACCGCAATATCCGCTACCAGAGAAACGATACTAAAAGACATCAAATAAGATTAAGTTTAGGTAACAGATCATGAGATATCTCTCGAGTTAGGATGCCCATCAAGACATCTGAACATCATGTTGATGGTTAACTATTCGACTGAATTATTGCCAGGTGAGATATTTTCTACCAGTCTCACTAATTTATTTACACTAGAATGGGTCACTGGAGCTTATGTCAAGTTACACGGTGATTATCTGTTTGAACTGATACTTAGATGATTCCTCCTGTAAATTGATTTAGTGCTGATCCTAGTGGCACCAACCACATATTTTTAGTATTTTTCTTCACAATTTTTCTACGTCTGGCTTATTGACTGTAAAATATTACAACGTTACAACCGTTGATCAAACGCGTCCTGAAACGCAATCCTTGCGCAGATACCTGAGATACCACGAAAGTCATATTAGAAACCCTAATATGTTTATAAATATTTCAAACGATAACCATAAGTCCACTCACCCAAAGGCTCTTTGATGTTGCCTTTTCTGCCCCATTTAGTCCTCAGCTCAATAGGTTTGAACCAGTTGATGTCATCGCGATCGAAGAACATATATCTAACCACCACCGAACGCTTGTGGATCTGAAATAATGGGAAATATGTAATGACAAGAATAACCACAATTAGACGTGACGAAATAATTATAAGAATTTTGATTTAACATATTTACCAGCGATCTCATTACAGGGGTGCTATTACGGCGTTTCTATTACCTATATATTGTCCGTTGCTAGCTATTTCAGAACGCTCATTACACGTACGACGTTCAAAAAGTCTTGGCAACAGGATAATAAAAATAAGATCCACATTTATTGAGCCTCACACTCGTCCAGCACACTTCCCTTCAAGGTTCATAAAGACTTCCGGGGTCACGCCATCTATTAGACAAAGCACTCTGAGCACTCGCTCACAAGCTGGTATAGGTACCTTTTTTTCAGCTCTGATTTTTTACCACTACATCGGCAACGTCTTGATCCCCTTGAAAATTGATCCCAGCAAGTTTTCAGTTCATTACCATCCACCTTACAATCCTGACCTCGCACTAAGAGACTTTTGATTATTCCCTCCGTTGATATAAAAACTTATCGGGGTCTGTGAGGATAAATTCCGAACCGAAAGTAAACCTGTTAAGAGAATACTGTGAGTGATACGTCAAGTGGACGACACGGCTCCGAAGGTGCTTAAACATTGGGAGATCTGCCGTGTGCTGAAGGAGTAAGGCTCACTAAATGTGTATCGATGTTAATTTTCGTAACCCGCCGGTGAAGCGAAGAGCGGTGATAATGTTTTCGATGAAGCTTTAAGTATATATAGATAGAGATATATATATTCCGTTATGGCCTGATAAAGGTACATCCCCTCCGAGAACCTTGCAGGTTAAGATCTTACCAGGACTGGTTCTCCTAATATTCTATATCAAATATAGGTCTTTTAACGGGTTCACAGCATTCTAAACTAGTACTTAGAACACTACGGGAACCAGTCCTGGAGGACCTAACCTACAAGGTTGGCGGGGCGAAAGCTCCTTGTAAGGGAGCTGGTCGGCGACGTGGTGGCAGCACAAAAAGTTTTGGAGCGTTTTTTTCCCTTCAAAATGAGACCAAATTTGCATAAATCCACGGTGTTTATAGTGAATTTTTTCACATTTTGAAGTTAACATACCATTAGGTGGCCAGGATTTTAGGTACCTCTATCGAGAGATTGGCCACTTAACAGGCCGTTTTTAAAGATTCTTGGCCATCTAATAGCCCGTATCGAAGTATATTAGTAGATATACGATTAGTCACCCAAAAAGATGTTCACAACATTTTGCAAGGAGTCAGGTGGGTAGACTAAGACGTAAAAAATAAAAAAAAAAAAAGTGAGCTGGCCATCAAATATGACGGCCCCCCCTTACCGCGAGTGATGGTTTTACGTCAGGACGAGTTCTAGTTTAATTATCCTCTCACTTCAACTCTTTGAACGTCCCGTACGTAACGTTTGCGTTAACTTGTCTAAGCCTATTTCCATTATATATGCTTGTGACAAGCCAATGGCGCCGGAACACGCCCTTTTTCTCACCATAAGGGAACTTGACACCGTTAGGACTTAGCCCTATTGCCCTTTACTATCTGATCCATACACAAGTGGGATTCTTATTTAAATCGCAACAATCTTGTTCAATTTGATTACTTTTACAATCGTTTCAAAATGTATGAACAGGATTAATCATTAAAAGCTTTTCCAATTTCCAGGTTGTCTGTCAGGCCGCACGTCAGCCTGTCAGCGCCACGCCCGGCTGAACGACGGTCCGCCAAGCCAGCGCAGCCGCCAGCCAGGTGGCTTGGCAGCCACCACGCCAGTCAGCCCACTGGCGGTTACCTCGGGGGTTGCACTGGCCCAGCTCACCATGCCCACGCAATAATCTGGTTGCGATGGGGAGGACTTCACGGTGTGAAGTTCCCTTATGGTGAGAAAAAGGACGTGTTCCGGCGCCCTTGGCTTGTCACAAGCATATTTTCTCCCCTCCAGGTCCCTTGACACAGTTAGGACCTATTATCATCAAAGCCCTAACGGGTAGCTAACCATCTGGATGTGGAAGCAACCAGAGATCAGATTGTAAAGGCAGAGACTAGTTACAGTATATCAAGTCCCAGCCTGCTAAATACAACTCAGTCGTCAAACTTACGATGCATGAGTTAAGGTGGTATTTGTATAATAGGACAAAGTAGGAAGCAGTTTAACCTCGTGCAGTCAGATGACTCCGCAGGGTCGGCCTGGCGGTCGGAAGGGTTGCTTCTGCGCCGTGAGGCCCAAGCCACGGTCTCGGGATTGGTCGAACAGGCGCCGCATGTCGGGGAACTTGTCGTCTAGCAGAGCAAGGTGAGGCAGTAGTGAGGGCTAGCACTGATGGCCCTATCCTACGTTGGCACACCAGGTGGTGCGTATGCTCTGAGCTGGGTGCGAAGAAATCATGGTCTAGAGGGCTCGATGTTAAAAGGACGGTGGTAACCGCCAGTCAACTTTTGTTAGAAGTTCGTCTTGCCTCAGGTGCTTAAAAAAGACAGACAAGGTGAATATTCCTGACGGAAATACCGCAGGCGGAAAGGATTCGTAGACAGGAGATTCGTCTAGAGGTTTCACTCCTCAGGAAGGGGTCAAGAGGGGCACTTTTCATCAAGTCAAGCACGTATGTGCTAATAAAGCCAGCGAAAGGTAAGGCTCACCCTTGTACGGTGTCTGGACAACCGTGCTAGCTCGGGTCAATCTATAAAAGCTGAAATGAGGCGCTTGCCTAATCATAGAACGAGGTGGGTGAGGCAGCTAAAGGAGTGCTTCGAGTAGGTGGCCGGGCTGTCGGCCCGAGCACGCCAGGAGTCCCAGAACAGCGTCTGAGATAGATGTACTTTCGTGATGCCAGGACGTAATCGTTGTTCTTAGGGCTCTACAGTGTTAGCGACGCTGATTCTCGCGGTAGCGACAAACGGTCTGCAGTAGGTGGGTCGTCGCCTAAGGCGAGCCCGAACATGGAGTTGCATGCTCCCTGGCGAACTGACCCTGTTGGGGCCCGACAGGACAAGCTTCGCCCAAGGCGCTGGGGGACTAATTCAGTCGTAGCCGAAATGGCCATAATAAAAGGGGCTTAAAAAGCCGTGCTATGAACAGAACCGACTCATTCGGCCGTGTTAGGAACAGTGCTTTTCACGGGGTAGTCGCTGAACAGTGACGCAATGGGTAGCGCCAGGGCAACGTTAAACGTTTTCACCTTCTAAGGCGGGAGAACAGACCTGAGAGCGATTCTGGCAAAGTACGGTGGACATGTTCACAGCAAATGCAGTTAGATATGTTCTGACGACGATTGGGTTTACAAGCTCGGAGCTGATGTGGGACTATCCAGTCAGGAAATACCTTAGCCAGAACAGTTCAGGTATCCCTGTGGTGTCCCTAAGGCAGGTGCGAGGCACCGACCTGAATCGCGCTCCCAGGGTAGCTGGGACGACCCCAAGTACGGACAAAGAATGCGGAGAGAGGAGATTCCGGCGTAGCCGGACGAAATTATTTACGGACAATTTAATAAGAGACATAGCGAGCATTTCTAGCAGAACATCACTGGCACAAAGTGCGAGGTAATAGAATGTCGAGAGACAGATCAGCGCAGATACCCCAGCGTCGCAGGTTGATCAAGTTCAGGTCAAGTGCCTGGCAAGACAAGTTCAGGGCACTGTTTGCAGGGCGTATGACTTTCGTATGTCCGAAGCTTTAACATCAATGCTCGTAACTGAGGTGCAACCAATCGGTTAGTAAGACGGTTGGACAACGCAAACGATCTGACGCAATTTCAGGGCCAACGACGGGCCCTGGCGTAACGGGCGAAACAAGTTCAGGGCGTGATCAGAATGGGATATGCCTGTCGCATGTTCGAAAGTTGGATGTGCATGCTGAGGTACGGTCATTTGGGTACTGAACTATTGGTCCGCGTACACTTCGCGGCTTGCATAAGCAGGATCAAAGCTGAGGTGCGACCATTCGGATAGTGGAACGCTTGGTCCACGTCGTAGCCATAGGTGAAAACACGTTCAGGTCAAGTGACGGGCCCGGCGGCACTATCGTTGTTCACGACCACTTTGCTTTCACGTAAGCTTTCCTGCGCGCAACCACTAAAATAAAAGACGACCTAGGCTAACCTAACCTACTCTTATCTAACTTTCTAACCTTACCTAACCTAACTTAATCAGCGATACAGCGAGCAGCGCAACGCACCAACTTGAACGCCGCTCACACGCACACGATCTGCGTACACAAACACGCACAGAAAGTGGTCGCGAAGGACGATAGCGCTGCCCGGCGACGCCGGGTGGCGCTACAGTCTCTCACGACGGAGATGTGTGCGTTTTTGTGTACGCAGATCGCGTGCGCGTGAGCGGCGTTCAAGTTGTTGCGCCGCGCTGCTGGCTGTACCGCTGATTAAGTTAGGTAAGGGTAAGGTTAAAAGGTTAGGTAAGGAGGTTAAGTTAGGTAAGGGTAGGTTAGGTTTGCCTAGGTAGTGTTTATTTTAGTGGTGGGGGCGCAGGAAAACCGTCGTGAGAGACAATAGTGCCGCCGGGTGAGACAAGTTCAGCAGTCCGTTAAAGGAGAAATGATATTCGTACCTTCGAGGTTTGCACCAACACGCCCAGACTGAGGTACGACCATTCGGGCACTAAAAAGTGGCTCGCCTCATTGGTATTGGCGAAACAAGTTCGGGTCAAACGATGGGTTCGGCGAGACCGAGAGAAACAAGTTCAGGATTGACGGAAAAAGATGTGCATCTCGTACATTCGAGACTTGTAAAAGCCCGTTCGCAACTCAAATGCGACCGCAGGGTTACCGCACGATTGGTCACGTCGTGGGTATAGGCAAAGCACGTTCAGGCCAAAAGGCGGGCCCGGCATTTCCGGGTGAAACAAATTCAGGGCACTGTAGGAAGAAACATGATTTTGTACGCTTGCGGCTCCCATAAGCCGGCTCAAAACTGATGTTCGACCATTCGGTTACTGGAGCGATTGGTCCACGTCGGTAGCATAAGTGAAACAAGTTCAGGGTTAAATGACGGGCCCGGCGTCGCCGGGTGAGACAAGATCAGGGCAGTGTTCAACAGAGATACGATTTTCATACGTTCGAGGCTTGGACAAGCACGCTTGTCACTGAGGAGTGACCATTCGGTTATTAGAGCGATAGGTCAACGTTGTTGGCCTAGGTGACAAGTTCCGGTCAACTGATGGGCCCGGCGTCGCTGGGCGAGACAAGCTCAGGGCACTGTTAGACCGAGATACGTTTTTCGTATGTTCGAAGCTTGTGTAAGCACGCTCGTACCTGAGGTGCGACCGAATCCATTCGGTCGCACGATTTAGTCAACGTCGTTGTGGCTCATGAAGTGAGCTTCTGCTGCCGGTTAATCGACTGGGCTATTAGGTTAAGTTAGCGCGTACCTTCTTAGCGGGATTCCCGCTGAAGAGAGGTGCAGGTAGCTACTAGGGTAAGAAACATTACCACAGGTCTCACGCAGTCTGGCCTGAAACACCGAACAGAGCAGAATTCCCAGCAAAGCCAAGGTGGAACAAGTATCTAGGACAACGTACGAAGGATGTTCGATTTTTTTTCCAGTATTTTTTTCAAAACTTCCCTGCTGTCTTAAGAGCGGTGTTACGGGACTTAGACGCAATACAAAGTCCCGGAACCTTGAACTCTCAGACAGGTAATGGGCGAAGACACCAACTCATGAAGTTGAGTGTGGTCCATATTGCCATACCTTGCAGGTAGAAGTTTTTTTTTCTCAGTTTTTTTTTCCTAAAGCCTTTTTCTTTTAAAGTTTTTCAAGTTCAAATTATTCACAAAGTATCTTTTATCTAAATAGGTAAAGGGCTTCTTCTTTTCCTACAAGCACCAAGGCTTGCCGGGAGTTAATAGTCCAAGAAGTCGGAGGAGGTAAGCACCAGAGAGCCTGCCTCGCCGACTTCACAACTGGGCGTGGTGAGTTGAGCCAGTGCAACCCCCCATGTAACAGCCAGTCGGCTGATTGGCGAGGTGGCTGCCGCGGCACGTGGCTGGAGGCTGCGCTGGCTCGGCGAACCGCCGCTCAGCCGGGCGTGGCGCTGACCGGCTGACGTGCCGTGCGGCAGCCAACAGACACTCTGGAATGGGAATAGCTTTCAGTGATTAATTCTCCTGATACAATTTAAAACGATTATAGTAGTAATCAAATTGAACAAAATTGTTGCGATTTATATAAGAATCCCACTTGTGTAGGGATCAGATGGTAAAGGGAAGTAGGATCCCCGGAGCTAAGTCCCAACGGTGTAAAGTGACCTGGAGTTGGGAAAAAATGTTCTTAACACGTTGTTCAAGGTCATCCGTTGCATACTAATGTGTAGCTGAAGTCGAGTCTCAGGCAATGAAATGTATGGAAATGTAAACACGAGCTATCATGTTATGAAAATTAGGTAAGTATATACTTTTTTCGTGCAACAAGATTGCCAGTGGCAATTGTATAATTGTCGGCTGATCTGACGTCTCACAAGTGAAATAGATTTTTGGTAAATATAACTTTGTAAGGCAATGTGTTTTTCTTATAATTCACGATATTCATCATAAAATTATGCTGTGATTATTCATACTTAAAATCCATATAGATTTTGAGAATCATGGTACAGTCTATTTGAGCTGAAGAACAGAATTCGGAGTTTACACCACACGCCTCCACTGCACTTGCACAATTAGGCAAGTCTCAACATAACGCTACAATGGCTAAATCACAGTTTTCACGTAGGAATATCATATTGTGAAACGTTAACGAAACACGCCGGTCCTGATAATGGTGAAAAGAATCCAATAGAGAAACCTGCCGCAAAATACTCCAGGCCTCACCTTGAAAGGATGTCCAGAGAGAATAATTCGCTTCAGGACGCATCTGTCTGCATTGACGGAGAAAACAGAACCCGTGGCGACAAGTTCCTGTCTGTTGGCTGACATTTGGCGGAATGCCAGGACGGACGCAGGGGCGTAAGTGACGGGAGCAAACATGGACGCTACGACTGTCATACCGGGATGGAAGTAGCGACAAAACTGTGGTATAATAATAAATAAAGTAATTCATGTTAAACTGACACTTGGAAAAATGGTAGCATGAACAGCTGTGTGCATATAAATATGCAGTTGAATGTACAGTAAATGTATGTATATAGATACCTACCATTGTAAGTATATTTCACTTAACAGCACAAAAATTTCCATCAGGAGCAATAATTTACAAATAAATTATGCGTATGAAGATGGTAAATATACATCATACCCTGACTGAACAGAAATTTTATACTGGAGAGAAAAGCAGTCTATAAGTAAAGAAGGACACCTGTGCAGAGGCACTGAATCAGATTTCCATGGTGACAACAGAGCAGAAATTATGAGCTTTAAGAAGCAATGCATAATATATGCAGTGAGCGGCGCATCCACAGCACATGTTATGCGGGCACCACATAGGCCTCTGTGCTCCCAACTAGTGGCTGGCATGAGCAGCCCCCGCGTCGTTTAGCTACATGTACAAAATCGGTTGCATAAATTACGTGCACATCCTGGCCTTCGGTTGTCCGCCCGAGTGCATGGTGTGGCCTCGGTATAATAGCTATACCTATTACGAAGGTGGCGGCTAGTGATCACTAAACTTGGGAGTTGCAGAGTTCGATACTAAAATAATCGTCAAGTTTTCATGAACTAGAAGATGGCATCTCTCATTAGTAGGCTATACTGAGTTAACGGAAGTTATCCCAGCTAGGGTATTCTCGCCGGTGTAGCCATGGGAGATTGCAGCTGGAGTAAGCGTTTGTG
>LQNS02278070.1:32898695-32912289 GCA_001587735.2 Parhyale hawaiensis
ACCTCGTCGGCAGAAACTGCGGCCAGATGCTACATCCCCTGCGGAGAAGGCACTCGGGACCCTTGGGTGCGTGATGCCCAAACATATTGTGGCAGGGAAAGGGCCCGCCACAATATGCCCCTGAGGCTGACTGTGTGGTGCTGCAAACGTATTCTTTTATGTTGTCCCATTACTTTTTCATACTTTATGATAATTTACTCAATTCTTTTACATTCAGTTATGATTTGCAAACCTGTACATATTTCTAACACTTATATCTAGGCTATAATAAACTCACAAAAATATAAAGGCTTAAAGTCTAGTCACGTAAATCAACTGTTTATGAGATCCTTTGATTATTGCAGTAGAGTAGAATGATCTTGCAATAATACGTAGTTAGAAAACAAGTCTCATCTTAACAAATTTGTGGTATATTCGAGTTATGAAATGCCAAATAAGCAGCTAATGGAGTGGTTCTTGAAAATCATTTGGTAAATAGGCTAAGCGAGAAAAACAGAACAGACAGCGTAGCTGAAGGGTGAGTGGAGCAGCTGGCAGCCATGAACTGAAGTGGAGCTGGTCTATTATTATAATTATTATTATTACAGTGGATAGTGGATTGGGTTACTAACGCTACGGCATCACGCCTTCCTCGCGCCGAAAACACAAAATTTTATATTCTCAGCTTTTACACTCTCTCACTGGCTCAGCGTACAAATACTCTATCACAATCACAATTCTTGGTCCATCGGGGCATAGGCCCCTATCAACTTCACATTTTTGCTACTGAAATATGATTGCGCGGTAAGCGCGTTACTCCATCGTCCATCTCAATAAACCTTTTGCGAGTTTCCGATCATCATCAAACACAGACCAATCAGCCGTATTGTTGTATGTGATGTACATTTAATATTTTCACACAATAACGAAAAATGTAACTTGACTCTGTGATTTCATCTCTTTTTCATTTGTTACAGTCATCACAAACCTAGTCATCTTCTTTATATCAAGAAATAGGTTTCCAACCAATGACTTAAATCCACTTTGGCATGCAATCTCAAAAAATGTTGAAATGTTTCTGTAATCTCAAGCAAAACGCGCGGCGCGGCTATTGTTTACAGCAGTCTAGAAGTACAAACCTGTCTGAGGCAGAGGAGAGCATCGCCAGGCTTGTCTAGCTGGTGAATCTTGACCTTGTCATCACCAGGGAAGATATGACGAACCTCCTCTAGAAGTTGCTGCATGCAGCGAGCTTTTCTCTGCAAAATATTAAGCTTGCTTACGCACACAATACACTCGTGCAACATTGGACTGAAGAGCGGAATACGGCTGGGAAAGCACAGATTTACGCAAGGGCAATCAGATTAAATACCTTAGCTGTGCTGTGAGGTCTACTGGCGTCTTGCGGACATCAAAACTATATGGCGCCAAATGCACATAGGTAGGTACCGAACGTCATTCATACAGAAGCATTCTTGCGGATCTTTACCTAATTAGTAGCTACTACAGAGGGTACCTAATCTTAATCTGAGGTTGCTGGAAACATCAGTTCAATTACGGTACCATAGTAGTTACGTCAGAGGTGAGTGTATGCGCTACGCCCTTGAAATCTACAGAATTGTGACATCAAAATTACGGCACGCCACTGTTTAAATACCAAAGATTCCTCGCTGTAACAGTGGCGTGACGCAATTGTGACGTCATAATTCTGAAAATTCAAGGGCGTGGCGTTTACACTCAAATCTGACACAACTATCTTCTGCAAATGAACTGTGCTGGAAACCCTCATCAGCTACAAATTTAGGAGCAACGGCCTTTTTTTATCAAAATTAATCTTGCCACTGAAATAGTTATAAAAGTAGAACCAAATTTAAACTTGGGATTTGCTGCGAAAAACGCTGTCAATAATTCTGGGAAAAAATAAAAAAGGCGCTACTTTTTAAAATAAAAAATTAATACGGAGATGGCATCAGGAACAAATTGAAAGTAGCATAATTGGGGTCCAGACTCCAAGTATATTCCTTCTCCACTCTGAGACTTATTCAATAATGGTTAAGAAGCCTCACAGCAGAAATGACGGCAGTATAGCCAGCCCTCGCAGAAATCATTTAAAATGATGTGCATCACAGAATCACGAGCAAGGTTTTACTGCTACGGCTACTTCTGGTGCTGGTGCAGGTTAACGAAACAAAGATGTATTCTATCGAAGATTAGTATTTTGAGAAATTACTGAAAGCTACAACATCCATTCCGCAAATCCAACACCTCAGTAACGCTGTATGAACTACATTATGACTGTATAAGCTAGCAGGTTCAGAAGAGCATAATGAGTCAAATTAAAGACAGCGCAGGAGAAAATGAGAATGCGAAAAATCAGAGCAAGAGTGAGACAAAGTAATTCAATATTGGAAACAAGCCGGATATGAGAAAGCTTAAAACAAAGATAATGTAAGTTGTAGAAACGAAATATATACGTACACGCTGTAATTATATTTCAGAGACTTTTTTATTATTATATTGAGTAGTTTAAGTCTCCGTCTCCACAGCAAAGGCGATCTAAAAGAGGAAGAAGCAAGGGACACATAGTGTGACGATAGATACAGTGGAACCCATGCACGAGGGTTTTGCCACACTGGATCAACGCGCATGGGAACATCAAGTCGGGAAAGAAGAGTAAAAACAGCTTGAAGAAGGATCAGTAGGATATATTTCAGAGACAAATGAGAAGTAGGAACAAATGAAAAAGATCACAAAAGGTTACTCAAGAAACAAAAAATAACAATATCAGGAACATTTTGGATATAAGAAGCACACCTAAAGCAACGGAGAAAAGAGTTACGCTACTGAAGGAAAAAAGAAGTGTCAGGGAGGTGCTCAATATAGCATGACACCTCGCAAAACGCGTAGCTAATGATGCTGCCGAAATTATAAATATTTACAGTATCACAAATGTAATGACAAACGGGTGTTAAGAATCTAACGATATAAGATCTGACTCCTACTCCTAAACCTACCTACTGCGTATCCAACTCTGACAACAAATCCGACCCTGGTAGTTCTTACGAGTCGAATTCAACTCCGTAATACAATAACCAGTTACAAGTCTGTCCACTCGAGCCAATTAAATGCTCACTACCAAAAGTAAATACATGCATTAATCTGTTAACGGACAGTTATGAGAAAGGTTGACTGAAATTTCTAAAAATATAGAATTTATTTTTCAACTCGTTCCGGCCTTTATTTTTTACAACTTGAACACTAGCTAGTTCTTTGGGGTTTAACCGATGTCCCTACCTACATCTAGTGTGATCCAAAGCCATTAAAGAGCAAAAATGGAAGATCGACATAAGTCGACGCAAGCCATTAACAGGTTAAGTTAATGAAGTATTTTCTGATATATGCAACAACTTTCATTGTTTGCATCCCAAGGGATTCAAAAACTTAAACCTTTAAATGTTTTAGATGAATCTTCACGAGTCAGCCATCTAATGCCAACTCCGACTCATCGATCGAGTGGGTGTCCGAGTCTCATTCCACCCAAAAGCCTCAGACTCCCTAAAACTTCAACTCTGCAGCCCAGTTTGAAATACCTCAAAAAGAAAAGCAGGTAAAACAGGAAAAAAGACACGATGCATACAGGAAGAGATGAGAGGACAATATACGGTAGAATAGAGCTACACGAAACATGCAGAGTGGAGCTGCCTGAGATGAAGACACTGCAGAACGGAGCTTATTATTATTATATTGGTATTGTCCCGCTATTTCTGAAACTTAGACAATCAATAGCGATCTAAGATGATTTACTCGGCTTACAGCCGGCACCACAACGTTGTGCTCAGGTGGCAAGAGACGAAGGACGAAAGGAGAAGAAGACAGAAGAAAGAAGCACATGTGCGGACAGTCCCTTCTGTGGCCCTCCGCACGGGCGAGGTAAGAGCCCCGCAAAAAAGTCGGTCACTTCGATCGGCGGCCCACTTCGCGGGGCAGAAAGGAAATATAGAGAACCTGCCTAACTCTAGAAAACTAACCTTCTCAGCAGGAACTGTGGCCAGATGCTACATCACCTGCGGAGATGGCACTCGGGATCCTTGGGTGCGTGATGCCCTAACATATTGTGGCAGCGAAAGGGCCGCCACAATATGCCCCTGAGGGCTGCAGAACGGAGCTCCCTGATAATATACAGTAAGTATGGAATGGCGCTGACTGCGGCGAGGAAAATATAAAATGAAACTGCTTGAGACAAGGAAAATGGATATTATATTGAACAAATTGAGTAGAGGAATGCAAGTAGTAACAAAAACACCTGATGGATAAAATTCCTCACACTGAAGACAGACACAAAAAATTCCTACATTGGCAACGTCGGAACATGTTAAGTAATCCAATAACAAATAGGCACGCGCAAAACCGCAAGCACGATAAATTGACAAACTCTTTCAAAAGATTAGTGTCACAGCACAAGAGGATACATATGAGTAGATATGCACACGTAAACACCACACGGCTTTGTTAGGGCATAATACGGTAGGTACACAAAAAGGGGTTACTTTGCGAGACGTGGGGGACCGTCGCTCGGTCCCGGGTTGTTCGGAGACACCAGGCCCCAGTGTCAGTGAGCTGGTGAGGGCGGTCGCAAGGCACTCTGCCGTGCTGACGCCACTCGGTGACTGGCATTGTTGTGCAGCCATTAATAATTTATTATGTCTATCTGTTTGCCATACCATACTATATATTTACCAAACTTGCTAATGAACACCAAGCTTAACTTGTCCACACATCGATACCTACTGACATGGTTGGCTGGTTTAAACCAAATAAAAAACCATGGTATAAAACAATCAAAAAATCATGGTTTAAACCAATCAAAAAACAAAACCATGGTTTGTTTTGTTTTCAATTCGATTTGTTTGGTTTTTATTCATAAATATTGCAAAATAAACAGTATTACTTCTAGTTGTTAATATATTTTATTTACACAACTGAAAGGATGAGTTAATGTGTTTCTATTTGGGACTCCGTTTGACTGCTAGGACAGTTAGAGTCAATTATTGCTTATGTTTATTAAAAACCTATAACCCATTGAATCTTGTGTTATTTCACCTCAGATATGCATTTCTAATTATATACTAGTGTGCTAGCAGCTACTGAAAATTAGAAGTAGTAGTTAAAATTGCTATTCGATAGCTAGTGAGCTCATGAGAAGGATGTAAGCATATAGCCATTACATTTTCTTTAGTTCAATACTCTGCTTGTAATTAGCTAGTAGCTAGCCAGTTCTATCGAATTTTCTTTGTATTTTCGAGTGTTTCTATGTTTTTCAAATGATTTTACAGCTATTTCACTTTCTTAGTAAAATAGCTACTCTGCTTGTGATTAGCTAGTAGCTAGCTAATTGTCAAGTTGTATTTGTATTTTGAAATGTATTCAAGTTTTTCAACAGATTTTATATTGCAATAATTATACATCATAGCTTCTCTACAGTTTGGATATTAAATGTAGTCATAGCAAATACAGGTACTCTGCTAACGGCTTTTTTCTCAACCACTTTTTTTAGAATCATTCTTCTACAAAAGGAAGTTGAAATGAAGCGACCAAGATTGTTGATGATTAGCTAACTACATGTTTACGAAGCAGAAAACCCTTTACATGTTGGATAAAATTCCTAGAACCAGAACAAAATATAAAAAATAAACCAAAAATACCATATTTCTTTAACCAAAAACCCATGGCTTTTGGTTTAAACAAAAAAAAACATTGTTTTTACCAACCCTGCCTACTGGTGTCCAGAATTATCTTGAAACCAGCTCGTTTTTCTTTCACGCTGATCCCAAATACTAGGTAGGGAAGCTATGGCATAAACGCACGCATGCACTCCTATGAGAAAGTGTTACCTGGTAGCTAACCTTGTCTGTCAGCTTCCGTGGGTATTTCGTGTCAACAGCAGCTAGCTACTGTGCTAACGAAGGAAGATGATGAAAAGGTTCAGAATAGGCCTATGTCGTCTATGCATTTGTCCTAGTCTAGGCAGTCCTGACACAAATTCATCTGTTCATGAAGAATTGCTTGCATCAATTATGAGCTTTTGTATAATGAGCGTAGACAAAGCCATAACTGCGGCACCAACGTAAACATTATGATACAGCGTATTACCATACTAGGCAATCAATATCCAATACCGGCTGTAATTAGGATTGCAGACAAGGATGATACAAGTCTGACTCAGACTCCTGGATCCGGCCATGAATCAAACTCAAAGTAAAATGAACAACTCCGACTCTCTATGTTAACACAATCAGCCAATTTTCGCCAATTCAGACTCATAAGTGTGACAAGTTTCCAACTCCGAGCCCTAAATATGCCCGACTCAGACTCTGCAACCATAACCCTAATAAAAAAAGCACCACTGAAGTGGTCACCACCACGCGCTGGTGCAAGAGAAAGACCACACGACACACAGTACGGTACCTTATGAGCCATGTCGTGGTAGCCAAGAGTAGCGTGGACGGGAGTGGGGAGCCCCTGAGCCTTGATTGCAGACAGAAGACGTTGCTCGTCAGCCCCAAGCTCGATGTCTTCCGAGGAGTGCGGCCACACAACGAGGAGTGTTGTACATACCTACAAGCAGCACAATTGTGAATAATGAAAAAGTACCACATATATAATCACTACTGACACTGTATTATTTAAACATAGAGACAAAATGTAGGTGCGAACCTAGGTAACTACTGGTATGTGGTATGAATAGCTTGTTTTTTTTTTTTTACTTCACCAGGTCATTACTGATCAATTAGGCTTTGAAAAAGGCTATATAAAGAAAAATCTAGTACTAGCTATCGATTTACATATGGTTGTGATCACTGATAAAACTCTGAAAACATAAGCATAACACAAATAAGCATACTGCATTTCAAATTCAAAAGAATAAAACGTTGGCGCACTAATATCTAAGGGCACAATGAGCATACAGGGAAGACGAGGATAGAATAACCGAGTGCATACGATGTTTAGATTAGATAGCTGGCAGTACAAAGTCGAACAAGCCCATGTCTAGAAAGTAGAAAGCAGCCAAGACTAACGCTCCGGCCCTCTATGAGCTGTTGTTTACGCCTCTTTAGACACAGCTATGATGCCCCAAGGAAAGGGCAGGTGATAGGTCGATAGACACGAGGATCCCATACCCGAGTGTTCACACACAAGATGAACACGAATGGGAGCAGCAATTCACAGCAGAACAAATATCAATTACAGGTGTATGAAAATGAAAGGAAGAAAAGTGGGCACGAAAGACAGACGTCTCGAAGGCCCACCTAAGGATCAGGTAACTGGTAGGTTCCGGGGGTGCGAACCTAACTAATCGAACACTACAGCCCAGCCTAGGCCCTTAATGGGAGACGAGAATAAATGAGCGTAAAACTACCAGCAGGAGCAAGAGATGAAAAAGACACTTGAGTTTGGTACAAACAAGATCGATACTAAATACCTACTAATAACAAAAGCAGAGAGTATAACAGCCTAAAGTTCTTGAATCTACAAAGATGTATAAAATCAAACCGCATCTCTAGAGAACAAAACTATGAAACGGAGATCGAATAGAAAAGAAGGCTGAAAAAGAGGAACAGATGTTCCTACAAGAAACATTTCGAGCACCTGAAGCAATGCATGATCACCCAGCAATCAAGCTGACCAAAACTTCCTTTCTCCAGCATCAGGGTAAAGAGCTCAGACAACAAAACACAACCGGTTGTTAATGCAAGATATACATAAAACATTATCTGGTATGATAAAATTGAATAGTTAACTTGAAGTGTTACTTTGAAAGACTGGTGAGTTAGCATGGATATGGTGGTAGTATAGTATGGGGCCTCTCTGATATTCAGACATAGCTAATACGGTAATAGACAGCCCGTGACTCGTTGGGTCGTCATCACGATCGTCTCTGCTTCCGGAAAGAATAGGTGTTATTCAGCTGTTCATACACTACACGCTATTTGACCGTTCTTTTCTGCCCGTACTGTTCTCCATCAACAGTTTCTTTGCTTCTTCAACGAATATTCAACACGCAGTTTGTAAGCAAATTCAATTTATATGTTACGTATCCCAGCTGTATTTTCAATAGCAACTTTGAAATTATTTTGCCCGTTCTTACAACCGAGGGACTGGTTACACGTCCGTATCTATCACAGATACAATCGAATTAAAGAGCTAATACATGGAAGTATTGAGGGGGGGCTGTGCCCTAGTCCCTCGAATTTCTTCCCGTCTAAAAGCGAAGAAGCTGTGTCAGAGTATTATACATATTATATAGCTAGGAAGTGTAAGCCTCCGCTTCCGAGCAGAACGATATCACAGAGAAAAGAGCAAGGGACATAGCTATAGTACGCCAAGCGAAACGGAGAACCCATGCACGAAGGTGTTCCCACCACACAGGATCAACGCGCATGGGAACAGCAAATCGGGAAAGAAGAGGAAGAACAGATAAAAAGCATGTGCAAGTAGGAGTATGAAATTTAGAAGGAAGTAAAGTGAAGTGGGCATGAAAGAAAGACCACCCGAAGGCCAAGCTAATGGCTGAGGTAACCTATACGGCCCCCTGGGGTTGCCTGGCCCCATAGCATAGGATGGACGAACGTAAACTGACCTAGCCCTATGGCCTATGGTCCATCCTATGCCCCGTGAGAGGTGTGTCAGAGTATAGAGGCCCTACCCTAATCCATCGAATTTCTTCCCGTCCAAAGGTGAAGAAGCTGAGTGCAAACATGCGCGACACAAATAAACAAGCAAGCAAGCTTCACAGACTTTTAGTATTAGTAGACGTGTTCTTGTGAGGTACGTTATGCACCTACTTTAGCGGAGTTGAACCAATGTTAGCCAATTATCAACTACCTAACCTAACACTGTGAAGCAGATCTAGTTTAAAACCGGGACCTTGGAAACTTGGCTACCTAGCTACTGTACCCACCTTGCATGTGTCCAATATGGCGTAGAGGTCATTGTGTCGGGGCACCACAAAGGTAAAGCGTTGCTTGAATCTTGTGCAGCTGCAAAACAGGCTAACTATCAGCTAAGAGAATTAGGTGAATGAAACTGACGAACAGAAATACTGCATATACATCGTCAGCGATCAAAGTGTGACTCTCATGTTGCTTTGGCAGTAGGAAAGCGACCTCTTCAGAGGGTTCTCTACTACTGCACAACTCGAGGATATATTGCTCATCACGGCTTGCATGTTGCAAGTAATAGGTAAAATTACTGGAAAGACTGCACATAGCTCAAACATACGTCGAGCTGGCCATATTACTTGCAACTTAACATAGTACACTGTGGACCAATCTTCGCAAAACGGAGCTGCAGCAAAGAAGCCATACCGTACAGTAAATGTAACTCAATTGACATGATACAATGAGGTAACTGTAGCAAGTCAATGCCCAACGCGCAATTACCTCATAATAGAGTTTAATATTCCAAAAACAATACAACGGTCATGCAATAGCTACATAACAGAGTACAATTTCGAGCAAGAAAGCTTTAGGGTAACATGTCTAGTACCCGTCCACCATGCTAGTAGCTGTCCATTAGGCACTAAAAGGCTTCCTGTGTGAAAACTAGCAGTGCTAGAGAGCTGTACATAGGCTTAAACTGTAGGCGAAGTAGTGCCGCACCATCCCTGAAAATGACTGGCAACAAATATTAAGCAAAAAAGAAATTGTGATGGTTTTCCCATTTTTTCATGTTTTTAGAGAAAAAATGTGGAAAGTACCTCCATTTCTTTTTGTTTAATTTTTTCGCTCGTCATTTTCAGAGATGGTCCGGCGCTACTTAGCCTACAGTTTGAGCCTGTGTACAGCTTTCTAGCACAGCTAGTTTTCACACAGGAACCCTTTTAGTGCAAAGTGGACGGCTGCTAGCATGGTGGACGGGTACTAGACATGTTACCATATAAATGTGACGCACATCTGCTGCAATAAATAAAGACAGTGAAAAAATTCTTACGAGGGATAGATACCGTACCTCCTTGAAAAATTTGGTGGATATTGGTTATCACTACAGAAAAACAGCTATAACTGATGGACAACAGCTGACACTCGTAGACAATTGCAACCATAGATGGACAACACTCACCGCTAATGAACAATAGCTCGGTAGCTGCCACTGGTGAGCAACAATTACGAGTACCATTGATGGACAACAGCTACCTACCACTGACGGATAACGGCAACTACTGACGGATCACAGCTACCACTGATGGACAGCAGCCACCACTGATGATTATTATTATTTAAACTACATGCTCGGGCCTCCACGGACGTGTAATGACACCCAGATGAAGCACCAAGCAACACCAAGACGCTGTTAAGATCCAATGAAATAGTCCATTTAAAATTGACTTAAGCACCTGCTGATCCACAGTAAATCTCCGTTTCCACAACAAAGGCGATATCACAGAGGAAAATGAGGGACATATATATAGTATGACGACGCGGAATGTGTTCCTACGCAGTATCAAGTAGTATGGGAACAGCAAGTCGGGAAAGAAGAGGGAGAAAGATCACTTGGACTATAAGATGGGAAGGAGGCAAAGTGAGCACGAAAGACACACGTCCCGAAGGCCTAGCAAATGGCTGAGGTAACCAACAGGGTCCCCCCCTGGGGAGGCTGCTCCCCATAACATAAGATAGGCGAACCTTAACTAACATAACCCTATGACCTATTATCATCAGTATTATGGCCCATCCTATGCCCCCTAGGGGGTGCAGATCCACATGGCCAAACATGAAATATAGCAACGAATTTAAAATTTTCACACAAAAACACACGAGTACCGTATAAAAAACATCGACAGAAATGACAAGTCTGGCACGTAACAGTCCCTAGTGTATAAAGGGTGAGCAGCAGCTGCAGCACGCGTGTATCTGTCAAAGACCTTGGGGGCAGGGGCACAGAAACACAATGTCTTTCATTGTTGAATGACAACAGCTACCTCCGTCGGAAAGTAGTTAGGAACCAATGGTAGCCAGTAGCTAAGATTTACCAACAGCCAGGCAATCATAACCATTTGGTCACCTTGCAAAAAGTGCTATTCCTGCAAAAACACACTTTATCGGGAAGGTCAAGAGTCGAAGAAGTAGGTACCTAACATACTTGTGTACAATTTTTTATGGGGATGGTTAAAGGAATGTTGAACAAACATACATACCTAATATGCGTGCTCTGCTCACTATGGGTAACCACAGCCTGGGAGTCAGCAGCAGTGAGGCTGCCCAGCACCTGCTTATAATTGATGTCTGGACTCAGAAGTAACACGCACACCAGAAAAGGCGGCTGGTCCTCTGCCAGAGAAAAAATACGACAATGACGAACACTAACACCAAGACTAGGCAGCTCTGATATGCAAAATTTGAAACGCTTATACAGTTTGCTAGAACTAATTCTAATAGGATAAGTGGCCCCAAGCAGACGCACTGGTCCAATGGAGACGCACTTGCGGTAGGAAGGCTGTGGCGCGGCGATCGGATGCTGCAAGAAATGTCCAATATCTGCAAAAAAGCTTAATGTCTCATGAACACCCACCAAAAAAATTATTTATGATTGGACATTTCTCACAACGCCCAGCCGCCCTGTTAATATAGACCGACCGGAGCGAGGATTTTGGAAAGACCGGGGCGACAAAAAATCACAAAACCGGGGAAGGGGTGAGCAAAACCAAAGAGTCGGGGAGGGATAGAGCTTCTATTTTGAATGGAGTAGAGCACTAGCTATCAACACTTAGATTATACTAAATAGAAATATGCATCGATTGACAAGCTCAGGTTTCGAAAAATATCTACTTTAGTAGGGTCAAATTTTTTTTCTGATTTTTTAGTTTTCTGCACTCAATTTTTTGCATAGAATGCAAATCTGATGTCTGTTTGTGGCGGATGGCTTTAGTTTTCGAGATATTTGACTGTGAAGATTCCATTGTTTTCCTCCGGAAGCAAATAGACTAAACGGTGACCCCATAGGAACCTAACTTCACCCAAAAAACCTATCAAAAAAGGTTTTCTCTTCTACTGTGCGACTGGGGTTATTTTCTCCCATAGCAAAACAATGGGAAATTCAGAGTCAAATATCTACAAAACTATAGTCACCCACCGCAAATGGACTTCAAGTTTGAATTCTACATAAAAAAATTGAGTGAAATAAATGAAAAATTGGACCGTACTAAAGTAAACTAACACCAAGGTTTCTTGCAGTGACAGTAGTTTAAGGCAGCGTACTGATATGATGTTATAGTAGAAAGAAGTAGTAACACAAAATGTTACTAGCGCATCAGGGACAAACTGTCTATATTGCGCCGAACTATTCCTGTGGTTTAACACAGGCTCGTGCGCCCCTAGGGCGCGCAGTACGTCTCGTTTCAAATTATCAAATATTTTGGTCTCAGCTTTCCTTCCGGTAGGTCTCAGATTCCAAGTGGTCAGTGCACTACTGACAGGAAAAAGGCCCGAGTTGTGCTTCTCCAACTCCCGGGCACGGCTGAACGCTTTCGCTGAGCTACGCCGCACAGCGGAAGGAAACAAAATACAAGAAGGTAGAAGTCTAGCGGGAATAGGTCGGCCACCTCCCGAAACAGAAGGGAAAGTATTGAGAGCCTACCTAACTTTACAAAACTAACCTCGTCAGCAGAAACTGCGGCAAGCTGCAACATCCCCTTACTTAGAAGGCACAAAGAACTCTTGGAGTTGTGAGGCCCAAATATATTGTGGCAGGGGAAGGGCCAGCCAGAATATACCCTTAAGGGCTGATATGATATTGGTGAATCGTCACTCATACTGAATTAGTGTACCTGGAAGAAATTAGTTTTCCCCAGAAAACTTGTTTCATTGCCTAGCTAAGTGTTTTCCATCCCTCCCCAAAAATTCTCGGCCATAGCCCCGGTTTTCACAGTTTGAAAAGCCAGGGCCGGGGCAAGCTAGGTATATTCGATAAACCGGGGCTGGGCGCTGAAAATGGCCAGGGTTTGCCCAGGCCAAGGCCACGCCACGGTCGGTCTATACCCACAGCCCACCTCACTGCAGGAGCGTCTCTATTGGGCCAGTGCGTCTCTTTAGGGCCCCTTACCCTATGTAGATATATAGGTACATCATTACCTCCGCCAAGGAGGTTATGTTTTTGACGTGTTGTCTGTCTGTCACCAAGGTAACTCAAAAAGTTCGGAACCGATTTGGATGAAAATCACAGGGATTGTTCGGTATGCTAGGAGGAACAGATGATTAACTTTCGGTGAAGATATGTCCATCCGGTTATTTGTTTGTCTGCCTAATTTTTCTCACTGCCATAACTCAAAAAGTTATGGATGGATTTTTATGAAATTAACATGAATTGTTAGGTACCGTATACCTATAACAAAGATTAAATGACCAAATTTTGGTAATGATCCGTAAGTTCATTCGTTCGTTTGTCACCGTTTTTTATTTTATGCTTGTTAGCACAATAATTCGAAAAATAATGAATGGATCCTTATGAAATTTATAGGGGTTGTTAGTAATGTTAAAAGACATAAATGATTAAATTTTGGTGCAGATCGGTTCGTTCGTTTGTATGTTTGACTCATGTTTGTCATAACGTTTGTTAGCAG
>LQNS02278070.1:32944789-32962653 GCA_001587735.2 Parhyale hawaiensis
GAATATATAGCTGTAATATTTCTAACAAATTACTGTACACACAATTTTTAATGTAAGCTGTAATATAATAATCGAAGAACACCTCCCGCCTGTGGAGACACAAATGTTTAATAAATAAAATAAATTATGCCCCGTGAAAGGTGGACCGCCGATAGCTGTAAGAGACCCATCCCACGGGACTCTTCCGTGCTTCCGTGTGGGGCCACGGAGAGGCCCTGCCCTAGACTGTCATCTCTCATTTCCTTTTTCGTCTCTTAAGAGAAGCTGTGCACCTTATTTTTTGACAGTAGTAGCGTCCAGGCACCCCTTAACTAATAAAACTCACCTGAGCTAGGTTTACCTTCTTAACCATATTATATATGTAATGGATTGCTGCTACGTAGTCGTTACATCTGCTACGACGAGCATACAGTGATGATAATAATATTGAACGATGAATACTATATATCATATATCTACGTGAATTGTGAAGGTTGCCAATTTATACATAATACATTAATGAGCAGTAATCTTCAGAAAATAAAACATAGTGTGCATACAGCATATATTTTTTGGGATGTCGGTGATCCGAGTTCTAAAGGCACTTATAACAGATCATGTTCCGATTCTCATTACTCACAGTTGTAAAGCCTGCATTCCCCGTACATACGAAACAGTTAGTAATCCAAGTTGCTTGGATAAATAATTCGGGTACCACGGACTTTTCTGTTTCATTTTGTGCAATTTTTTGGCACAAATAAAATTTACTTACTCTCCAGTGGCCCAGAACGGCTTATCGTAACAACGAAAATACTATTGAAGATATGGTTATTGCGATTCTTTAATCATAGGCAACCATAACGCTTACTGATATTAAAATGATACAACCAAGTTAAGTGCTATATTTTATATGTATGCTTCCAATGGAGCTATATTGGTTAAAAATAAATAACACTCTTCGGAGATACTCGTGTATCAATACACTGTACCGGCATGGTGCCCTTGCAGATGCAGAAACAAACATTGTGACGATGTCCCAGTTTTCAGATCAGTGGCGTTCTCACATTTGGAGAAGGGACTTTCTGTCATAAAAAAAGTCTCTGGCTTGTGCATCTGGAGGCAACTGCTAGGTCAACACTTACAGTGCAAAGAACATCCAGCATATCAATCATTTAAAGGCAGAGATCCAGTTCAGCTACAAAGAAAAGACCAGGAGGACATTCTTCAGCACCTTTGGAGTCCTTGAAAGCTTCGATTTCCAAAGTAGCAGGCTCTTTGAGAAGGCTGGAAGACTGGAGAGGACGCTCTTTGTTGCTAGGGGGACTAGCTGACATACAAATATTGATTTCGGGTACGTGAATTTGGCCCGGGGGACATTCTTCAGATTTAAGAGCGACCGCGACGGGGGAAGCGGTTTCCTTAATCAGACTGTCAGTTAAAATTGGGGGCTTAACCTTAGGAGGATTAGCAGGCAGACATGAGCCAATCTCTGGTACGAACATCTCACCTGATCTGCATTCAGACTTCTCGGGAGGTAAGTTAAAAGAACCGCGAATGAGGCGATCAGACTTCCTGTCTCGAACGAGGCTGGCGGATTCCAAAGGAGAGCTAACGGGAACACATGCACCAATTTCATATACAAACATTTCGTTTGACTTGCAGTCACTTTCAGACTGTGATGAAGAGAAGGACTGAATTTCCACAGGGGCAGCTACCACTGACTCCCGGACTAAGTTGCCAGAAGTAGGAGGACGACTCACAGGGTTTCCAGTAGGAATATCCATGCAAATACCAAGCTCGCTGTTAAAGATTTGATTGAGGCTGCATTGGTCGGATGTTTGCAATTCAGAGTTGTGAGCAGTAAGCTCATGGGATGGTTGCTTTACAACGAAGCTGTCGGATTCCAGAGGAGCTGTGTTGTGGGGCTTGCTCGCTTCCAGGCAAATTCCAATTTCAGGGACGAACATTGTTCCAGGCCTACAGCTTTCCGGGCCTTCGCGTGTCAAACTGGCAGATTCTAAGCCAGCTGGGAACATAGAACGACGGCCAGTACAAACTCCAAGCAAGGGATCGAACACCATTCCGAATGGACAGCGACCTCGAGGGTTGGAAAAGAGGCGAGTGTTGTCATCACGACCGAGAACAGACTGGCGTTCATCGGGGTACTTGCACCTGCAAGTTAAAAACAATTGTTACATAGATCCATTTCCCCTCCACTATCATCAATAATGGGAGAAAGAATAAAAGATAGAGAGAAATAAAAAAGCTCAATTTATTAACGAAAATTAACACAGTGCAAATACGATTGATACAGATTGATCGGTGTAGACTTGGCCATACGGATACGGGATACACTGTGTGCACTGCATGTAACATACATCACTGTCAGTATTAAAAGTGTGGTATCATGACAACATTTTCTTATATAGCTTGATCGAAAGCAGATACGATTAAGGTCCTCTATAGTGCATCAAGTCAGTTTTTTACTAACTCCCTAATACCATTGCAGTTCAAGGTGTTCAGGACTTCAATTAGCGGACCTTTTACTGTCAAGGAATATGTTCTTTTTCACATCACAGAGTATCTAGGAAAGATTTGTATAAGTCACTTCCCGTAAGAATATGTTATACTACGTTTCAGGGTGTAGTAATACACTAAAGAATTACTGTGCTGATTGTGGCATACATGAAAATATTTTCATTAGTCATGGCCAGCTGAGCTGGTATCGTAATCGTGTGTCAAATTAAGAAGTCCGTACGATCGATGTCCGAAAGCTTAGGTTCTTGTATTGGATATTATATATTTCTTAATTTGAGCTACAAATGTTGAGTCATTATTGATACACAATAATTATCATAAAAAATATTTTCCATACCATCTTCACATTGTTTTCTTACATCCATCCATGAGTATTTCCAAAATTGTCACGTCACGGCTCTTAAAACAGGAAAAGCAGCAATGTACGCTGTATTTCGAACTTAAAAGCAGCATTGTAAACTGTATGGAACGTACCTGAAGTTAGCGTGCGTCTTGGATGCGACATCAACCGCAGCAGCGTTGGAGCAGTCAACAGTGACTGCAGACTCAATCATTTGGGGGAGGCGTCGAACTGAAAGTATAAAAAACGTATAACATTAGCTGCTCCACCCAGTGTATAGCTGTATTTCTGCCCTCAAGTTAGATAGCCCTTTACGAAGAACGAAATGGGACTTGTGTTGATATATCGGTGGTGTTAGTTAAGGCGCCATTGATGGGTACGCCATAACCGAGTTAAGTGAAACCAATAGGTTTGACTCGTCCAGACCGAAAAACCAGTGAGACAGGAGCGTCGGTTTCGCTGCTGTGCATCAACTTTCAGGTGTTAACCTTGAATCGCTTACTTTTGTGAAGGCTGAAAACTCATTTCTCTTTCGTAAAATAGTTTTAGGCCATTAACGTGCAAGAAATATTATCTGTCTGGCATAGTGTAGAGTGTAGACTGCAGAGGAATGGTCGAAATCCTCAAATGACTTTCTTGCAGTTTTGTTACACCCAATAAAAATCCTACCGCATTTTGAACAGCGGCAAGAAAAGAACTGTGATCTCTATTTTAGAGTACTATAAGTGAAGGCAACCTCAATAGATTCATGTTCTTCTGAGTTGCTGTAGCCATGATAACCAATAGAGTATACATGCGCGGCGCATCGGTAGAGTTATAAAAATATCCCAATGACTCTCAATTCCTGCGGTAGTGAGTAATAAGTTAACTGTGAATATTAACATAATGATACATAACCACCCAGAAATATTGAATAAAATGCATGTTATGGATGGGCAGAGCTTATGACCAGTCACCTCCAACTGCCAATAACGTGTCACGAAATTACGGAGAGCGCCGGGAGTCAATCTATGGACAAAGAGCGCCCGTGGCCTTCGCCAGTTAACGCCCACGCCATCCTACCGTTGCTCTCACGCTACACTGAACTGATGCGCAACTGTTCAAATTCTCCAATATGTAGAAATAAAGAGGTCTGTACCTGCTACTCACAAACTGTATGTAACCGGAACTTAGATGTTTACTTCGTAAAATGAGTCAAGGAATGATTTTCTGATAGTATCAGCGTTCAAGATTTTACAAGCTGACTACTATTGCCCGTATGCAAATCCGTGATTTTCTATATCTTTTGACCTATGCACCCCACAATAAATATTAGCATACATATCTGAAATGGGTATTTCAAATAATGAACGTGTAAAAATGGAAAGCAATACATTAAATTTGTAAATCGGGGTGGGATCATCAACTTAACTATGTATAACAGCTACGTAGAGTAGGTGATTAGCTTCTTATTTATTTTCTATTGCAGCTTACTTTCATAAATATTTAGGTAAATTTTACTTTGAATTCGCTTTTGTGGCGAGCTTTATCTGAAATAGATTATTTTAAAGAGTATGTACTGAGAGCTGAAAAAACTTCACTAGATGGGAATCATACATTAAGTTAAGATGGGAATCATACATTAAGTTAAGATGGGAATCATACATTAAAAAGTCGGGTACAGCATAATTACTTACTCTATATTTTTCATTATTTTATTTCATTTGTTTCAGCACCACTGTGCGTCTTTGACAAGCATCTATATAGTGTTTGTCAAGTGGTGAAGACCTGTGATGAGTGCAGATAATATTTTAAATTTTCGTTTACATCGGATGCATGAAGACCCATGGAAATATTAGGGTATAGCGAAAGCTACATAAAGCTATGGATCCATATCCTATCGTCCTTTCTATGGGTCTTCATTTTTCCAATGTAAATGCAAATTCAAAACTCTATTTGCACTCGAAATAAATCTTTGCTTTTTGATAAACACTTTTAGAACGTTACAGTGTTCAGTTGTAGTGAAATAAATAAATTGGGAAATTGAAAGAAAATGCTGTAAAATATAAGGAGTAAGTAAAACTGCAATGCACGACTGTTTTTGGCCATTTAATCTATACAAAAATTTATCAATTGCTAAGTATGGTATCATGCATAAACGCTAGGCTATGCTTTTCCATAGGATGCAACTAAAAAAATAATACACTGTATACTTGATTTCTGCTTCATGAACTATACTCTATCCCCGCCGACAGAAAAATATATTATTATGTTCAAATTATGTGGTACAAATGGAAAATTTTGGAACCTCCAAACCAGATTTTACATAACCATATGTGCGCAACTTACCTTTCCTGTAGAAGGAAGATGCGGGTGACGCTGTGCAGATTCCTGCCAACGCCCACAGCAGCAACACCAGTCTCACTAACGTCATCTTGTGCTCTAGGTATGTCTGCAACAGTAGGATAAAACGTTTCTTTAAGTGGCCTTGTACGTTAAGGCCTGTTCACTCGTTAGTCTTTTGCCTTATATACATACGTTCAGTCTTCGCCGCGTCCACGTAACAGTTATACAAAATATCAGTAATAAGACAAGCATTTGACACGATGCCAGTAAAATGTGGTGAAAGGAACAGAGAAAATTCAACAGAGAAATGTAGAATCTGCTCAGTTTTATTTATGTCCATACAATTAAATGAAAATCAAATACGTTACTAGCACACTTGGTAAGCAAATTAAACTTGGCGGCTTATAATATAATAAATTTTTAGTGTACACACACATGCAGTTGTGCTGGTATAAGTACGCAATGAAACAGTAGGATATTTTGTTGCTAACCTTAAGGCAAAAGACTAACGTGTCAGCCAGGAATTATCAACATTTTACGCTAATAGGCATATTTTACGTTTACAACCAGCAAACGTTGTAGTTATTGGAACCCAATTGCGTTGGTGCAAAGTATTTTAACCTTTTCGCGGTCGCATTCAGCCAACATGGCGTTTTTTTCATTGAATTTGAGTTGTGTTTCTGGCGATGGCATTTGCCGCATGTGCTATATAGGGATGAAAAATTATTCGTATCTTGAGTAAAAATTTGTTACTTCTTTTCTTAACGGATGAATAGTCTTGAAACCTCATCTACAACCTGCGTTGTCTGCTATATTGTAATTGCAAAAGTAATTGCAATTTATCTTAATGCGCTGATAAAAATCGATCGCCCAGAAAACGGATTAGTTTGTAAGCTAGCTACTCATACGGAAAAATATAATATGGCTGCAATATGTTGTTTTTCTGTTCTTTAGGCAGAAGTTTAACTGAGATCAGCGTTCGAATATTGAAATACATGGGTACGTATCTCTACCAGTAGGATAGTCTGATTTGATACTCGGCCAATTAGCGTAAATGATTTGTGGAAGGACAGTAAAAATATGCAAATATACTTGCATGTTCAGGGAAAATGCTATGATTATTCTAGAGCAGTAGAGATCAGAAAGGTGCGTGTTATCATGCAGAGCACACATGATATTGTGCTAGAGTAGAAATTATTGATGTAGGGTTATGACGAGCCCATCTCCAGGTTATGATATACAGTATGCTATTTTCTCTTCATTCTCGCATTACAGTACAATTGAATTAAGTTCAGTTATAATCCGATGAAGTCATATTTAGCTCTAGAATTTTGCTTAATAAGATCGAACGTACGTGTACAAGTTAAAGAAAAAACACTTTTTTTACGAACGTAGGAAAGAAATGGCGTTGCCATTAAAAAGGACAGACACAGAGCCAACGATGTTGCAGGGTCCCATGATATTTGTGCTGAATGATTTTAAAGACAACGGTTCCGTTCAAAAAATGTAGGATAACAATAAAGTAGAATGTAAATGGTTCCAATATCACATGTTTTACAGAGGCAATGTTCATGACGATAGCAATATAGCTAAAGAATGTTGGAGAAAAATTTAAATCTTATGAGGCGCGGCGTGTAAAACCTATATTGCTTTTTAAGCAGTATATTTACTGACAGTGTAAGATGCAAAATATCAGGAATAGATGATGCCTAACTACAGCATTATTGCCGCTGCCTTATTTCTAGAACAGCACTCACTTGCACGTCTGCACTGCTAAAGCTACTCGACGACTGAATGCAATTGCCGTGTCGAAAGCCTTTATATAGCCGCGAGCGCCACACATCCCAAGGCCCCCTCCCGTCTAGGGGCCTCGTGCATCCTCTGGAAATTTACTTCCAGTCTGGCCACCGCTGTCAAGTTTTATTGTTTACTCGCGCGGAGCTCCACTGGTTCAGCTGTTGTGAAGCGGTACTTATTCAGTTGGAATTCTGTAAGCTTTATTAGCAAATCATATCGAAAAAATTTTATAAATGCTTAAAATATCACGTAACCGTAACCCCCTATTATTTTTCAGCCTGCTATCGACTCACAAGTAACTTTTCAGAATCGAAGTCCAACCTTGACAAATAACTTAGAAATAACAGTATAAATACTGAGAAATCATCCGTTAGTATTCTAACTAGTCCTTCAAACATTTGGCAAGTCTGCTGCAAATCGAAGTAGGCGCCTACTGCAAGTATTAACCAGACACGTTTGATAAAGTATGCACTTTGAATAATGATGGTCTGTCGCAGACAAACATTGGCGTCCAAGACAAATGCGCTTTGAGGTCACGTGGGTCCATAAACCTTGCGTTAACGTGGTCTAACAATGATCTTTCGACAGTCTAACTCCCATTTCAAGATGAGTACAACGTGGTTAGCGCACTTCAGAGTAATGGGATAGGACAAAAGGTTAGGTTAGTAAGAATCGCCCCTCCCCCCTCCTAGTTGCTAAGTAGTTAAAATTGCTGACTCGCTCATTTTCAGAAGCTCATTTGTTCGATTCCAAGCCAGGTAAAATAAGCGTTAATACTAGTGAATGTAGCATCATCATTTCTATCATTATTAGTTTCTGGAGTAGTGGCCGTAGGGTCAGGAAAGCTGTAGTGTTGTCGACTGAGCCTTGCGTCTATATGACGCCATTGCTCCGACAACAAGTGATCGACTGCAGCCAAGCACTCCTCTGGTCAATAGTGAGCATGTATCAGTGGCACGTAGTAGTGCATGTGGATTTCATAGTTGAGTGTGAGGTCAAGAGCGACTGGAGCTTTTCCTTTACTACCTCCAAAAGGAGGTTTTGTTTTCATCGGGTTTGTGTTTGTCTGTCTGTCATGAAGATAACTGAAAAAATTTGGGGGTGGATTTTGACGAAATTTACAGGGATTGTTAGATATGTTAGGAGGAACAGATGATTAACTTTTGGTGAAGATTCGTTTATCCGTCTATTCGTTTGTTTGACTGCCTCATTTTTCTCAATGCTATAACTCAAAAAGTTATGGACAGATTTTTATGAAATTTTCTTGAGTTAATTGTTAGGTGTATCACAAAGAGTAAATGACCAAATTTTTCTAATGATTCGTTTGTTCGTTTGTCACTGTTTTTAATTTTATGCTTGTTAGCACAATAACACAAAAAATTAAGAGTGGATCTTTATGAAATTTATAGGAGTTGTCAGTAATATTAAAAAACATGAATGATTAAATTTTGGTGCACATCGGTTGGTTCGTTTGTATGTCTGACTCATGTTTGCCATAATGTTTGCTAACAGCATAACTCAACAAGTTATGCACCGATCTTCAAGAAAATTTCATGACATGTTATTACAATCAAAAGACACAAATGATTAGATTTTGGAGTTTATGCAAAGAATATTATGGTTTCAGAGCCAATTTGAATTTTTCGTTACCCTTGCCTCGCTTCGCGGAAGTATGCTCTCTCAGAGTGCTCTAGTCTTATATTATAAGGGCAGCGCCTCCATGAGGAGCCTATGGGTTACTTTAGCTTATAGAGGTAAGTAGGACACCCTTCCTCCGTACCCACTTTGCATCCTTCAATTTTCATCCTTCTACTGGTGATCTTTTTCTCTGTTCTTTCTCATCTTTCCAGACTTGCTACTCTCATACGCGTTGATACTGTGTGGAAACACCCTCATTCATAAATTGAGGATGTATCAGCTTATTTTCGACTCGCAGCACGGTTTCCGTGATAGAAGAAGTTGCCTAACCAACTTACAGGACTTCTTTTTGAAAGTTACGGAAATCAGTGATAATGAAAAAGGTGGGGATTTCGTCTACCTAAATTTCCAAAGGTAGCTGACGAAGTCCCCCCATCAACGGTTAATAAAAAATTAGAAGTCCATGGCATCCAGGGACACTATTCATGCTAGATCCGAGCATGGCTTACTGGTCGGCAGCGGCGAGTAAAACAGTGCATCTTGTCGTACGTCGTATGCACATCTGTGGCTATGCCTCACACAAGCTCAATAACGGCCAGTTCATACGTCCCTCAACGTAACGCGTTGGCTCCCGAAAATGAACACGAGCCGTAAGTCAGCTTCTGCTGTCACTGTTCACCCGTAGAACTCACCTTCATTCAAATGAATGACGACATGCGTTCACTTGTGATCTCGTTTCTTTACATTTTCGCTGATATTATGCGTTTTTTTTTTTAAGTTATATAGATCTCATATTCTTATAACCTGATTTTGAGATGAACAGCCTATTTCTAAAATATTTCTGGCGTGGTAAACCGATGAAAGGGCAATCAACGGAGAGCGATCAGCTGGAGTTCCAAATCCAAGATGGCGTCTGTGTTCGTAGGATAACATTTTCAGCTCAACTAGTTTTCTTATGTTGAACGGAAATACAGTGATTCTGATCGTTAAAATGACGATAAAAAAGCTTTTTGTCGACTTTTTCATGATTTGAAAACGCCATAAAGGATAAATTTAGCAATTAACAATTTTGTTACTGTCGCTGAAAAATCGGACGTGCTTCATCCTTCCGTCTCCCGCATTTGCTGCTGCCGCTTCCATCAAATTAACGCGCCGCGTCCATCAGTTTGACTGAACACGTTAAGTTGAGGGACGTGTGAACTCCATGGCCCTAAAATGATACATCGGCAGTGCTGCTTAATAATTGTACTTTAATAGGCCTCAGTTTTCCCTTATATACCGCAATTATTATAAGCTATCATCCAGAGAAAAACAGTTAATTCATGAACGTAAAACTAAAAGTCTATTTTTCTTAAAAACAGTACTAACTAGAGCACTCTGAGAGTGTATAACTCCACCAATCGAGGCTATGTCAAAAGAAACTTGAAATTGGTCCTGAAACTAAGATTTCTTTTTCATCATCATCAAAATTTGATCATTTATGTCTCTTGACAGTAGTAACCAGGAAGCAAAGACTGTTGCATTCTTTGCTTCCTGGTAGTAACAGCTTCTGTAATTTTCTTGAAGATCCGTCCATAATATATGAGTTATGTTCTGACAAACATTAAAAAAATTAGTCAAACTCACAAACGGAGGAACCGATTATCGCCAAAATTTGGTCATTACTGTCATTGATCACATCTAACAATTTTTATAAATTATATAAAGATCCGATCATAACTTTTTGAGTAACGTTACTGACAAGTATTGTGGAAAACTGAGAGACAAAGAAACGGACGAACAGATCAACACAATAATTTGCTCATTTGCTCCTAGTAACAACCCCAACTATTCCTAAAATTTCGTAAAGATCCGTCCATAAATTTTTGAGTTATGCTACCAAAAGAAGGCAAAAAAACTGTTGAACGGATTTTCACAAAAAGTTAAAAATCTACTACTCTAAAGTTTTCTAAGAATCCCTGTCAACTTTGTAAAGGTTTGTCCAAATAAATTTCAGATATCTTAGTGACAGACCAGCAAACATACATACAAACAAACTAGCCAAAAGTATCGTCTCCTTGTAGCAGGAAATAATACCACCCAAGAAAGTGAACAGTATGCGTTAACAAGTTAATGTCCCTTCTTTTAATTAATACGTAATTGCCAAAGGCAATTAGTGCTTTTTCGCAACTACAGAATTGTCGGTTGATCTGGCGTCTGACTCTTGCTAACTTTTCAAAAAAGCCCTAACTTTGAATAAGGGACTTACCAAATAAAAATACTTAACGTAAGATTATCTTCGTTCCTAAGTTGTTCACATTTGCTATTTTTGCATTATTTTGATAAACTATCCTTAGTAGTAATGTATGAAAATTTCCTTTGGATTAATGAACAGCCTTTCTCGAATGCAAGGTCCTATTCCTTTTAAACTTTAGATTGCAGGAAACAAACTACAGTGGGCAGTTAACTTTTATTTTCGAGTTTTGTCCGTGTTCCGAGTTACAAAAGCACTCATCATAAATTACATAACATATTATGGTACGATTCGAATTACTCAAATATTCAATGCCTGTATCCGTCTATATAAAAAACAACTATTCGAATTTTACAGCCAATTCAAGGAACTATGGTAAATAAGCTAAATTCTTAGCAGTAATACGAAGCTGGCGTCAGCATTAATTTTTTTGTAACGGTACTTTTTTGTTAATACAAAGTTATATGATTTTTGCATAGTGATCACATTGACGAGCGAGCACTTCTTCTTGATTTGGAAAAACAGAGTCACTTAACTTAACAGCAAGAATACTTTATGCAGCGTGGTTACCGTAATTTTGTAATCACAATCGAAAATTAATTCACTTAGAATCAATTATGCGGTATCCAGTTCGGAGCTAAGCATACTATCACAAGTTCTACCGTAAGTACACTTGATGCGCGGTGTCGAAGGCCACTGGGACAACTAGGGAAACGGTGGGGTACGTACATAAAAGGAACTTCCGGTGCAGCTTGGGTAAATCTTAGCGCTATGTTAGCTACAAATAAATAGTAACCTTCAGAGATATATAAACAAATAGTACACAGTGTCATGGTAGATGTGTAAATAAAAATTGTGCTAATGCCATCGTTTACAGATCAGTATCGTTTTCATATTTAGAGAAACGACATTCTGTCAGAAAAAAATCTTCATCGTTTACATCTCTGTGGAAAAGCTAGCTAAACACTTTCAGTACAAAGGGCCGTAAAGGTCAACCGCCTAAAGGCAGAGATCCAGTTCAGCTACGAAGAAAAGGCCAGGAGGACATTCTCCAGCACCCTTGGAGTCCTTGAAAGATTCGATTTCCAAAATGGCGGGTTCTTTGACAAGGCTGGAAGATTCGAGAGGACGCTGATCGTTGGTAGGGGGATTAGCAGGCATACAAATACCGATTTCGGGTACGTGAATCTCACCAGGAGGGCATTGGTCGGATACTCCAGGGAAAGCGACGGGAGGAGCGGTTTCCTTAAACAGACTGCCAGATGAAATGGGAGACTTGGCCATAGGAGGATTTGTAGGCATGCAAATACCAATTTCTGGTACGAACATCTCACCAGCATTGCACGTGGTAGACGTTTCAGGAAGGAAGTTAAAATAACCGCGACCAACGCGAGCAGACTTCCTGTTTCGAACGAAGTTGGCAGATTCGAGACGAGGTCCGGGGCTAACAGGAACGCATACTCCAATTTCGGAGACGAATATTTCGTTAGACTTGCAATCACTTTCTGACTGCGATGAAAAAAAGGACTGAATTTCCAGAGGTGCAGCTGCCAGTGATTCCCTGACTAAGTAGCCGGACGGAGGAGGACGTCTAACAGAGCTGCCAGGGAAAATATCCATGCAAATACCAAGCTCGCTGTTGAAGATTTGATTGCGGCCACATTGGTCAAAAGTTTGGAATGCAGAGTTGTAGGAAGTAAGCTCATGGGATGGTTGGTTAGCAATGAAGCTGTCGGATTCCAGAGGAGCTGCGTTATAAGGCTTGGGCGCTTCCAGGCAAATTCCAATTTCAGGGACGAACATGGTTCCAGGCCTACAGTTTTCCAGGCCTGGGAACATACTGGGGCGGCGTCGGACTGAAAATGTAAAGAAAATAAGACATCAGCAGCACCGTTCGGTATCTGTACTTCGGCGCTCAAACTAAATAACCATCAGTGAAAAAAACCATACAAAGGGACTTACGTCGATACACCGGTGGTGTTTGCTAAAGTGCCATCCAATGGTACGCCAAAACCGAGTTAATTCAAGTTCAGTAGGTTTCACTTCTTTATAACGTCAAACAGGGCAGTTAGTTGGTAGTTTTAAATCTATTTTCAGGAGTCAACTTAGAATCGATTACCTTTGAGAAGGCTGAAAACCTAATCTTACTCGGTAAAATGTAGTTTTCGGTAGTTCTATGCGTAATTTTGATTGCTGCTAACAACTGCAACCCAATTCAAAGTGGCAAAAAATCAACGCTCCTCTCTGAAGTTTCAGACAAGTCGAATCTTGTTAGTCTAGCTCAACTCGGTTCTTCCATGCCAATCAACGACTTTTCTTCTGTTCTGCTGATGAACGGTTCCGGCCATGGCTGAACTACGTAACTTCAGGCACGGTTCTGTCATCATCGAAAAAAAATAGCATTTTTCTGACAGAAATTTCTGCACGAGCGCTATTGAGTAAACTCTTGACCACACGAGCTGCGTAATTTTATTGCTAAATTTTACGTCGCAGTTACAGTAATGACTACCGCTCCGTAAAATGTTAGCTAGACATGCACTAATATGGAGTTGAAGCATTATTGTGCAACATAATTATATTATTAGCATAGCTTGGTGCATAGAAGGTTCAGTTTTCTGTAAGTTGCAAGGATAATTGATTGCAGGATAATGCTTGAAGCTCAGTTCACAGGGTCGAAACCACTCACCTGTCTGCTGTTTCGGACAAGTCAGCCTAGAGTGCTTAATTTCGCCCAATCGAACATCTTCCATAAAAACCGCGTCGAAGTCCGGTTTAGCATTGTATTTGGGTTCCATTGCAACATTATGCCATAGATATTAAATTGCATGTTTTACACTGAATTTCCTCCTACGTCGAGCTTTGTTATGAAGGAGCATATATCTATAAGACTTTGTACTAAGACCTAAAAGGTATCACTATTCTGGAGAATCATACCCTATAAGTGATGAAAAAAATCGTGCACTGCGTTTTTATGTTCTCTGTTTTTTGTCACATTATTTCAGAATACACTGGATTCAGTACAACTGCACAGTACGCATTTGACAACAATCTAGAAGATATTCATCATCTGTATTTACGTGGTAGAAAATGACATGTCAGCATTTGATGTAGGAAGCATCTGTGGGTTTATTTGAAATGGAAAATGAATTTGGGATATCTGTACAGCAACCGATATAGGGGAATTACCCAATGGCCGAACTAACTCTATTTCCGAACAAACAGCTAGTAGCTACATTATTTGATAGGTTTGTGTAATAACCCTATCAAATAATAGCTGTTTGTTCAGAGACATAGTTAGTTTCTCAATTGGGTAATGCCCCTACATGTCAGAACGATATGGAGGACGAGAGTTCGCTGGAAACAAGATAGCTAGCCCGGTTCATCTCGTTGAAATTGTGGAAGCCTGATATTCTGGATGACAGAGACATACCTTTTTGGAAGAGATTGGTAAAAGAAAATTGGCGTTCATCAACTCAAATCATTACAAGCGATTTATGTGAAGGGCCCCAAAAATTTTCAAAGAAATGTGCGTCGAGAGATGAAGAATATGCATATCCACTAGGAAACCATTAGTGTCAGCAGTAAATCGGAAAAACGCGTTTGTTATTCGCTTAAAAACAACAAGATAGGACTGTTAATTGCGGATTGGAAGCATGTCATGTGGTTCGATGAGTCCAAATTTCGCCCCTTTCGGACCGCTAGCATATGATTGCAGCCACATAGAGCTAAGGATCTATCGTATTTCCAATGGGTTTTTATTTCTCCGATGTGAACAATTATAATTAAAAATTCAGAATTCTACAAGCTCTCAAAATAGATCTTTACTACGTAATAGACACTTTTGGAAAGTTGTCATATACAGCTGTGCCGAAATAAATGAACTCTGAACTAAAATGATAAATAAAGTAAAGAGCAAGTAACAATGCAGTGCACTACTTTTTCTGCCACTTGGTGTAAACCCGCATGAATCTATCAAAGGCTGTGTATAGTATCATTCACAAATGATTGGTGTGTGCCTTTGTATAGAACGGAGCTAGAACAATTTATATCAATAATATATAGGTTATAATAGGTATATATAGTATATGTTACTTGTTTATGGTTTCATGCGATATCTACTCGATGCCCGAAAGCAGAAAAACAGCACGTTTAAAGTAGACACATTTGACAAATTCTGGAACTACCAGACCAGTTTTACGAAACTATATGTGCGCAAATTACCTTTTCTGTAGAAAGAAGATGCGTGTGACACCGCGCAGATTCCTGCCAACGCCCACAGCAGCAAAACCAGTTTTACTAACGTCATTTTGTGCTCTGGGTATGTCTGCAATAGAAGGATAGAACGTTTCTTTAAGTGGCCTTGTAAGTAAAGGCCTGTTCACTCACTAGCCTTCTGCCTTACGCATTCGCAGCATCCGAATTCGTTGCTGTGTCATGTTAAACAGCAGAAAAATGCAGAGTTTTTTCTGTTATATACAGGCTAGCTCTAAATAAAAAATCCCATACGTTATACTATTGCACTTTTAATACGCTAATTGAATTCGGGTAACATTTTAGGCAAATCCTCTAGTGTATATACAGTTGCGCTAGTAAGGACACTACGAAGATGCAGATCTTTTGATGCGTGAACGTAGGACAAAAGACTAACGTGTAAATCGTTCTTTACCAACATTTTTACACAATGGCAATTTATTGCTGAACCTTTACAACCAGCAAACGTTGTAGTTATGGGAACCCAATTGCGGTAGTCCAAAGCATTTTAATTTTTTTCGCGTTCTCATTCAGCAAACATTACAACTTTCTTCATTAATATTAAGTTGGTCTACTGGCGAATGCATTTGTCATGGGTGCAATAGGAACGAAGAATTATTCGTGTCTAATGCAAAAATAAGTCAATAGTTTTCTTAACGGACGTAGATTCTTGCAACGTCGACTACAACCAACGTAGTCTGCAAAAATATATACTGTGTAAAAATAAATAGTTTACTTTCACGCAAGGATGAAAGTCACTCGCCAAATTAAACGAATTATTTTGTAAGCTGACCGTTCACTCATACGGAAAGATGTGTGGCCGTGATACGTCGTTTTTTTCTGTACTTTAGTTAGAATCTTACTTGGAGGCGTGCCAGAGTACTGGAAGCCTCGGGTACTTGCCTTAACGACTAGGATACTCTTGCATGATACCAGGTCAAATAAAGTTAATGCTCCGTGGAAGTACCGCAAAAATATACTTGCATGTTTATGAAAGACACCAACTGTATATCGGAAGAACAAATGTCAATGAAGCGTATGCTATCAAGCAAAGCAACTTAATATTATACCAGAGTACACATCATTGATATATTCCAATGACGAGCACATATCCAGACTACGATGCACAGTACGCTATTTTCTTTCCAGGGTTGCATTACAGTACAATTGAATTAAGCTCAATTATAATTTCAGTGAAATCAAAGCTCAAGAATTTTAGTCAAGAAGATCCAACGTAGAGAAGTTAAATAAAAGACCACTTAGAACTATATGTACATAATGCAGAAAGCAAAAAGAAACAGACCCCATGATGCTTGTACTTGAAGATTTTAGAAACAGGACTTCTGATCAAAAATGGATAATAAAGTTAAAGGTAAAATCAGCTTTGACTACAACCTCCACTGGGAAACCCACACGCACTGATTCGTGCGGCAGACATAGGCCAACTGGCCCAAAAGGAGTAGGTGCAGCGCAACCGATGACGGGTCGCTAAGAGCTATGGCGTCAAAACGGGAGGTTCAACGACCCGCCACCCCCTACCCTAAAGTAAATACTCCTACGATAGCTATGTGCACCTAGAAAATTTGCCGATTCAGAACCGAGAGCTATTAGAAAAACCGCGCCTGGCTGAGGATCGTTCTCGGGACCCCAAGCACAACTGTGAAGCACGCAATGTCCGCTGCTATCGTGGGTATACATAGCAATAATGCAACTATGTATGTAAATTGTTTCAATACCGTATATATTTTATGAAGGCATAGTTCATGCCGATAGTGATAGCTATTTAGGAGAAAAACTTGAATTTTTGAATTTTACGAAGCTTAGTGTGCTGGAGCTCCTTCAATAATATATAACGGGCAGTGTATGACGGAACTTTCCAGGAGCATATGGTGACAAAAAAACAGCACTCTCGTCTCTGCCTATCTCTAGAGGTACACTCACTTCCACGTGCACACTACTTTAGCTCTTCGACGACTGAATGCAGATGCTGAGTTGCCGGCGTTTATATACCCACAGGACGGCATCCCAAGCCCCCGTCCTCCCGTTCAGGGAGCTTTACACATCCCCTAGAAGTTCCTTTCCAGCTTGTCCTTCGCTTCCAGGTTTTGTTGTTTACTGGCGAGGGGCTCGACGGTTCCATCTGTTGTGAAGCGGCACTAGTTTTAATGCAAACTATGAACAGATATAATAACTTAGCACATCATGCACACGTAGCCTGCATTGTTTTTGAGTCAGCTAGCGATTCGTAAATAATGTTTCTAAGTCGCATACGGATTTATTTTACTGAAAAATGTATAAATGGACGTATAGAACTAGGAGGGTATAATAAATCTGCGGGAAATGCTCCCAATATTTCAATTTATGCTTAAGTTTTACTATCATCGTTCACACATCGTTTGATGATTAAAGTTGACAATCGCAGTGTAACCTTGATAAACAACTTAGAAACGAAGGTATGATTATCAACAAATCATTGAATTTTTCTTATTTGTCATTTATAATGGCAGGGAAAGTTAGTTATCTAAATCACCAATGACCTAAGTGACAAAGCTACAATATTGAACGACTACTTCACACTATATTTACTATTGAAAATGTTACGAATATTCCCGAACCAGCACCGATGCAAGTTACTCCCATAAACACATGTGCTTTCACGGAGATCGAGATCCTTCTAGAACTGACCCACCTGAATGTGTACAAATCCACTGGCCCAGATAATCTTACTCCCCGTGTACTACGAGAAATGGCTCCAGTCATCGT